>JAEIFT010000023.1:1200000-1609366 GCA_018904225.1 Lordiphosa mommai
ATAAGACCTTTATGAACTCTTTTATTGCTCTTAGTAAGCGTAGTTGGAGAAGTTGAGTCATATAGAGCTCTTATATTGCTTTTATACTAGGTGTTATGGTGAATTTAAAAAATCTGAATGAACTTTAAATACAGCTAGCTACTAGTTCAAAGAGTATAAGACCTTTATGAGCTCTTATACTAGGTGTTATAGTGAAATTTAGTGAATTGAATGAACTTTTAATACAGCTAGCTACTATTTTAACGAGTATAAGACCTTTATGAGCTCTTATACTAGGTGTTATAGAAAAATTTCATGAATTGAATGAACTTTTAATATAGCTAGCTACTAGTTCAACGAGTATAAGACTTTTATGAGCTGTTATATTGCTCTTATACTAGGTGAATGAACTTTAAATACAACTAGATACTAGCAAATGAAGTATAAGACCTTTATGAGCTCTTATATTGCTCTTATACTAGGTGTTATGGTGAAATTGAATGATTTTTACTACTAGCTCAACGAGTATAAGATCTATATGACCCAACTCTATTAGATAGCAAAAAGACAACCGGCTAAAAAATCATTACTTAACAGAATTCTTGGAAAGAGTTGGGTCATATTGCTATACAGTTGTAAATACACCTTAAGAACTAGTATAAGAGCACTAAGACCTAACTCTAGTCTTAACCACAGTGGTATCACTTAGTTTTTATACCCTTGCAGAGGGTATATTAAAATTGTCACGATGTTTGTAACGCAGTGAAGGAAGCATTTCCGACCACATAAAGTATATATATTCTTGATCAGCATGACGAGCTGAGTTCATTTCCGTCTGTCCGTCTGTTTCTATGCTATCTCCTCCCTCAGTTTTAAAGCTATCTTGACCAAACTTTGCAAAAAGTCTTTAAATACAAATACGCTGCACATTTGTCGGAATCGGCCGGATCGGATGACTATATCATATAGCTGCCATAGGAACGATCGGTCCAAAAACTAGTTCTAATGATAAAAACTTTTTTGTTTTTCATCGTAGCGTCACCAATCGTGGTATATATAAGTTTTATATGCTTCCACACAATTCTGGAAAAATTTATCAAAATCGGATGACTATAGCATATAGCTGCCATATAAACGGTTGGTCCAAAAACTAGTTCTAGTGAGAAAAACTGTTTTGTTTTCCATCGTAGCATCACTAATCGTGGTATATATTAGTTTTATATACTTCCACACAATTCTGGGAAAAAATTTTTGTAATCGGATGACTATAGAATATAACTGCCATAGGAACGATCGGACCAAAAACAAGTTCTAGTGAGAAAAACTTTTCTGTTTTCCATCGTAGCGTCACCAATCGTGGTATATATTAGTTTTATATGCTTTCACACAATTCTGAAAAAAAATTGATCAAAATCGGATGACTATAGCATATAGCTGCCATAGGAACGATCGGTCGAAAAACTAATTCTAATGAGAAAAACTTTTTTTTTATCAATGGTAGCGCCTTTCAAAAACTGCAAGGGTATTTAAAACATCGGCGTAGCCGATGTTAGCCTTCTATTTTTTTTATTAATATATAACAGCTGATTGAGCATATCTAAATCAGTTTCAGAATTAACACTATTATATATCAATATGACTCACTGAGTTTAAGTTAATTTTTAGTCTGTAAATCAAAAATCTAAATTATTATTTTCCAACCTCATGTGACTAGTGCACTAATTATAAGTCAACTTTTGTACTTGTAGCGCTGGGATAAAATAAAATTGAAATTGAAATTGAGCTGAGTCAATGAATCACTTAGTCGAGATTTACACGTTGAAGCAAACTTCATGAAGATTTCTAAAAAGCTCTTGCTTGAAGGAAAGAGATGTAGAGGGGGAAACCACTCCACCACATCTCTTTTCCACAAACAAAAGCTTTTTCAAAAACAACATGAAGTTTGCTTTATCGTGTAAAACTCGACTTAGACCGTATTTACACGATGAAATAAACTTCATAAAGTTTCTACAAAAAGCTTTTGTTTGTGGGAAAGAGGTGTGGTGGGGTGGCTTGCCCCTCATGAAGTTTGATTCATGTTGTAAATCCCGTCTAAGTAACTGTTTACTTAACCATGAGTAAGATTTGGCTCATAAGCTCTTATATTGCTCTTATACAAAAAGTTTAAAAAAAAAAAAATTTAAGTGAAATTAAATGAATCCCGAATAACCAATACATATTTGTATTATTTATTCTTCAAGCAAATCAAGTATACGACCTAATATAAGAGATATGTAAAAAACTATATGACCTAACCTCTAACATATATTCTTTGTTCAACACAAATTCGTTTGCGCTTCATTTGGCTATATCAGGGTGTAATTATATAAGGTGAGGTCAGTAAAGCATATTGCAAGTTGAATATGTGATGACTCTACCTTATATTATTACACCATGGACTGTTTGTTTTGAATGAAAACAATAGAGTGCGAGTGTCTGGTCAATATCGAGGCATTAACTGTATAAGATGGAAGGAGTTCCATCCAAGATGGAAGGAGTTCCACCAAAAGTAGAGAAAAGCTTGAGCTTAATAAATTTAACATTCGGCAAGGATATCGGCTGTGCACACACACACACACACATACACACATACAATTCACTTCTCATTACACATATGTATATTAGCTGCTTACACTTAGACTAAACTTACATTAACTGTTTAGATAATGCCATAATCCACACACACATATACATATATATGTATATATATATATATGTGTTTAACTGTATAACCTGAGCTAGTCTAAACATTCTTTAACTATGGTCCGGCGGCACTGTGGCCATTTAGAGCGAGAGAGAGCATTGCATTTGCTATTGTTTAATTTTCTGAGGGGGGGGGGAGGGGACAGCAGCAACTAATATATATATATATATGTATATATATATATTAACTAAAACTAAATGACATCTCAGTCCGGCGTGGTCAGATGCGGCACTGTACCGCACTCCTCTTCTCATTGGCGCGCCGCTCGCTCCGTTTCCATGAGGCACTCGCGCACCAGAATGCGCGCATGCACTATGCCGCGCTTCAGCCGCTCCGTTGAGCTGCGCGATCCCGTATATGTGGGCCGTATATCACGACCCATTTCCTCAATGACCGCCAACAGTTGTGCATACTTGCTCACCCCATTGCCAGTGCTCAGGCTGCCCACAGTGGGCAAATTGGCTGTGGATGTGAGGGGTGTGGTGATATTGGCCGATGTCTGTGTAGTCACTATCACGGGCGAGGTAGAAGGTGGCGGATATTTAAGCGATTGCGACTGGCTGAGATTAAGGCCCAAATTGCCGCTGCCATTGCCTGACGAGCCGGATCCTGAGACGGAATTGCGTGAGCCATTTGTGGCCGCAGCTATGTTGGCCAGCGAGAGAGCCGCTGCTGCGGCAGCTGCCGGTGTCGCTGTGGTATTGGATTGCTGCTGCAACAGTGCCAACTGAGCCTGCAGGAATTGCGGGGAATATTGAAGAGCGGCCACAGCGGCAGCCGCAGCAGCGGCGGCTGCTGCTGAGTTCTGTTTGCTATAGTCGTTGGAGGAGCGATCGCGCTTATTGCTGTTGTTGTTGCCGCCACCGCCGCTACTGCTGCCTGTGGTGGAGTAATCGGTGGCACCGCCGCTGCTGCCAGAGCTGCCGGAGCCACGCGAATGATGAATGGCAGAGATTTGGATTTGTGGCTGTTGCTCACGCTGTTCGCGCTGTTGCTGATAGTTGTAAAAGTTTTGCACTTGCGAGCGTGGAATTGGTGTCACTGTGACGTCACTCAGCTTGGATTCGACGGCCTGAATGTCCATGATGTCCATGCTGCTGCAGCTGCTGCAAAGGGGGGGTAAAGGCATTTAGTTTGCCGCATTGGACATGTCATGCACGGGCACACACTCACCGTATATTCTGGGACAGTTTGCAAGTTGTTTTGTGTTTGATTTTTCACTTTTTCCGTTTCAACGTTTTTGGTTTGCTTTCTACGCACAAACAAATCTATTGCAACCACCACAACAACAAGTCAAGTGCGACCAGATTTGGATAAAGCAAATATGTGCAAGAAAATGCCGTTGCCTTGGTGAGTGGCGCGCAGTGTTGTAAACAGCGGGCACTGCATTAGATGATGAGAAAGAGAACAACTAACTAAAGTCATGATTAAAATTAATTTGTTTTGTTTAAGTTTAAATTGTTAGTTTGACACAAGAATTCAAATAATGGCAATCAGCTGATGAGCCAATTTTGCATACCTGTTACTCATCACTAGTCTCAATATGCAAGTATCGCGTCACGGTTGTTCAACTGATTCAGAAAAGAAGCTAAATACACCACACCAAAAAATTTTTATAAGCCAAAACAAGATTATTTTTCTGTATAGTTTGCAAATAATAAATTATTTTATTTGTTTTAATAACATTGTTTTGGTAATTCTTGCCTCTGAAATTATTTATTTTAGTTATTGTTTGCCGTGATTTGTATCAGCTTGAAAAAGTAACAGTCGCATTTGAATTGCTCATCTCTAATAGCCGTAGGTGTTGTACAAGACCAGAAATCAACAAACTTTTACATGGCCCTGACGTGACCAGATGCAAAAATACTTATGGTCAATAGTGTGACCGGAGGCCTGGCAAGACTCTCTGTTGTTGACATCTGGTCGCTTTTTGTAAAATTATTTCGAACGCATTTTGTGATAACTCTTTGTGATTGGTTGAAAAATCTTTTTAGTAGTTTTATGGAATTGTGCTATTCAAAATAGTAGCGTGTGTTCGAGAGCCAGCAGCCAGGTATGAAACGGAATGCAGAAGTTTGCAAAAAAAAAAAAATGTCAATTACATTTCCGCGAGCGTCCAAGTTCGCGTGTGTGTGTGTGTGTGAGTGAGACTGTGTCGTGTGGGAGCCAATGCATGACGTAAAGCCATAATGTGCGTGCGTGCGTTTGTATGCTGCGCTTTGCATATAATTAACCCAGGCATTGATTAGTTTATTGTTTTTTTTTTTTTTTTTTTTGGCACATTTTACTTGCCTTATATGCACACACATACGTACATATGTTGCTATGTGCCGCATATGCCAAACAAGCAGTGTTGTACAACGCTGCACATAAAATCACAATTTGCCAGGCCTATTTGATGGCTTGCTCCCCTTTTTTGTTTGATATAGTTTGTTATTTTTTAATTATTGCAAGTTTATTTTGTTTGCTCTCGTTGCCAGACGCAACGGCCGAAGCGACAGTTGGCATTTGAATTTGGCGTAAACACTCACACACACACACACACACACACACACGCTTGCATGAGCATTTGCCGAAACAGACGCCGTCGGCGACCTCGACATAAAGAGAGAAATAAAAAAAAAAAAAAAACTCAGCAAGCCTAGTCATTCCAAGCTTCAAGTTTGTAGCTGCTGTCTCTTTTGTGCTGTTTGTTAGATTTTAGTTTAATCGAAAAATTCAGATCGTCAACAACACACACACACAGCATGAGTGCTTAAAAAATACTTATAAAATTGTTTATTTTATTTCTCTTACATGCATTTTGTTTTTGTACCAATCTGTAAAAGACGCGGTCGCGAAAATAAAATTAAGGAAGCAGTTTATAAAGTAAGCAGTGTACTACTAACGGCACTCCCCACAGCCACAGCAACAACAACAACAACAATAACTTCGAGAGCTACAAGAACTACAATAGAAGACCACAAGGATGGAAATGATCACAATTGGGCTGAGCGTTAAAATTAAACGCACCGATGGCCGTGTCCATGCCGCCGTCGTCTCCAAAATCAACGATGATGCCAGATGCATCACCGTCGAGTGGTACGAGCGCGGCGAGACCAAAGGCAAGGAAGTGGAGCTGGATGCCATATTGACACTGAACCCGGAGCTTATGCACGATGCCTCCGAGCAGCATGCGGCGCCCGAGCCCAAAAAGCAGGCCACAAACCCCATGAATCTATCACGCAATCCCACACAATCGACCATTGGCAGCGGCAGCCTAACCAGCCGCATGACAATGGCCGGCACTCAGCTGAACCGTATCCACGAGACGGCCACCTCCTCGGCCCCGGTAGCGGTAGCGGGCATCACCCACAGCAGCAGCAGCAACAACACAAACGTTACGGCCATTCCAATCGTTTCGGCTGCGCCAGCTGGATCGAATAATGTATCGGGCCTGCAGCGGCCACGCTATGCCCCGAGCGTGAGCTCCAATGCTGTGGGACAACAACAGCAGCAGCAGCAACAACAACAGCTGCAGCAGCAGCAGCAGCAACAGCAACAACAACAGTCGCGCATTGCCTCCGCTGCTGCGCCCAGCAACAACACAGCCAGCACTGGCGGCGGCGGTGGTGCCGGCAACTCGACCACCGCCACCAACAACTCCACAACACAGGGCGGAGCTGGTGGCGGCGCCGGCGGCGCACGTCGTTCGCATGCCCTCAAAGAGGTGGAACGTCT
Source organism: Lordiphosa mommai (assembly GCA_018904225.1). Classification (NCBI taxonomy): domain Eukaryota; kingdom Metazoa; phylum Arthropoda; class Insecta; order Diptera; family Drosophilidae; genus Lordiphosa; species Lordiphosa mommai. The sequence goes on from JAEIFT010000023.1 coordinate 1,206,443, forward strand.
TAAGGAGAATCGTGAAAAGCGTCGCGCACGCCAGGCTGAGATTAAGGAGGAGAAGGTGGCCCTAATGAATCAGGATCCGGGCAATCCCAATTGGGAGACGGCACAAATGATACGCGATTATCAGAGCACCTTGGAGTTTATTCCATTGTTGGATGGCCAGGCAGTCGATGACCATCAGATAACGGTGTGTGTGCGCAAGCGTCCCGTTAGCCGTAAGGAGATCGCACGCAAGGAGATCGATGTGATTTCAGTGCCGCGCAAGGATATGCTCATTGTCCATGAACCGCGCAGCAAGGTCGATCTAACCAAATTCCTAGAGAATCACAAGTTCCGTTTCGATTATGCATTCAACGACACATGCGACAATGCCATGGTGTACAAGTGAGTATCCCAAAGTTAACCCCCCCCCCTCCCCCTCCGCCCATCCATGAACATATTTACAGCTGTGGGCGATGGATTAGAGATGAGACCGTGACTGAACATTTGACTCAACACAGTGACAGGTGCGCGATAGTTGAAATATGGCTTGAAATCTAAGACGGGATTTACACGATGAAGCAAACTTCATGAAGTTTTTGAAAAAGCTCTTGCTTGTAGGAAAGAGGCGTAGAGGGGCAAGCTACCCCACCACACCTCTTTTTCCCACAAACAAAAGCTTTTTGAGATACTTCATTAAGTTTGCTTCATCGTGTAAATGCGGTCTAAGTATCCCTTCGAAAATTCGTAAATTAGGCAACAGGTACGTTCCTGATTCAAAGCATGAATCACTGGACCGAGCCGAAACCTTTAAAAAAATCACTCCTTGTGCCTGAACGGCTTGTATATAGATATGAGAGGGTATAAATTAAATTGATTTAAGAGAAAGTCCCGTAGACGACCAAAGAATACGCTAAAGCCCTCAGGCGAGTGTGGGATAGTTAAAAAAGTTCCAAAAATCGACACAGTATTGTTTTAAAATCCATTATGTGGCGAAAGTATGGTCAAATCTGGCTGGATCAGCGTTATCCAAGCGACTTGAAACATTCAATTATACAATACAGTTTTAAAATGCGCCGCAAAGTGGTTCCAACCTCAAAGTGGTTCTTCAATCTGTTCTTCGTTATGTTTTTGGGCATTGATGAACGTCAAGTGGACGATCTTTCACTGTTCAATTTGATACCAAACTAAAAATAGTGTTGCTTTGACAATATCTACAACTATTTTCAATGTAAGCCTCACTTTTTCGGTGCATTGTTTCGGTGTGAATCGCGTTTTATGCTTAAAATTGTAATAAAAAGGGCGTTTCAATCGGTTGGATGCTGCCCCTTCTGCCCGTTACGTACATTCGTCTCAAACCAGGGATTAATCCCGAAACGAATATCGGTTCCGCTACGTACCGGAATGAAAATATCGGTTAAAGGTTCTATTTCGGTTTTCGGTTCCGATACGGTACTCAGATTTTTATTCTGGTATACCGGTACGTACCGGTACAAGTATAATTTTTTTTAACATTTAAAATTTTTAATTAATTCTTATTACTAAATATTATCCAAAAAATTAATGAATGAAATAGAACTAAAAAATTGTTTTCTTAAAATATGCCGTTCAAAAAAGTTTTTTTTTTGTTTAAATATACCGATTTTTTTCTAACATTTCTATATTCAAGGGAGGATTTTTTTAAGACATAGAAATCCTTTACATTTAACTACCCAGCAAGCAATTTGAGCGCTTTCTGACTCTTTTCTGACACTTTTTTATAAGCATTCACAGTCATATAGTGTCAAAAAAAAAACCGGAAAGAGCGTTTTTTTCTATGAAAACGGTCGCACATAATGTGAAAGATTTCTGAGTCCAATATGACTCTTTTCTGACTCTGATCTAAGTGCTTTCACCCTCCCAATGAAGCATTGAAAAACCTCAGAAAAGGCATATAAAGGCTGATTTTTTAGGCACTTGAATCACCTCATAAAAGGTTCTTATTTTTTTAAGCGCCGTTTTTACTCACTTAATACTTACAATAATTCCGAATATGCTCAGACATAAGAGCTTTTTGTGAATGTGAATGTGCTCCGAAAACGCTCCAATTTATGTGTTTACTCCAAAAACGCTATGAAGCTCGGCTTTTTTCAGACCCATAGTTTTGAGCGCTCCTAACTTTGCTTGCTGAGTAGAGGGTTAATATTTAACAAAGAAAAGTTTTTCCGTTTTTAACATTTTTTTGTCTTATGTATCCTAAAAAGATAATACCGGTACCTGGCTTTAAACGGTTTATATCGGTTAACGGTTCCGTTTACGGTATTATTCCCTGTCTCAAACTCATTAGCTTGATTGATTTTGTAAGCCCCATGTGATTCATCGTTAACTGTTAAAAATTCGCACAATATTCGCTCATCTCTAGCCGACGACTCATTCTCACAAACAACACATACAAATACAACTACAACTTAAAGTGGTCGTCTCCCGAAATAGCCAAGTTTGTTGCTTTGTAGTTGTTGTTATTTATTGTTGTTGTATGACTAAACATACCGTTTGTGTGTTGTTCGTGTTGGTTCGTGTTGATTCGTTTTTTCATTCGCCTCACTGAACTTGCAGCCGTTCGAACTCTCTAAAATTGAATTCTTTCTTTTTTTTTTCGTTTTGAAAAGTAACCGCCGTCTCCGGCCCCATTTGTCATTGTTTGTTTTGCCTTTTATTATTGAATTGAAGAAGCTACCGCCCGCCTCTCCCGCTCCCTCTCCCGCTGCTGCTTCTTACCTCCTCTCTTGGCACTTTCTTTCCCTCCTCCTCCTTCTATCTGCTGCTATCGCTGCTGCTGACGATTCTTCCGGCTATTTGTGCATGAGTCAATTGTGTTTAGCCAATATAAATGTAATCTTTTGCCTCTGATTAATAATTATGATTAATCAAGAAAGTGTTGATAAACTTGTACGTTTTATACATACATACATACATTTATGTAGAAAGGGGGAGGGAACTATTATTTAAGTTCGTTCGATGACGTATCAGCAAAAGTTCATTGATACTAACATACATATGTACATATATATGCTCAGTGGCTTACAGCTTTAACCCTTATGTGAACGACAGGGTAAAGGTGTATCTATTTTAACTTTGATTTGGGTGCGTCCAAAAACTAACCGAACTTTTTGGATATAGAATAAAATACACATATTATCTTTGGAAATTATTATTTTTTCAAAATAGATTCCATTTTACTCACATACAACGTTGGGAATGATAGACCAGCGCATGCATAGCTATTTTTTATGTCATTTATAGGAATATTCTTTAGTACCTCCGGTTACGGCTGCTTGAATGACTAGGATATTATCATAAAATGCTCCTTTCATCTTGGTTATGAGTTTTGGGAAAAGAAAAGAGTCGCAGAGTGATAGATCAGGTGAATACGAAGAGAAATCCGTTTTTTCTTCAAAAATTCGTTCACTTGTTGGTCTTGTGACTGTCTTCCTGCTGTATATTTAGTTCTAGCACGAACAATTCTTCTCCACAAACGAGGTAAAACGCCTAAATAGTATGCTCCAGTAACAGTTTGACCTTCCGGAACAAAATCCTTGTGGACAAACATTGTCTTGATTCGTGACTTCTGAAAACGACCATTTTTAAATCGTGTAAACCTTTTAAAATCTTTTGTACGACTTATACAATCATTAGTATCAACTTTTTTCATCAATTCGTATGTCTTGGCGAATATTTTTTCCAAGTTTAAGCCAAAATTTTATATTCCCATACGATTTTGGTCGTTTTTAGGTCGAAAGCGATTTCCAAGAACACCTGGGATTAGACCATTTGGTTTTTTGTGGCTGTAACTTTGACATTTGTCATCCGATTTACATGAAATTAGGTGCGATTGAAAGAGGATGAATGTATGTTTTATTTTTGGAACACACTGTGTATGTAAACACTTTGAAGAACTATGTAAACACAATACGACAATCCACCATAGATTTTTCATATACAAAATCTAAAACAACCGGCCAATTTGATATCTCGAACTTAAAGTTGATTAAGAAAAATCGTAATTTTACGGATTCGCGCAAAATTGGGCAAAAAGCAATTAGACTAGCGTATAGCCAACACTTTAATGAACAATAAGGCCATTAAGGCCTCTTTCAAGATGACATAAATTCATATTTTGGCACAATAATTCATATGAATAGAAACACTTTTGAAAGCTCTGAAAGCTGAATGCTTTTGAAAAGCTGTTTATTTATATGAGAAAAGGTACCGAAATAATTTTTTATGACCTCTGTTATGTAAGGCCTCAGCAGTAAAACAATCCACTAAACAGACCTCAGATTTTCCGTAGCGTTCTGATCCCGTCATTAAATTTGAAACGCAATTTCAACTCAATTTAATTTAATTCCGTCCCGATTTTCAATTTCAACCCGATTCTCATACTGTCCCGATTCCAAAATTTTATTTTAATATCGATCCCAAACTTTTCACAATATTTTAAAGTCTTTCTTTCAAAAACAACGCTATTTCCATACGATTTGGGTTCGAAAGGGGTAGAACACATGGGATTAACTCCATCCCTTTGTGCTTCGGTTCAATTCCGCATCGTTTCGATACCGTTGTGTATTTTCAATGGAATCTCCCGTTCAGTACCGAGTATTATAACACGTTTTCTGTCCCGATTGGTTCACCTCCTTTGTATGGCCCTTTTTATACTCTGTACCGAAGGTACACAGAGTATATTGGGTTTGTGCAAATGTATGTAACAGCCAGAAGGAAGCATCTCCGACCCTATAAAGTATATATATTCTTGATCAGCACCAACAGCCGAGTCGATATAGCCATGTCCGTCTGTCTGTCCGTATGAACGAAGAGATCTCAGAAATGGTAAGAGCTAGAGGTTTGAAGTGTATGGAACATATAATTCTTATACCTGCAGGCAGATCAAGTTTATTTTTAATTTTTGCCACGCCCCCTGCCTCCCCCGCAAATTAAAAAAAAACGAAATAACTCCCACAATTTTCAAGATAGACAGTTCGAACATTCTAGACATATATTCTACTACTTATTATGAATCGATCCGCCATACATCGTTTTTCGATCAGATGAACGATATAAGAGCTATACGTAAAAGAAATTAAAAGCCAACGACAACAACAATACCACAGCGATTGGTAGAACTTACGAGAAAGAGATAGCGAGAGGGCAACAGCTAACTGGTAATTTCCCAATTGGACCTTGCTTGCGCCGCTCTTAGTTATCAGTTACATACAAATAGGTACAGAGTATATTACAGTCGGGCTTGACCGACTTTCTTACTTGTTTAGCTTAGATTTGATTGATTTTGGGTCACACTTTCTAGTTTAATATTGAAAGAGGTTTGTCCTGCAATGACCTTTAATTTTTATTGACTTTCATTCATATCAACTATTTTAAACCGTCTTTCCTTTTTTTTCCCCCCTCCTTCTTTAGATACACAGCCAAGCCGCTGGTGAAAACCATTTTCGAGGGCGGCATGGCCACTTGCTTTGCCTACGGCCAGACTGGATCTGGTAAAACTCACACCATGGGTGGCGAATTCAATGGCAAGGTGCAGGACTGCAAGAATGGCATTTATGCAATGGCTGCCAAGGATGTTTTTGTTACGCTCAATACGCCACGTTATCGTTCACTCAATTTGGTCGTTTCGGCCAGTTTCTTTGAGATCTACAGCGGCAAGGTGAGCAGCTCCCCGTCACTTATTAAACTAATCTCAAACTTTACTAATCCTCTCCCTCTCTCCAGGTCTTTGATCTGCTGGCCGATAAACAAAAGTTGCGCGTTCTGGAGGATGGCAAACAACAGGTCCAGGTGGTTGGCCTCACCGAAAAGGTGGTGGATGGCGTTGAGGAGGTGTTGAAACTTATACAGCATGGCAATGCCGCCCGCACCTCGGGCCAAACATCGGCCAATTCCAATTCCTCGCGCTCTCATGCCGTCTTTCAAATAGTTCTAAGACCGATGGGCTCTACCAAAATCCATGGCAAATTCTCATTCATCGATTTGGCTGGCAATGAGCGTGGCGTGGATACCTCCTCGGCGGATCGTCAGACACGTATGGAGGGTGCGGAGATTAATAAATCACTGCTGGCACTTAAGGAGTGCATTCGAGCGTTGGGCAAACAGTCAGCCCATTTGCCCTTCCGCGTGTCCAAGCTGACCCAGGTTTTACGCGATTCGTTTATTGGAGAGAAGAGCAAGACCTGTATGATAGCCATGATCTCGCCGGGACTGAGCTCATGTGAGCATACTTTGAATACGCTGCGCTATGCGGATCGTGTTAAGGAGCTGGTTGTCAAAGATGTGGCTGAAATTGGTCCAGGCGATCAGGATCCCATTGAGATAATGGACGACGAGGATGAGGATGAGCAGCAGCAGCAGCATCAGCAGCAGCACAATTTGCATCACCAGCAGCAACGCATGAAATATCCAACGGCGCCGTCGCATCAGCAGCAGCAGCGCGGCTCTGGCAGCCATGTGCACAATAACAACAATAATAACAATAAAAATGGCACCGCAGGCAATATGGATCTGGCCATGCTGAGTTCGCTGAGCGTGAGTATTAACAATTGCCCCCCAAAAATTTTATATGCCAGCCCTCCCCCCCCCTGTCATTCCTCAGTAGGCTTTGCTTTTGTTGCTTCCTCCATTTCACTCACACTTTCAGTTAGTTTAGTTCATCTCCCCTTTCCAAGTAAATCAGAACAGAGAAATCAGAAACAAAATGAAACGTCGTGCGGGCATGCCAACGCCTTCCACTGCCAGAAATACGGCTCATTTGGATGATTATTCAATGCCCAGAGGATGCCAAACTGAACGCCGTCCCTTGGTGGCCACTTACTCGTCCACCAATCGACGCCAGATGCCCAATTCAGCGCGTCTAAACCATGTGCGTGCTTTGAGATCTGCCTATGCTCCAGCTGTGGCCGCCACAAGCAGAGCATCCGCAGCAGCTGCCACTGTCAAACCCGCAGCCGCCGTTGGGCGCATTTGGAATAGCAACAAGCCCAAGATCGCCGTCAAGACTTACAATGTATATGCCAAGCAGAAGCCAGCCAAGCCAGCTACGGGTGGTCAACTAAAGAAATCATCCAGCAAGACCCACAAAGCCACCAAACCTCGCTGCATTAATCAAGATCTGGCCGGCTATGATATGTTCTATCATCAATGGAAACGAGAGCAAAGAGAGAAGCAATTAAATACACGCAAATCGGAGGGATTCTTTGTGCCCCTGGACAACAGCAACACCGAGCAGCAGCAGCAGCAGAATATGTCTTGTTTGAGCTCTGCCCATGATGCCCTAGTGGCGGAGAGACGCAAACGCTATCTTAAACGTTGTGGCCTGTCGGAGGAGAGCAATGAGTATGCGAATGTCAACTATAGACGCTTTGAGCGCTTGCGTCCAGCGGGTGAACGTTATGCCCACAAGCTGCAAAAGGATGAGGATGAGATTGAAGAGATGGCGGTATTAATCAAAGCGGTCAAGTCGAGAATGTATACGGCTGCTGGCATATCTGTGGCCGATGTTCCACCAATACCACCACCGCCGCAATTTGCCGAAGAGCTGGGAGAGGAGCAGAAAAAGGAGTCCAAATTTGGTCTTAAACAATGCAAAACTCAGATTTTATTCTCAACTCTGGACTGTGATGATGGATTGATTATGGAATATGCCCGCCGATTGCCCTGCATACCCGAAATCTAAAAGCCACAATTTGTAGTTGTTGTTATTGTATTGAGTTAGTTTTAGACACGAATACGAATACGAATACTTGGTAAGTGAGTAAGTGAACCAAAAGTGAGTTGAACATGGAACAAGCATTTGACTCTTGTTTGTGTTCGGTTGTGTTCAGGTAGGGCAACTCGGTTTGAAGCAACCTTTTTGTGTTTTGAATTAACGCTAAAGCTGAGTGAACTGACAATGAGGAAGCTGACTTGGAGACTTTATTTATCCTGCCTATTACCCTCTCCTGGCCATGGAATAGACATCCAAAGAAGAAGCTTAAATGTGAATAAACTAAATTTAAGAATAATTCTATGAGCAACTGAACATAAAAGAAACAAGTGAGCAACTAAACATTAAAAGGAAGAATTATGTGTGAGCAACTGAACATAAAAGGAAGATTTATGTGAGCAACTGAACATGAAAAGAACCAGTTTGAGAGCCACTGAACAAAATAAGCACAAGAATGTGAGCAACTGAACATAAAGGCAACAATAATGTGAGCAACTAAACATTAAAGAACAATAATGTGAGCAACTGAACATTAAAGGAAGAATTATGTGAGCAACTGAACATAAAAAGAACATTTATGTGAGCAACTGAACAAAATAAGCACAAGAATGTGAGCAACTGAACATAAAAGGAAGAATTAAGTGAGTAACTGAGCATAAACGGAAGAATTATGTGAGCAACTGAACTTAAAAATCCAGTTTGAGAGCCACTGAACACAATAAGCACAAGAATGTGAGCAACTGAACATAAAAGGAAGAATTATGTGTGCAAATGAACTTAAAAGATTAAGTATGTGAGCAACTAAACATGAAAAGAACCAGTTTGAGAGCCGCTGAACAAAATAAGAACAATTATGTGAGCAACTGAACATAAAAGGAACAATTTTATGAGCAACTGAACATAAAACAAACAAGAATATGAGCAACTGAACATAAAAGGAAGAATTAAGTGAGTAACTGAGCATAAAAGGAAGAATTATGTGAGCAACTGAACTTAAAAATCCAGTTTGAGAGCCACTGAACAAAATAAGCACAAGAATGTGAGCAACTGAACATAAAGGCAACAATTATGTGAACAACTAAACATTAAAGAACAATAATGTGAGCAACTGAACATAAAAGGAACAAATTTATGAGCAACGGAACATAAAAAGAACAAGAATATGAGCACCTGAACATAAGAGAACAATTATGTGAGCAACTGAACATAAAAGGAAGAATTATGTGAGCAACTGAACTTAAAAATCCAGTTTGAGAGCCAATAAATAAAATAAGAACAATAATGTGAGCAACTGAACATAAAAGGAAGAATTATGTGAGCAACTGAACTTAAAAGATTAAATATGTGAGCAACTGAACATGAAAAGAACAAGTTTGAGAGCCACTGAACAAAATAAGAACAAGAATGTGAGCAACTAAACATAAAAGGAAGAATTATGTGAGCAACTGAACTTAAAAACCAGTTTGAGAGCCACTGAATAAAATAAGAACAAGAATGTGAGCAACTGAACAAAAAAGAACAAGTATGTGAGCAACTGAACAAAATAAGAACAAGAATGTGAGCAACTGGACACAAAAAGAACAAGTTTGAGAGCCACTGAACAAAATAAGAACAAGAATGTTAGCAACTGAACATAAAAGGAAGAATTATGTGAGCAACTGAACTTAAAAACCAGTTTGAGAGCCATTGAACAAAATAAGAACATGAATGTGAGCAATTGAGGAAACAAAAATAGAATTATGTGAATAACTGAGCATAAAAAGAACAAGAATGTGAGCAACTAAACATAAATAAAACATTTATGTGAGCAACTGAACATAAAAAGAACATTTATGTGAGCAACTGAATATTAGAAAGAAGAATGTAAGCAACTAAATATGAAAACAACAAGTTTAAGAGCCACTGAACAAAATAAGAACTAGAATGTGAGCAATTGAGGAAAAAAAACATAGAATTATGTTAATAACTGAGCATAAAAAGATAAAGAATGTGAGCAACTGAACATATAAAGAACATTTATGTGAGAAATCGAACAAAAAAGAACAATTATGAGTACTAAAGGTGTGCGCATGTCTCTTCACGCACACAATTTTTAGAACGATTTGCATCACGCACGATTAAAGAAGTGATCACGATCAAGATTACGCACGATCAACCAAACCCGAATTTTTTCGTGGAAAAAACCTTAATTCTATCATGGGTTTCTCTTGGGTACACTGCGCCTTTTGTATGGAGCAGCTGAGAGCAGCGAATTCACGATATCAAAAGCACATCAGTTTTAGGAATAATATAATTAATTAAATATAATAGAAAACAATTTCATGAACACTAAATGACTTATATTCACGATGTTAATAATCAAATATAACATAAAAACATTTCGTGAATAATTTATGACTTCTATTCACGATGGTTAACAACTTTAACACGCACGGAACACGAAAACACACGCACGAGAGTCTCGGCATGTTTAAATTCACGTCACGGTCGCCACTGAACAAAATCGGAATAAGTATCTAAGCAACTGAACAAAATAGAACAAGTATATGAACAACTGAACAAAACAATAGAACTCAGTGAGCAACTAAACCATTTTGAACAAAAACGAGCAATTAAAGAAAATGATGGTCTCTCCTGTTTAGTTTTGTGAGCAACTCATTTTGGTTCACTAACTCAGAAACAATACAACACTGTAGAATATGCTTAAACCGCGTTATTTTTTTGCCTGTGTTATATATTACTTTCCTAACATTTCTCCTCCCCCCCTCACCCACCTCATATCTCCACAATTTAGAAACCCCGGACGAAATTATGGCTGCCCAAACAGCCGCAGCAGCAGCAGCAACCTTCGACTTCAACTAAAAACAATATTCATTTACCTTCGACATCAACTAAAAAAGTTGGTGTTAAAAAAGAAGCTGCAGCTAAAGCAAAAAAATAATCGCTATATCCAACCAAAAGAACTATTATCAAATCACTTAAAGCGCATGTTATAGTTTATATCAAAATTCCAAATTTCCACCCTTTATATACATACCCCATGATGAACAGGATGTATGATGTACACCAGCATCGAGTAAAATTTCAAGCGTCTATTTCCCCCACAATATTGAGCGTGCATCTGTTGCAAGTCAATTTTTTTGTAGATCACGCAAGAATATATTATATATAGACTGACACTCGATCCTGCATCACAATCACAAAACTAAGCAAAATTCTATTTGGTCCAAAAATTTGTCTTAAAAAAAATAAAATTCAAAATGAAGCGTGTCCATTCTTTTCAATTTGCCTTTGCAGGAACACGAAATGTCCGACGAACTGATTGTGCAGCATCAGGCCATTGATGATCTACAGCAGACGGAGGAAATGGTTGTCGATTTGCATCGTAATGTGAATGCGACACTGGAAACACTGCTGGCCGAATCGAAAGCATTGTACGATCAAACCAATTATGTGGACTATGATCAGGATGCGTATTGTAAGCGGGGCGAGACTATGTTTTCGCAGCTATTTGATATAGCCATCCAATGTCGTGATATGATGGCCGAATATAGAGCCAAGTTGGCCAAGGAGGAGATGTTGTCATGTAATTTTAAGGCGCCGATTAACAAGCGTTAGAATAACTAAAGTCCTTCCCACATGATGCACACACACCACACACTGAATTACTTACATATATAACCGTTCGTTGGGCATTTTTCCAATTGTAGGTCTCCTCCTCCTCTCCCTTAGCATTAAATAAACAAACAAAAATTATTTCTAACGAATTTCATTGCAACTAAGCGAAACAAAAGACTCACTCACTGGAGTTATTGGTCTCTTCAATTAGATCTTAGACTGGAATAGTTTATATTAAAGTTGGTTCATAAAGGTTTCACACAAGACAAAGACGACCCCTATATGAACCAACTCTAGTCTCGCCACTATCTATCTGGTTAGAAATAAGAACTGATAAAAAAAAAGACCCACGAGAACGCCCAACTCTCATCACGCTCACTCACGCTCACTCTTCCTAACTTGGCTCTAACTTCTTGTTCACACTATTTCACTTTGTGGTGAAAGCAACAAGCACCACATTTCTTACCTTTTTTTTTTTTACTTTTTATTAAGTTGTAAAGCGCAAAAAAAAACACGTTAAAAGAATTAACAAATTAAGGGTTTTAACCTGGGTTTTGACAGTCAAAAATTAAAAAAAAATATTGAAAATTTGAAATTAAAAGCGGATTTATGATAGATTAAAAAAAAAAACAAGTTCGGTTTGAATCATTAGCTCTTATATTAGCTCATTAGCCTCATTTTGTGTCAAATTCCTATTATTTTCAAGGAAAAACATTGTCATTTTCTGTCATTTGTCATTTTATGACCCAATGTAAACGCAACTACTAGTACCCAAGCGTATTTAAAGTGCAAAAATAAATCAAGTGTTAGACGGGATTTACATGATGAAGCAAACTTCATGATGTTTTCTTAGTAGGCGAGAGATTTATATGTATTTCTTTAGGATTCGTTTAAAAGGTCTGAAAGATTTCCTTTAAATTCTACGCCTACTAAGAAAACCTCATGAAGTTTGCTTCATGGTGTAAATACCGACTTAGTTAGTCAGGAATCATTTAATTCCAATTAATTGATTGATACCCGAATGCCACAATTCCTCCTGGTATAAGAACCATATAAGAGTTATGACCCTACTCTAATAAGTACAAAAAAGAAAAAAAGCTAAAAATGTTCTTTTTTATCTGAGTTTTTATACTAAAGTTGGCTTAAAACGGGATTACCGCGATAATTTTCTTAATTTTCACGAATTTTCGGGTGTATTTGCAAGCCTGATTTCTTGCAGTGTAGCTCACAGATGGTTATTTCGAACCTCAACAGTTTCTTTTTTAATTTCGCGACATACAGGGGATTTTTAAATATTTTTCAATCCGTTAAAAAAAGACTATACCGCTCCCATCTCTAAATCTCTAAAATTCCACAAAAATTTCGGTCTAAATCTTTAGAATTCCACAGAAAGTTCCGTCTAAATCTCTCAAATTTCGCGAAAGTTTGGTCTAAATCTCTAAAATTTCGCGAAAGTTCGGTGTAAATCTCTAAAATTACACAGTTCCGTCTAAATGTCTAAAAATTCCACAGAAAGTTCCGTCTAAATCTTTCAAATTTCGCAGAAAGTTCGATCTAAATCTCTAAAATTCCGCAGAAAGTTCGGTCTAAATTTCTAAAATTTCCCAGAAAGTTTTGTCTAAATTTCTAAAATTTCGCAGAAAGTTCGGTCTAAATTTCTAAAATTTCCCAGAAAGTTCGGTCTAAATTTCTACAATTTCGCAGATAGTTCGATCTAAATTTCTAAAATTTCACAGAAAGTTCGGTCTAAATTTCTAAAATTTCACAGAAAGTTCGGTCTAAATTTCTAAAAATTCGCAGAAAATTCGGTCTAAATTTCTCATATTTCGTTCGGTCTAAATTTCTAAAATTTCGCAGAAAGTTCGGTCTAAATTTTAAAAATTCCGCAGAAAGTTTGGTCTAAATTTCTAAAATTTCGCAGAAAGTTCGGTCTAAATTTCTAAAATTTCGCAGATAGTTCGATCTAAATTTTAAAAATTCAGCGAAAGTTCGGTCTAAAATTCCACAGTTCCGTTGAAATCTCTAAAATTTTGCAGAAAGTTCGGTCTAAATCTTTCAAATTTCGCGAAAGTTCGGTTTAAATCTCTCAAATTCCACAGTTCCGTCGAAATCTTTAAAATTTTGCAGAAAGTTCAGTCTAAATCTCGCAGAAAGTTCGGTCTAATTTTCTAAAATTCCACAGTTCCGTCTAAATCTCTAAAAATTCCGCAGAAAGTTTGGTCCAAATCTCTAAAATTCCTTAGAATATTTGGTCCGAAGATTCCAGGCCTTCTTTAAAGTCGGAGTCTAAGGTTGGAACTTAAATCCCGACTTTTAAACTTCTATAGGCAATTACCTAAAAGTATTGACACTTTAGAATCCCAAGTTCCAAGTTCATCTCTCGTGTAATGTTCCGTCCGTAAATACCGCGTCCATTTGTAAGTTTGAAATTCATTTCTTTATTTTTTTTTTTTTTGATATTTCAAAACCCATGTTAACCCCCATTCAACCAACTAAAAAGGGCAAAAAACCAACAAACCAAGCAACATGTCATATTTTGTAGTTTTTACTTAAGTGTTAAGAAAATGGCAAAGCAGAGAATAAGCCACTTTTTGCCTGCTTTTGGTTTTATTTTTTTTTTATTATTATTATTATTACTTATAAATTAATACTTTTGTAAAAGAAAAAGACATTTATTATATTTATATAAATACTTATCTTATCCTACATTTTACTTATATAATTAATAGAGCGTAGGTAGGGGGAGCTGCTGTCCGCCCCCCCTACCCTGCCCCCCAAATGAGATTCCATTTATTTTTTTTTTTTTTCGTTTCTTTCTCTCATGTATTTTTTAATATTTAAAGGCCACAAAAACTGTATTTAATTTGTATTAATTTATTTTACACTGCACCAAAACCAATTTACCAATTTACGTATTGTCTATTTATCAATTAATCAAAGAAATAAACGAGTGTGTTTTTAGTTAACTAAAATGATGATCAATGATCATAATATGATGATATATATTCATGGACTTTCTCCTTTCTAAGTTTCGGTTATGCATTTCTATATTTGTACTAATATTTATTATAAATTTAATTATGTTTACATGACACGGCAAAACAACTGAATCACCAAAAAAAAAAAAGAAGAAAATAAATCAAATTCAATGCGTTTCACTTCGCCTCCCTTGTCCTCCACTTAGAAGCGAAAGATGTTAGCTTATAGCCTTAAAAAAAAAGTAAACAAACTTTGAATCCTTTTCCCAAAAAAAATGCGAATTTTTCAAAAATGTTATTTGAGTGCTTCGATATTTAAACAGTATAAAAACTTAAAAAAAAGAAAAAAGAAAACGTGTTAGGTCTCGGACTCTAATAAATGTATTATTAAATATAAATAATAATTTATACTGTAATAAAACTGAACATACACAAAAAAACAAACAACTAAATTTAACATTAAACTTGTGTAAAACAAAACTAATAGAATTTCATTTGTTTGCTTTGTGTTTTTTTTTTTTTGAGTGTGGGAAAATACGAAAAGTACAAAGCCACAAAGGATGGCACAACAATTGATGACTTTTACCGGGTCTCCCCTGACACCCACTTTTTTTGTAGAATATTTATTATTATTTTTGTTATATTTTTGTCACTGGTAACACCCCGTTAAAGTAAAGGTTGAAACTCAATGTTAATAGTATTTTATTTGAATTTGCGCGCTATGCTACTGATTAACATAACATAAGAACCATGCAGACCATGCTGCTGTTAGTGTCGGCTGAAATTGCTGCTCTACTGTTTTCACTCTTCCGCGTCGCAAAAGTTTTTAAGCTGCTTTGCAAAAAGTGTGTAACATTATTTAAAATATTTGATATATTCAATCAAGTGTGGCTGATTGTGACAAGCCAAAAAATTTGGATCTTAATTATCTCAGCTAAATCGGCTTGCAATGGCAGCTACACATTGAAATGTATGTGTGTGTGTGGATGTGTAATTGTGCCTTACTAAATAAAGCACACTCCGGTTAGTACAAGGAATTAAAAAAAAATAAACTTTTTGTATGTATGTATTTGGCCATGTTAAACATTATCTTCATGTACATATATGCAAATTCTGATTGATTTCCTGAATCACTTGACTGACATACATACATATGTGCTTTTAAAGTTTAATATGTACATACATTGCATAAAAAACGTTGGACATTACGTCCATTCTTTTCTGATGTAAAACTTTTGAATTACGTTACGCAAAATTTTGTTAGGGGCATACACATACATGGCAAAGCGGGACTCATTTCAATTTAACATTCAAGAGAACAACTGAGAGCTGTTGATCGTAAGCTTAAATTTACATTTCCCCGTCTTTTGATTTAAATGGTATCGGTTGGCGGCTAATTTCGATAATTTGTTTTTTTTTTCTTTTCCACTGAAGTCAAACTTATCGATACTCTTTGGGTCTGTTCTGCATACGGTCACTTCAATTTAACGGTTAAGGTTGCCAATAAAAATGGCGAACAAACATCTTTTGCGCCTGGCGGACATGGAGCCCATTATGACCCAGTTCTCAACTGTGGCCCTCATCATATCCAAGTCTACACCAAACATATTCCTGGACAAATTGAGTGGAGATCAACGCGGCGTCATTACCTTAACGCTGCGCGATTCTAAGCAACATTTGACCAACTGCAAGTGCTGGGGCCAAAAAGCCTGTGTGGATGAGTACAATTCCATGCTGCATATAGGCGATGTGGTAGATGTGGTGGGAGCCAAGGTGATGACACTCTCGCAGCCCGTCACTCAAACGGATCAACGCTATCAGCCGCAGGCCACAATCGCCTGTGCCTTGGTGGTGAACGAGGGTCAGGGCTATGTGGTGCGTCATAATTCGGATGATGTGCACACCATACAAACACTGCGTCGTCTCATTCACCAGCCGCACAAGCCACTGGGATCCGTACTCCAGCTGGCGGATTTGCGTTGCGGCCAGCAGCGTCAAATGCGAGCTTATGTGGATCTGCTGGTGGTGGTGGCCTCCATGCGACCCGTGCGTGAGCTAAAGCGTAAGGTGATGGCACGCGATGGCAATACGCTTATCCAGTGCCTCGAACTGGTGGTAATCGATGCCAGCTGCCCGGATGGCATGATCTTGTCCATTTGGCACCCGGAATGGATACGTAACGCTCAGTACTGGCAGGAGAGAAAAACTATATTGAATCTAATAGATGTGCGCAGCTCCTATTCGGAATTTTATGGCTGCCTAGTGCTTACCCATGCCAATTGTACACTAATCTATGAGAATCCGCAGGCAGCGGGCGAGAATTGTCAGGAGTTGCTTGCATTTGCAGCCATGGCACCGCTTAAAAACTTTGATCTCTTTGCCCAAACGGAACTGGGCAATTTGCCCGCAGCCGAACAAATCCAAACACAGATGACAGTGAAGCAGATCTATGCCCGTGCCGAGGGTGAACTTAAGGATGCGGCCACTGAACAGTTTACGGCCGTGCTATATGCCATGGTAACCAAATTTGATATTGATGGCCAAACCCTAAGCGTCAGCAAGAAGTGGTAAGTGATTAAGTGAGTCACAATTATGTGGTTTAATGGTGGTGCTTCCTTTCAGCAAGGCCTGTCAGCGTCTCATACCAAACAATTGTCTCGAATGCGATAATGAATGCTGCCAACTGGAATTCTCGCTGGAACACAGCGGTGTACGCTATGCCCACTTCTTTAACATCAATATACAATTCTCCGATCAGACGGGCACGCTCATTGAATCCCGTCTAACTGGTGGCGTAGCCGAACATTTGCTGGGCCTCACCGCGGATGATTTTCAACGTTTAAGGCAAAGCGGAAAGACTGAACTAAAATGGCGCTATCTACTCAAATATTTTGAGGTGAAATTGCTGATCAAGAAGCCAGCGGCCATGCGTAAAAATTTGGCCATCATTGTTGTGGATATGCAGAGCGTTCAGCTAAGTGAGCTGATTGACAAATTTGCGGTATTCTGAAGGCAAGTCCAAGTACTGACATTAATTATTAAGATATGTGCCAACAAAAGGACAAATAGATATATTTTTGTTATAACATATTTAATTGCTCTTAAGCTATTGATTTTAAAGGATATTTTTGATTTTGCTTAGTGTTACATTTCCCTGCACAATTTCTGAGCTGAGGGTGAATCACACACAATTCTTATGGAACTCTCTCTCTCTGTTTTTAACAATTCGATTTTAATTGGGCATATTATTGTGACATATACACAAATAGATCATTATCCTAGCATAAAAAATAACATTCTGATTAACCCTCAATAGCATTCATTTTGCACGGAACGCTCCAGCGTGAATGTGTAATCCTCGGCCAGCTCGTCAACGGATATTTGACGCGTCAATAGGGCCAATATGCTGTCCACCTGCATTTGGGTGCCATTGTAGCGATCCTTGGTGGCCAGCTGGGGTGACAGCTGAAACGGAATGTCCTGCAAATAGTTGACGGGCATACCAGCGCCAGGTGCTGCTGCTGGTGTCCCACTTCTGGAGCCCAAGTTCGGTGGATATGGCAAGGCAGCGTAGGCTGATGGCGGCATGGGTGGATACATGGCACCTCCTACTGGTGGTAATTGATGTGGATCTGCATCAGATTTGCGTTCCACAAAGACAAATTCATCGTTAGGCGGCCTGGGTGCATCGGCTGGTCCTTGTATGGCCTCATCTGTGGGTGTTTCGGCTGGCTTTCGTTTGCCAAAGATTGAGAACATTTTTTGTTTTGAAACCAAATATATTTCGTCGTAAATTAATGGCCAAACAAATGGGCTTTGTGCGCCACTCTAGCTACGATGCGGCCCAAGTGGGGTCTAAAGATTGCAATTTGTCTATGACAAATCTATATGTAGCGAATTAGTTGCAAATTGTAAAAAAAAACAACTTATTTTTTTCTCAGGCAAGTATCGGTGTGACCAAACCATAAAATACCAAAATTCCTTCAAAAAATTTCCCTGCCATTTTTTTGTATAACATTGTAACTGTAAAGTATTCACATTAAATTAATATTATTAATGCATATTTCTTGTTATTAATTAAAACTAATTTAATTTATAGAACTAGTAAACTTTATGCCCAAAATGAACTAAATTGATTCCGATAACTTTTTGAATTTCGATAAACGCTGCCGTGCCACCCTTTTATATGTTGTATGGGGTATATGGTCACACTGGCTGTACATTTTTTTTTTGTAACGCAGCTTCACTTCACTTAAATTGCTGAAATCAGGGCAAAGTGGTAAAGATGTCAAAGGCTGACCAGGATCCGATTGCCTCGCTGAGCATAATGGAGGTATGTGGATGTGCAAGGCTTGACTAGGCCGCCAGCCACGCAGCGCCAGCCGAGTTGCAAGATTTTTGATGTACACGCTGGCTTTTGGCTGCTGCTGCTGCTGCCTGCCTTATTGGATACACAGGATAGATACTAACTCTCTCTCTGTTCCTGTCTCTGCTTTTGCAGCAAATTAAGCTGCTGATTAAACCGCCGCCCAATGAGGATGAGAAACTGGTACAGCGGACCACCAACACGAAGCATCCGTATTATAGGCGTCCGGGCCGGGGGCATAACCATGATTTCTGTGATGCCTGCGAGGAAGGTGGCAATTTATTGTGCTGCGATCGTTGCCCCTCCAGCTTTCACCTGCAGTGTCAGTGAGTATACGCAGCAACCATAAGTTTGTCAATCCGTTCATTCCTTTCCCCTAGTGATCCGCCGCTTAGCGAGGAGGATATACCCAGTGGCCAGTGGCTCTGTCACAGTTGTCGCATGGCCAAAGTTTCGCATCCGCCCTCATCGTCCAAGGCCTCATCCGTGGAGCGTGTGCCCTCGGCGGGCAGTGGTTCCAGGGCCAATACCCCGTCTTCGGGTGAACTGGAGTCCATACCCCTAAAGATACGGAATTTGCGCAAGCGCAGCAATAGTGAGCGTAACAGCACGGAGAAGATGTTATCCAAAATGCCACTGGCCATACAACGCGCCCTGGATCCCAACAAGAAGCCAACGCCCCTGGACGATGTCATACGGGCGGCCAGCCTACTGAATCCCCAGCAATTTTCGCTGCCAGCCGAACTGGAGCTGCACACCCAATTCCCAGGCAATGGCAAAGTACAGCCCGTCCAGCAGCAGACGCATACGGTAGCCGGTGGCAATGGTCATCGGAAATCGAATGCTGCAAATCAGCGACGCAATTCCAAGCCATTTGAGCTGGATGCCCAGGGATTGGTGCCGCTGCCGGCCAAAACCTGTTTCTATTGCCAACGCTCGTGCAAGCGGGCACCGTTAATCTCCTGCGACTATTGCCCGCTGTATTATCATCAGGATTGCCTGGATCCGCCACTGACCGCACTGCCAGCTGGCCTGTGGATGTGCCCCAATCATGCTGAGAATTTCATTGTAAGCGGGGTTGACTGTACAGATGATGGGATTTGGGTTGAACTTGATTTCTTTGCTTTTTTTCTTTGCTTCAGGACGCCAACATGACCACCAGCATTTCGGCCACGGAACGGGTGCGTCTGTGGAATCGCTTTCACCAGCCGCTGGACCATGAGAATGTCAAAATGGAATTCTTCCGGCGGGTAAACACACGTCATCCGCCCTTCCGCATGAAGCTGGGTGTGCGGGCACGTGCCCACATTGATGTCCCGGCCATGGTGCGCTATCACTATGAGCATCCGCCCGCCCTATTACCCTCAATGCGGCAAACGTTGCGCTATGATCGGGTGAAGCGACGCAAGAATTTGCCCACTGCCGTGGAGGAAATATCCCGAGAAAGTGTGACCGAATCGCTGCTTAAGGACCTGGAGGCATTGCGCTGTGCAAGGGCCAAGTTTCGAGAGATCCAAAGGGAATATGGCAATGTGGAGTTTGAGGGAATTGATAGCGACACGGATACGGAGGCCGAATCGGAAGAGCAGGAGCAGCGTACAAAGGAGCTAAATGGAGCCACTGAGCCACCACTTGAGGCAGCGAGTCCAGTGGAAGAAACGACCATCAAGAGTGAACCCAAGGCCAGTGTGGAGTTGCCGCCCCTGGATTTGAGCTACGAGGATGAGGAGGAAGACTGCAAATCGGTGATCATTGATGCGGATCTTTGTCATTTGGATGTGGATATTATTAAGAAATTGGCCCACCAACGTCTACAGCAGCTGGTCCAGGAGCATCCAGAAATTGTGACCCAGTACAAGAATCGCACGGCTGCACGACGCCTGCGTCAACTCAGCTCCGGCTCAGCGGGCAGTGCTCTACAGGGTAACCTATCGCCCGAGGATATAAATCGCTTTTCGCTGCTCTTTACCAGCGAAACCTCCTCCATACTGGCCCAAAAGAATGGCAATGCTGCCGATGAGGATCCCATGATGGTATTGCATCCGGCTTTGGCCACAGCGGCAGCCATTGCGGCCGCCGATGCGGCCGCTGAAAGTTATGTGCCCCGTTCCCGCAGCGATACGGAAAAGGCCTACGAGCTGGCCTCACGGCTGGAGCTCAAGCTGTTGCAGTGCAAGGTGCGAGCACGTGCGGTGCTCACCCCACTGGGCGATATGCTTGAGGACAGTCGCTGGTTCAGTCCGCTGGGATTGGATCACTCTATATTTATGCGCTATCGCACGCTATATGTGGGCTATGGTGGTCACTATACGCCCAGCACAACGCTGGCCCACACGGAGACGGTGGATTTGTCGGCCATAGGCTACTGTTCGCGCATCTCACCCCAGCATGCCATCATCTTCTATGACGAGTTCTCCAAATCGTATGAACTGATTAATTACTCGGAATTTGGCACGGAGGTAAATGGTCAGCTGTTTACATGCGATCTGACAGATTATATGCCCACACATGCTGGGAAACGGATGCGACCGGATGATGCGGAACTAAAGCGTAGGGTGGACGATCTGCTGGACAAGCGACGTCACATTCATCGACAGTTTGAGCCCAAGAGAAATGTGCAGGACAAGTGAGTGGCATATATTGCAGGGAATCCTAAATGAATTTAGTTATTATCTTCGACTTCTTTTGCAGATTGGCGCCCATTGTGAAGCCCGCCTGCCGTTGCCAGACCTCGGGTACAGTTGCCCTGATCTCCGGCGCCTGGGAGGGTTCTGCTGTGCTGGCTCATGGCAGCCTGCTGCGTTTTGGCTGCCTGTCCTTTGTGTTTTCGGTGCCCTCGGTGGAGTTGAGCAAGCGTATGGCGTAGGATTGAACGAGTTAACCCGTAACCCGTACCAGCGCCATATAATACATATATATACTCCCCCCCCCCCCCAACCACATTAATCTCAGTGAGCGAGCGGCAGCTAGGATTTACACACACACACACATTCATCACCATTATGAACCACCCCCCACCCACATCTAATTTAGGATTAAGCATTAAATCGCCGGATGTATGGGATAGATAAGTACAACTCCTTTTTGGTAGCTGTTAACAAACAATATGGCAACATTTGGATTTTTATTATTTACACAATTATGTACCACTTATTAAAAAAATTATTTTATATCCAATCCGCCCCCCTCCAAAATGGTTCTATTCCTTTCCCCCCCCCCCCCAAACCTTTGTAATTGTATAAACTGCAAAACGAAATAAAATTGTAAACCAACTGACACTAACAACCTAATAACTCAGCTAACTAGCAGGACTATTCCTAGTAGTCCTCATTGAGAGTTTGGTGTCCTGATCCTGGCCAGGATACGGGAGATATGTCCTATTTTAGTTATAACTCGGCAGTTAAAAGGATAATCCCGAATCTGTTGATGCCATCGCATGTTGAATCACAAGGACTATCTGCTGACCCAAAGCACATCCTTGTAGTCCTTCAAATGGCCGAGTAATGGAGATTTTTGTGATTTAAGGATAATATTTAACTCGGCAGTTAAAAGGATAATCCCGAATCTGTGGATGCCATGGCATGTTAAATCACAAGGACTATCTGCTAACCAAAACACATCCTTGTAGTCCTTCAAATGGCCGAGTAATGGAGATTTTTGTGATTTAAGGATAATATTTAACTCGGCAGTTAAAAGGATAATCCCGAATTTGTGGATGCCTTGGCATGTGAATCACAAGGACTATCTGCTGACCAAAACACATCCTGGTAGTCCTTCAAATGGCCGAGTAATGCAGATTTTTGTGATTTAAGGATAATATTTAACTCGGCAGTTAAAAGGATAATCCCGAATTTGTGCATGCCTTGGCATGTGGAATCACAAGGACTATCTGCTGACCCAAAGCACATCCTTGTAGTCCTTCAAATGGCCGCGTAATATCGATTTTTGTGCTTCAAGGATAATATTTAATTTGCTCATATCGGGCGTATATCCTGCCGCAGGACCTCAAGACTTGGTTTCCCCTAATCCTGGGCAAAATCCTAAACGATTGGCATCAAAGGATGTGGGGGTCAACTAGGACTCGGGGTACATGAAATTTTTGTCAGCAAAAATGTCCAAAATCCTTGAAAACCACTTTTTCTCAGCCATTTGAAGGACTACAAGGATGCGCTTTGGCCAGGATACCTTTCTTACTAATTAATGACGAATGGCATCGCGAAATCCTGGATTATCCTTTCAGGAGCCGAGTTTTTAGAACGTTTTCCTAAAACTAAAATAGGCTTTAGAGCCCGTATCCTGGGCAGGATCAGGACCAAATTGGTGGCAAACTTATTTTTTTATGAAGGACCATCATCTGGCCAAAGCACATCCAAATCGTCCTGCGGACAGCTGAGATAATAGGGGTTTCATGATTTTCGGCTATTTCTAGCGTGGCCCCGGCTGAAAAATTACAAGTCCTGGATTCCTAGATGACCCCCATATCCTTTGATGGCAAACGATCAGAATCGAACCCAGGACTCGGGCAAACCAAGTCAGGATATACGCCTGCTAGGAGCAAATTAAATATTGTCCTTAAAACACAAAAATCGACATTACTGGGCCATTTGAAGGACTATAAGAATGTCCTTTGGTCAGCAGATAGTCCTTGTGATTCAACATGCGAAGGCATCAACAGATTCGGGATTATACTTTTAACTGCCGAGTTATAACTAAAATAGGACATATCTTCCGTATCCTGGCCAGGATCAGGGCACCAAACTCTCAATGAGGACTACTAGGAATAGTCCTGCTGTGAATTACCATCAGATGGCATCAACAGATCCTGGATTATCCTTCAAGGACACTAACTCCCATATCCTGGCCAGGATCAGGATCAAATTGGTGGCATAATGATTCTACTTCGGAGGACTATCATCTGTCCAAAGCACACGCAAATAGTCCTGCGGATAGCCGAGATTTTAAGGATTTTGTGTTTTTGTCCGTTTAACAAATTTTTCAAAAATTCCATTGCCTGCTTCAAGGGGCAGCCATTTAAAATTCACCTGCTAGTCATTTCTGTTGGCCTGGTGCTTTAAGATTTTGCAAAAGTCAGTTTTGGCAGCTCGAATGGCTCGAATCGATGCTGCCCCTTTAGGGTATGCAATGAAAAATTTTCAACTTGGACCATAAGCAATGGAAATTTTGCAAACCATAATTTTTCGAAAATAACCTTCTACTAGCTTCTGTTGGTCTGGTATCTCATTTTTTTGAGTTTGAGCGAAATTTTATTTTGTCAGTGCTTCCAAAACTGTGGTGACAATTTTACAGTTTTAGAGCATCTGACCAAATTCGAGCTTCAATTTGCCCATGCTTCTAAAACTGACGCATTTTCTCAGGCCGACAGTTGAAGGTTTGTGTCTTGACTATTTAGACCATGCGCCCAGAAGCCTGCTATGATAATTTCAAATTTGCTGCTGCTATGTGCTATGCCTTGTCCATGCCCAAACACTTGTTTTTTTTTTTTTTTAAATTAAATGGTTTTACTTTTCAACCAGTTTTGCATTCACTGGTTAAGGCATATACATATTTATATATATATATATATATATATAGAACAAGAAGAGTATATACAAAAGAGTTTCCATTGAAGGAGGTTCTACTCCCTTGGAGAGAATTCACACAAATTGCAAATAAGTACATCGTAAGTGGCTAAATATGCATTACACAAAAAAAAAAAGAATATCGAGTTATTGTTTGTTATATAATGGCTGCACAGCATCCACACACGCACACGCACACATCCTTAAACCGCTGTCTGACTGGACTGTGGCTCGGGTCCTCCAGTTTTGGCTGCATTCCGTGTGGCACGCGAACGTTCCCATTCAACTTTATGCTTGCGCTTGGTGTGATGATACATATTGGATTTGGAGCGAAACTCTGTGGGACAGAAGGCGCAGGTGTGCAGCTTGACGCCCGTGTGTGTGGCAAAGTGCTCCTGAAATGATTAAAAATGAATGGACAAATCCGTAGAAAGATAAAGAAATGGCAAATGCTTACCTCCAGGTAACGTTTCATTTTGAAACATTTCCCGCACACATCGCAGGCATATTTGGCCTTGCTGAGGCAGCGATGATTCAAACCGGACAGCTCGCCACAATTGGGACAGATTGCAGGTGGTAAGGGTGGTGGTGGTGGCGAGCAGATCTGAGCCGGTTGAGTTGGCACCGCAGCTGGCAGGCTATTGCTGAGTGAGTGTTCAGTAGATGCGCTTAAAAAGAGTTTAAAAGGTAGATAAAGAGGAGTGCAAATCGTATATCCTTTGGCCACTCACCTGGTCACTGCTGCTGCTGCTGCTACTGCTTCCGCTGCTGCTGTTGTTGTTGTTGTGGTCACCGCCGTCAAGGCCTGATTAAAGTATTGCTGTTGTTGCATTAGACTAACACAGAGACGCTGCTGTAGACTGTCCGCCGAGTTCAAAGAGGCGGCGGCCACCACAGCTGCAGCCACCGCATTATATTTGGCCAGTATAAGCTCGTTCTCCTTGAGACGTTTCGGCGGCAGGCTGTGATAGAGATTATTATCCTCGGGGCTGCTGTCACCGCTGGCCGCCTCATCGCTGCCTTCTGTGGGTTGCACCTTTTTGGGCGAATGCGTTTTGCGGCGACTGGAGCGTGTGGGCTGTGTTTTGGTCATGGTCAGATTTATGGCTTCCATGGGTGTAGGAATAGGTGGAGGCGGGGGGGGTGGTGCTGGCGCTGGTTCATCAATGACCTCCGTCTTGACTTCTGGCAATTGGTTGGACTGCACTTGGTTCTTGGCCGCATCCCGTTCTGCTCGTGCCTTCAGCCATTGGGTTGTGTGTTTGCTTTTGACATGCGTGTACATATTCGAGCGACAGCGGAAGGCCATGTCACAGTAGGGACAGGCTATGGGCCTATCGCCCGTATGCGTGGCTATGTGTTCCTCCAAATAGCGACGCATCTTGAATGATTTCTCGCAAAACATGCAGGGAAACTTGTTGACCGCCGCCTTGGGATCCACTTTGAGATAGGACTCATTAAACTCGGGCTCCTCCTTGACTTCAACCTCCGCCTCCGGCTCATATTCCACACCGTCGCTTTCCTCTGACCAATTGACATCGCAATCGATTTCCAGAAACTGACTGCATAGCGTGGTTTGCTTTAGCTCCACCAGTTTCCAAAAATTATGGAAACTCTCCAACTGGGCACAGCATTGGGAGCAAATGCAGGTGGAGATGGCATCATCGCGGGATAGCTGCAAAACAAGAAAATAATCAGCCTGGCGACAGATGCACACACCACCATTACTTACGCAGAGATACAAGTGGATCGAGATCAGTTGGACCAAATAGCTTTCCGGCATTGTTTTGTTGTTGTTGTTGCCATTGTTGTCGTTGTTATCGTTATCGACCGCCCCACCAAACAGCAGCACGGCATTCTGCTCATCCAGCGTGTTCAAGCACAGGCGACAAATCATTTGCACAAAAACTTCAATCTAGGAGGCAAGGCAATCAATCTCCAGTTTACTTGAACATTTAGGCAAATTCGTCGTCTTTTTTTTTTTTTTTTTTTTGGTCCAGTTGAGTATGACCGTGCCAGGGTTAAAGCAAAAATGCCAAGCCTAAAAAAATACCAAAACTATCTATAACAAACTATCGATAACTGAGAATATTAATAGGGGGAAATATATCGTTATCAGATTTAAAGCTTACCTGGTTTAAATTTGAAATATTGCCCGCACCCCCCCCCACCCAGTTTCTTTTCATACGCTTTTAGTGTGACTTTTGTCATTTTATTATTCATACTATTTAGTCTGACTTTTCGCTTGATACAATGTTTGGTTGAATCGTTTTAGTTTTAAGCTTCTTGCTTGATTTGCTACACCACACACATATACATGCACATACAACGTACTAAATTTGCATTTTGTATTTATTAATTTTTTTTTTTTGTATATTTATTTTGTTTTTGTTTTAATACATATAAATAAAAACTTAAACAGATTTACTGCACACACATGTTTTTTGTTGACTACAAAAAAAAAAAAAATTTTTAATTATATTTATATATATTTTGTTTTTTGTTTCTTTGTTAGAATCTTTCAAGTGTTCAACATTTTTGTGTAACATAGTTGGCTATTTTCGTTTGATGTTTTGGAGTTATTATTTTTTTTGTTATAAAATTGTTGCACTTGTTGCGCCAACAACAAATTTTGTATACTAAATATTCCATAATCATGCCTAAAATGTGTTTTTTTGCGAATTTTCGTGTCGTATTTACTTAGTTTTTCTCGCTCTAGCTCTGCTCTGTTAGTTCGCATTTAGTTTTTTTTATTATTAAATTAAATAATTACAACAACATTTAGTTTTCGGTTTTTGTTTTTTTTTATATGCTTAGGCTAATGCATCAATTGTTGATTTGTTTTTGTTTTTACAGTGCTTCAAGTTGGCTACGTTTTACTATTAATACCCTGGCAGCAGCTGGGCCCCGCCTCTTCCCTTTATTCAACACAGACGGACAAGGTTTAACTGGGAATCAATGACAATGTTATCGATGACTATCGATATATCAAGGGTCAAGCCGAGCTTCGATAACTGAGCATACATTTTTTTATTACCTCAAACTCAAACCTTTTGCTTTTTTTTTAGTCTTTGTAGCAAGTTCGCCAAGTTGGGTTTCAGAATGTTTGGCTTGTGCCTGTCAAACTGCCAGGTTATTTAAAAATTTCGGCCTACCGAATTTAGCTTTTCCTCTATTTGTATTATGTTTTAATGCTTTATGTGTTTTTCTGTCTTTCTTTTTTAACAATTTCCTTTCCTTTTTTTTTTTTTTTTTTTTTGGCAATGACGTACTGATTTTGTTGTTGTTGCGCCTTCCCTTCGCTCTCTTCCCCATTTGCTTGGCTATGCTTTCTGCTTTTCCTGCTGGTTAAAAATTAACTGTAGTTAAGTACATTATAAGTTATACATATATGTATGTGTATGTCTGTATATATATATATATATGCACTATAGTTATAGTTGTTTTTAGTTATGTATATATGTATGTATGTATATATATATATATTTATATAAAGTAAATAGATTACGTAATTGCAACAATTTGCTTGCTCTGCTGCTCGCCACTGTCCTCGGATTGTTTTTGTTCTGTTAACATTGGTTGTGTGTGGTTGGATTTCTCTCAATTCTTCTTCTTTTTTTTTTACAAATTTCCTTTTTGCCCCGTTTTTTCATTTTTCAAGAAATTAAGTTGAATAACAATTTTTTTTTTTTTTTTTTGTGAACATACACAAATTAATATAAAAAAAAAAAAAATAAAAACTTGCAAAAGTTTGCCTAAATCTAAAATACATAATATATAAATTATATTCATAGAGATAATTCCTATATGGTTCAGGAGGAGGAGGAGGAGGAGGGGGCGCGGAGTAGGGCAAACCGAACTACACATGGCTGGAAATTGAAATCTATTTACAAAGTTTTCAGTTTGGGGCAAGGGCGAGAGTGGAGGAGAGTGGTAACGGGATTCATCATTATGACTCGTCGCGATTGTTGTGCACCCACTGGGCGGGCACCCATTGCGGTTCACGTTCCAGTGAATTGATTTCCGCCAGCAGCTGATGATAGGCACGCTCCGTGTCATTATTGATGATAATCATGTCAAACAGATGACCCCATCTGGCCTCCATATCCCGGGCGGTGGCAATGATATCCTTTAGTTCCTCCTCCTGTGTAGAGAAAATTCATTTTAAAAGTGAATTCGATTTAGGTATCAATTGTAGAAACAAAAGGGTCGTTTTCATATCTTCTTGCTTACGACATTGAAGACTACTTAAAGATTATCTTGCCTTTAAGTTCTCTTTAGATTTTTAAAAATATGGCAAAACATTTTATTTGAAGTTCCAAGAGTTAGTCCGTGTTTACACGATGAAGCAAACTTCATGAAGTTTCTCATAAAGCTCCTGCTTGAAGGAAAGAGGCATAAAGGGGCAGGCTAACCCACTACACCTCTATACCACAAAAAAAAGCTTTTTGAGAATCTTCATTAAGTTTGCTTCATCGTGTAAATCCGGTTATAGAGTCGAAGCCAGGCCTTCAGCTATGAAGGCAAATATGCTATACATTCCACCACAAACCGACCCAATAATCTGGCCATCGAAATCCCACTTTGGCAACATTTTCCTTATGTTCTGCTCGCACTGGCAACTCGCCTCAAAGCTCTAGCAAGGAGTTGCCACGTTATCACACATATAAAAGTGAAATATCTTAAATTCTGCATTTAACATAAAGTCGACTGCTGCTAAAGTAGACTGTATCGGCCAGATATGATAGCGGCCCTAAGACTTTAAGGGGGAATTCTACCTTTGAAATTTTTTTTTTTTTTTTTTCGATTTTTTTGTTTTGCCTTATTATTATAGCTTGGACATTCCCCTTTCATATCCTTTAAACCATTTTCAAATATTCGAAATAGTTGAGCAGATATAGCCATTTTAGTTATCTGTAACTAAGTCGGGATTTACACCATGAAGCAAACTTCATGAAGTTTTCTTAGTAGGCGTGGAATTTAGACGAAATCTTTCAGACCTTTTAAACGAATAGTAAAAAAATACATTTAAATCTCTTGCCTACTAAGAAAACTTCATGAAGTTTCCTTCATCATGTAAATCCCGTCTAACTGTTTGTTAAAAATGGCGCCCAACGTGAGGCTCGAACCCACGATACTAAGTTTAAGAGTCTTGGTCTTGGTGGAGCTTCAGAAGGTCTTAAAGAGGAAGTTTGTGTACTTCACTGACCTGAGTGATCTGTATAAAGTGGGATATAGTTACACTATATAACAAAGAAGGTGGGTACAAGCCGGTCCAAAAGAACGAAAAGTTGATTTAAAAGCCAACAAAGGATCAACTATTGTCTCTTGTTGCACAATTTAGCTTAAGGGGGTCTTCTACCTTTGAAAATTGTTTTATTTTTTTTTATTTTTTTGTTTTGCCTTATTATTATGGACATTTCCCTTTCATCCCCTTTAAACCATTTTCATATATTCGAAATAATTTAGCAGATACAGCCATTTTAGTAGAGCAATGTTCTTGCTAAAGTGAGTATATTTTACGTTAGTCAAAACTTTAAACGCGTTTTTCTCGAAACCACGTTTTTTGACCTGGTAGCCATGAATGCACCAGTTCTACTGAACCGATTTTGATCAGTCATGTTGCAATCGACGCAGAATTGATGTAATTCTGGCCCGTATCTCAATCAAGAGGAAAAACATTTTTTAAAAATTTTTTTTTACTCTAAACTACAAAAAAAAACTTAAAAAATCTAAATATTTTTTTTAAATGTTAAGAAAAAATATGACTGAGGTCAGGGATTAATCCCGAAACGAATATCGGTTCCGGTACGTACCGAAATAAGAATTTCGTTTAAAGGTTCTATTTCGGTTTTCAGTTTATTTCGGTTTTCGGTTCCGATACGGTACTCAGATTTTTATTTTGGTATACCGGTACGTACCTGTACTAGTATAATTTAAAAAAAAAAAAAAATTAAATTAAAATTGTGTTCTAAGAATACACCACATAAAAAAGTTTTTTTTTTTTTAAATTTATACCGATTTTAAGACTTTTTTATTTTTCGACGAACAATTTCGGTAAACGATTCTTTCCACGCTTCCAGTGGTAACCCTAGAACCTAGAATTAAGGACTTCCCTATTCTTATGAAGCCCAGACAAACTTGCCTTGTGGCCATTTCTCATGAAACTGATCTAGATAGAAATCTTTAGCGATTTGGATAGATTTGAACCCATACTATGAGACTATGGTTCAATGTAACTCATAATACGCGGGTTTCTCATCTCTATAAAACACCAAAACGTATTGAAACGTAAAAAAAATGTCCCTTACTTTTCTCTTTATAACATTTTTTGAAATATTGATAAAAATTTTTTTAAGGGCAAACTTTGATTTAAATCCAGAAACTTCAGTTCCAAAATTTATATTAACATTTTTCTTACATTTCTATATTTAAGAATGGATTTTTTATGACTTAGAAACTTAGATTTGGAAGAAAAGTTTTTCCGCTTTTTATAAATTTTTTTTCTCTGTCTTATATTATGTATCTTTAAAAGATAATTTGATTGTGTTTATTCTTTAAGGCTTCTTCCAGATGACGTAAAAACTTATTTCGCCACAAACACATTTGAAAAGCTCTGAAAGCTGAATGCTTTTGAAAAGCTGTCTTATTAAAATGAAAAATGCTGAAATAAATTGTTATGCTATATCAGAAATGAGGACTTTAAGGGCGAATTTTTTGAATGTAAAGCTTTTTCTGATTATACCATTTAAAATATATATTTGAAATAATCATAAATCTATAAAATAAATAATATCGGTATTACCGTTTCGGTATAGTTACGGTTCTTTCGGTTCCTATTATAACGGTTAACGGTATTCGGTTCTCATATCGGTTTTTATATCGGTTCCGCTTTCGATACCGGTACCTGGCTTTAAACGGTTTATTTCGGTTAACGGTTCCGGTTCCGGTTACGGCATTATTCCCTGATTGAGGTACGGGCCAGAATTACATCAATTTACCGTTTCAATTCCGATAACCTGGAGTCCCGGAATCATGGCCAGCAACTCTACACCTTTTTTTTTGAGACCTTCATTGGCAGGTCGATAACTTTTTGAACAGCCCTCGAAATGCAACACTTTCTTTTTTACTTTTTTAATTAATTAATAAATAACACAAAACCAGATTAAAAAATTTCTTATGATTTTCGCTAGAAGATCGGTAGAAGACCCCCTTGAGTAAAAGCTGATACTGTCGGTGTGCTGACATCGCTGTATATAGGATATAATGGGTGCCTTGCTTTTAATGCTTACCTTGAAGGGTTCACCGTTGCGTAACTTTTTCTGTCGCAGCTTATCGAGACTGGGCGGTGCCACTAGCACCACATACGGCTTGAGGTCGGAGGCGCGTAACAATTTCAAACTCTGCGGATGCAGATTAAGCACACAAATCTTACCGCTGGCAACGACAGTGCGTATGGCCTCCAGTGAGGTGCCTACATAAATCAAAGGGGGAGGGGGTTAGTTCCGCTCATGTCCTTCTCTTATTCGAACTAACCGTAATAGGCCTTCTCGTATTCCCCATGCTCCACAAAGCGACGGGCCAGTATATCCGCTTCGAAGGCTTGTCGAGTAATAAAATGATAATCAACGCCAGGCACCTCGCCCTCGCGTCTGGCTCGTGATGTATCTGAGACAGAGAGAGAGAGAGAAAGAGAGAGCGAATGATTAGCTATAGATTCTTAGGGGAAATATTTTTTGGGGGGAAAGCTAGCAATGCTCTGGGAGACAAAGGCAACTGCATTTGCTTTACCCTTGGCCGCCTTGGCTGGCTTGAGTCGCTCCTCAAGCAAATAGAAAACTTAAACGAAACGGAAGATCGGATCAGGTGTACAGATCAGGTGTCTTCTTCTTCTAGTGGGAACTTACGTGGCACTGCCGCTGAGAAGCGTTCCGAGTCCGCCATTAGACGCTGGCGCAGCTCGTGTCTGCCAATATTGGGTGGTCCAATGAGAACAATGGGTCGCTTGTGGGTGGCACGTGGATAATAGAGTGCCACCTCCTCATAGGTGAGTATCTCCTCGGGATCGGTTTCATCGGGTGCCGTGGTGGCGTACAGTGGATAACTGAGTGGATAACGAATAGAGTGGGTTAGGTTTGAGGTTAGGTGTGCCACCAGCCACTACTTACCCCGCTTCGGAGCTGGCCTTCTTCTTCTTCTTGCGTCCCTTGCGCGCACACAACAATGTGGCACCCTTGCTGCTGGCCCCATCCTTGCCACGCGAACGCGCCAAACCCGCCTCCTCGGCTATGGCCAGCTTCATGGTCTCACGCTGATGCTGGAACGACTGACTAGGTATGAGACCGGCCAAAGTTTGATCCTCCTCGCCCTCTCGGTATGCCTGCCACCAGTTGGGATCCTCGCGTGAAATGACATGCAAAACGTCGCCCTTTTGAAAACTAATGCCCAACTCCCGGCAGGGTATATACAAATCATCCTCGGGATCATAATCGAAATGCGCACGCACATGCAGCACGGCCGTATCACGATGGGCGCCACCCACCAGGCCAGAGACGGAACCGGTTATGGTGCTGGGCGGCGGCGGACTGCCTGCGGGCACTATGAGAAATGTGAGGGTGCCCTGCATGGCGCCCAGGAGAGCGCACACCTCATTCACCGTCTTGCCACGCAACTCCTGGCCATTCACCTCGAGTATTTCATCACCCTCGTGCAACAGACCCGATTTCTCGGCAGCACCGCCTCGCACTATCCGGCCAATGACCACCGCCTCGCCCTCGTTGCGCACGGTGGCGCCCAGCGGTTCGGTTGACTTCTCAATCTGAATGATTCGTATGTTGTCATTCTGATCGTTCAAGGTGCCAAAGCAGGCGCTCATGGGTGGCGGCGATTCGCCTCTCGCGGCCGCCGTCAGTGGCAGTGGCATGGCTCCACGCTGAGCCAACGGTGGCGGCGGCGGCACCACCGGCGGTGACACTGCCAACGGCCGCTTCGCCGCCGCCACTGGACTACTGTGACCGCTCAGGGTCAGTGTGGGTGTGGGCGTTGGTGAGGGTGTGGCATCTGTATGATTGGCAATGCGATCGTGGGCCAACAGGAGACCCTCCATTTCGTGACTGGTGAGCAGGTTGCCCAGCTCAATGGCGGCTGCCGTATTCGATTGTGTGAGCAGCTCCACAATGTCCTTTTGCAGGCCCAGGGAGCTGGAGTGCAGGGGTCCGGGCACACGAGGACGGCGACGTTGCAGCACGGCGGTGCGTGCGGCCAGCACATGGGCCACACTGGCACTGGCCAGGACACTGTGAGCCGCCGAAACGCGTCCGGCCAAAGTGCTCAGGCCGCTCTTGCTCAGCTGACTCTGGAGGCGTGTCAGGGCGGCTATCAGTTCGCCATAGCCTGGAAAGGAAAAGGGGTTTGAAAATGGCATAGATCTGGGAAAAATATTAAAGTGCAACTCACCATCGATCTGCTCCGCCTGCGGCAGTTCCTCATCCGGCAAATACGCCTCATTCTCAACTCCAGCGGGCAAGGATATGGCCCTGCTGTTGCTGTTGCTGTTGTTGTTGGGCCTGTGCCATGGCCTTGCCCGCAGCTGTCGCTGTGGCCGTATCCTGCAAAGCCTTCAGCTTACGTGATCCACGCAGGCTATTTCGCAGGAACTCATTCTGCTGGGCAATGCGCTCCTCCTCCTCGCGTCGTCGGCGCAGTTGCTCCTGTAATAAGCATAAGAAAAGGGAAGATAAAGAATAAGGCTTAAGATTGGGTGGTGGGGTGGGTGATGGGTGGTGGGGTGGGTGGGTGCTGGTGGTGCGTTGACTCTTAAGTGGCGCACTTAATCCGCATTCGCGGCAATTGTGCTAATTTAATTAGCAACGTTCCAAGACCCCGACACAAAAGCAAACATTGGAAAAAATTAAACGGAGTCTGAGAGGGTTGAGATAATGGCCACAAAATTGTGAGCAAAAACGATTGCAGTGATCGAAGTGATATGTACCCTGGATATAACCATAATGGAATAACATATTCCATATTCTGAATGTTGTACTGTTTCCAAATACCAAAGGCTAGATGCTTAGTCAAGGATTAGTAGGATGAAGGGGAAAACAATGGGCGCCTTCAGCAGAGACACTTGATCAGTGATCAGTTTAATAAAACTGTTCTTATTTTTTGGCATACTTTTAGGCGGTCTTGTTTAATTGACATTGTGAAAAGCTTTATATAAATATCATATTAAACACAAGAGGAAAAGTAGGCAACGTAAATTACTAAGAAATATATCATTGATCAGGGATCAAGTTTTTCTGCTGAACGCGGCCATTGTGTTCCCAGGTTTTTTAAGGCAAAGTAACATCATTTCGCTTAGTAAATTGTGGCATTAAAATGATGTCAGTTTAAGCAGCTAAAAGCGAACACTGTTAAGTGGCTCTAACTAACAGTAACCAAATAACAGCACACTGTTAATTAAAATATATGAAAAATATAAGAAATAAAGCGCATAAGTGACATTTTTCTTTCTTTTTTTTTGTTATCAAAAAATTTCAATCTTATTTTGAGTTTTGGGCAACTAGTTTCCTAAACAGCTTTATTTTGCTCAGTGTAGATTTCTTAATGTTTAATTGTAATGAATCCAGGTCTAAAACCAAAATTTTAATTTCAATACCGCAAATTGAACCTTAAAAACGTATCCAAAGCATGAAGATATACACAAGAGTGGTGCCGGATTTTTATGAACTAGTTCAAAATAGTCATTAACATGAACTTATGAACTAGGTCGCAGTGTTTCAACTATATACTTTTTTGACCTATAGATAATTTTTTTGAACTAAAGTTCATGAGTTTAAAAATGAACTAGTTCCAAAAGAATTAGTTTTAAAAATGAAGTAGTTTAAATCAAAATAGTTTAAAAAATGAAGTAGTTTAAAAAAATAGTTCAAAAAATGAAATAGTTAAATAAATGAAATAGTTAAAAATGAAGTAGTTCAAAAAAGTAGGTAAAAAATGAAAGTCAAAAAAGGAAGTAGTTCAAAAAATGGAATAGTTAAATAAATGAACAGTTTATGTTAAAAAATGAACTAGTTCAAAAAATGAAGTAGTTCAAAAAAAATAAATTAGTAAAAAAATAAAGTAGTTAAAAAAATGAACCAGTTCAAAAAAATGAATTTTTTTAGAAAAGAACTAGTTCAAAAAATGGAAATAGTTAAAAAAATGAAGTAGTTCTAAAAATGAAGTAGTTAAAAAAATGGAATAGTTCAAAAAATGGAATAGTTAAAAAAATGAAGCAGTTAAAAAATGAAGTAGTTCAAAAAGTGGTATAGGTAAAAAAATGAAGTAGTTCAAAAACGAAGGTGTTAAAAAAAAATAAATTAATAAAAAAATAAAGTAGTAAAAAAATGAACCAGTTCACAAAATGAAGTGGTTTAAAAAAGAACTAGTTCAAAAAATAAAATAGCTAAAAAAATGAAGTAGTTCTTAAAATTAAGTAGTTCAAAAAATGGAATAGTTCAAAAAAAATGAAGTTCACCTAATTCTGTTTTAACACGGTCCTTTTTTTACAAGGTTTTGATTTAATACGGTCTACAACAAACTTATATTAGTCATGCTTTTACCTTAAAAAATGAATTCTCTTCTGTTTTCATGTAATAAACTGTGCATTAATGCATTAATGTATCTTATATTTAAATTTTTGATTGAAGGTTGAAGAATTTGGAACCAATCCCCTTTTTTTATGTACAACTCCATGTCTTTTTATTACACGGTTTTTTCTGGAACATATCTACCGTGTAAAAACAGAATTAGGTGTAGTTAAAAAACGGACTAGTTCGAAAAGTGAAGTAGTTTAAAAAAATGCAGGGCTGCAAGCCCAAAATAATTTTTTCTAAGCTCCGGTTCGCGGGTTCGAACCGAATTTATTTTCAATTAAATTTTTAAAAAGAACTTCTTCGAGTAATTTTTGGTCTATTCTTTTTATTTCTTCTTGAACCGAAAGTGTTGGCTCGGAACAGGTTCAGGTTCAACTATTTTTTTCACAAGGTTCGGTTCACAGTAAAAGAAAAGTCGGAGTTCCGGGTTCGAACCGGTTCGGTTCAAAACCGGTTTCCAGCCATGAAAAAATGAAATAGTTCAAAAAATGAAGTAGTTCTAAAATGAAGTAGCTCAAAAAATTAAATAGTTAAAATAAACTGTTCAAATGTTTTCTATTTACCGTGAGTTCCTTCTAGTTTTTTTTGAAAACACCCATACTTATTGTTTGTGGTTATTTGTATCGTAACTCGTTTCCACGTTAACTCGATTTCTTAATGATAAGTTTTGAAAATGCTTCAAACGAAATCGGAGAGCTTCATGAAAAACTTCATCGAACCGGACTTAAAAAATGAAGTAGTGTAAAAAAATGAACTAGATCAAAAAATTTACTAATGAAGTAGATCATTAAAATGAAATCGATCTCCAACTCTATTATAAACAGAAATATGAAATTGACAAACAATGATAAAAAGAAAACCAAAATCCAGCATTAAATACAATTAATATGCAATGTCATAACCAGTTGGGAATTGCAAGTACACTCAGTTAAAAAATATCAAGAATTCTGTACTTAAAGGCCTCTTTCCAGATGACATAAAAAATTATTTTGGCACAATACTTCATATGAATAGAAACACTTTTGAAAAGCTCTGAAAGCTGAATGCTTTTGAAAAGCTGTCTTATTTATATGAAGGAATAGAGCCGAAATAATGTTTTATACCATCTGGAATGAGGCCTTAAACAGGGAAAATTCAAGTACAAACGATCTCAAAAGCTAACTAAATTCAGAATTTCCAAATCTGAGAGCTAAATTCTTATTTCAAGTTCGCTTCAGGATTCTAAATTCACTAAATCTTGAACTAAGATCTTTTTGAATACTGCAAATTGATTGTTATTTACTTTTACTCTTTTGTCTTAAAATTGATAATTGATTCATACATAAATAAATAACATACAAATTTTAATATCAAAACGAACTTAATTTACTAACGGTCATACTTGAATTAAGTATGCCATTTTTTTTTCTCAAACGCGCATACACCCACTTAAGCTCTAACAAATCTGATTAGAGGGTATCCAACTAGCCAACAATGAGCAAACGGCTTACTTAGGAGGGATTTTTTTCAGGTGCATTGCAGCAAGAACAAAAGAAGCGGAGACAAAATCCCGTTAAGGACAGCTGGGCAATGCGACACGTTAATAAGCGTAAGGGGGGGTGGGCCAAATGGGAATGGAATTGTGAATTGGTCTCTGCAATTGTTTAGGAAGAAGAAGCCCCTCAAGTAGTTTTGCTTTTGTTATTTCTTTCCTGTTGCTGTTCACAAATAGCCATGTCCAAAATGTATTAATAACTAAACACTTTGGTTCAGATAAGATGGTTCCGTGACCCACACAAAACAACAACAACAACAACAACAAAAAGATAACAAAGTTTCAAACTTAATTGAAAGGCGGAAGAAGAACAAAAACAAAAACAACACAAAAATGTGCTGAACTTGCATAATGCGAGCAGCGGGACAAATCAGCAAAAATGTTGAGCACCCCCCGCGATGAGAACCAAAGACAAAAAAACAAAAAAAAAACTGCGAATGTCATTGAAGTTGAATGGCAGCAGATGGGCAAATTGAATGACAATTGGGTAGGTGAGTTTAAGTATTGTTACCCACACACACACACACACACACACACACACACACCCTTGCCTATTTTCATAGATCAAATGGAAGCCTACAAGTTTCAGCCCCATCAATCATCTAAGCCAAGCAATAGTTTTTTGTTCTTGTTGTTGTTGTTGTTGTTGACGCCAAAGCCATGACATCATCATCAGCAAACGGCACCAACACCGGCATAAATATATATATTGAAATCGCGCGTACAACAAAAATTAAAAATATATTAAGTAAAGTTGCGCTATACTCTTTCCAATTGAACGGGTATACATGATTATGAAAATCATTTCAAACTTCATTTCAGAGAGAAAACAACACTTAAGGAACGATTAACTCATCTGCTACATAAAAAACTATCTGTCACATAAACTAACAAATGACAGAGTACAATTTTTGTTTTATCTAAAGATGACAAATCGGCCCTAAATAAACGTAGTTTGCTATATATATTTCTGGCCTAATAATGAAAACGTGAATATTTATGATCAAAAATGGTTTTATTGCTTTTCAAAGTATTCTCCAGCAAGATTTATACACTTTTGCATGCGCTCAAACCAATTGTCGAAGCACTTTTTCCACTCCGATTGAGACACCTTCAAAAAACATGGGTTTTATACTCTTCAACAGCATCTTCTGGCGATGAAAATTGCGTTGACCACGCATTTTTCCCTTGATGTGCGGGAATAAAAAGTAGTCAGCCAAGTCAGGGCTGTACGGCGGATGACCCATCAATTCGACGTTTTGGGCGGTCAAAAATGTGTGAGAGCTCGTATTGTCATGGTGCACAATGATCTGTCTTCTCTTGTTCGTTTTTCGAATTTCTCCTAAGACTTCAGGCAAACAAATTGTGGTGTACCACTCAGAATTGACCGTCCTACGTTGCTCAAGCGGAACAGTCGCCACATGACCAGTTTTATCGAAGAAACAGGCGACCATTTGCTTCGAAGTGCTTCTTCCACGAACGACTTTCGTTGGATTTGGCTCGTCTTCGAAGACCCACACGGTCGATTGCTGTTTTGTTTCGGGCTCATAAGCATAGATCCATGATTCGTCGTCACCTGTGACGATCTTATAAACGTCTTTTGAAACACCGCGATTATATTTTTTAAAAATTTCTTTGCACCAATCCACACGAGCCTTTTTTTGAGCGATTGTCAACGAGAACAAACCTTTTTTACGTCCAGGTGTTCATGCAATATCGAATGTATGCTGGTGGAAGAAATGCCAAAGGATGCCTCTATCTCACGGTATGTCACATGACGATTTTGCATTATCAGTTCACGCACGGCATCAATGTTTTCTGGCACAACGACTGTTTTGGACGACCTTCGTCTACGAGCGAGCGTTGCCCGCGATTGAATTCATTAAACCAACTTTTCACAGTGCTATAGGATGGTGCTTCATTGCCATACAACGATTTAAGTTCATCGTTGCACTCTTCTTGTTGTGATAATCCACGTCGAAAGTTGTGAAAAATGATTGCACGAAAATGTTCACGAGTTAATTCCATTTTTCTGCCGAGGTAAGTTTTTGATTAATCGTTAATCGATATCAAACGTGGTCACACATGAAAGAGTTGTATGGAGCTTTTATCGATAAAAGTCCAAACTTTTTTTGGGAAAAGGCCAATTGGTCCTAAAATGGCTTAAAGGGACCTAGGCCAGAAACTTAAATAACAGTTAAACAGTTTAACAAAATTGGGTTAACATTGGTTAACTATATCCTATAGCTGTCATAGAACCGATCGGCTAGAAAATGTGTCTTACTAAGAAATATATTTTTATTTTCTATGATATCGTTCTTAAACTTAAACGAGAATTAAATGCTTAATTTGGTTGGAATTGGGAGACTATATCCTATAGCTGCTG
Source organism: Lordiphosa mommai (assembly GCA_018904225.1). NCBI lineage: Eukaryota > Metazoa > Arthropoda > Insecta > Diptera > Drosophilidae > Lordiphosa > Lordiphosa mommai. The sequence goes on from JAEIFT010000023.1 coordinate 1,246,266, forward strand.
CCATAGAGGAAAATTAATTCTGGTGAGAAAAACTTTTGTGATTTCAAGTGTAAAGTCTCCCAACTTGGCATTTATTAATTTAATATGCATTTACACAATTCTGTCAAATTGGCTAAAAATCGGACGACTATATCTAATAACTGTCATACAACTGATGGGTCTAAAAAATTGGTTTTTGTGTGAACAACTTTTTTAATTTTCAATTTTAGCGCGTTAAACGTGATTATTATTTACATAAACACAAATTTGGAAGCATGAGACATGATAATTAAGAAAGCCTTCATATTGTATTGTTTTGAATGTCAAATGACAAGCTATTCACAATGAAAGCAAGACAACATAATATAGATTATTATGCCTCATAAGTCAAACAGTGTGAACTTAGTCGGGATTTACACCATGAAGCAAACTTTATGAAGTTTTCTTAGTAGGCGTGGAATTTAAAGGAATTCTTTCAGGACCTTTTAAACGAATCCTAAAGAAATACATATAAATCTCTCGCCTACTAAGAAAACTTTATGAAGTTTGCTTCATCATGTAAATCCAGTTTAATTAAATTTGAATGTCAAATGACAAATGACAAGCTATTCACAATGAAAACAAGACAACAAAAATAGAATGTCATGTCTCATGCGTCGAATAGAGTGAACGCAGTTTAAGTTTGAACAAAATTGGATAAAGATATCAATAAGCTTCCATTCAATTCTTATTATTTGGCTGGGTCATAGAAGAGGCGCCATCTGTTGGTCAACTCAAAAATTGAAATTTTTGTTAGAAAATCAGGAAATAAAAGAAGATGTTAGCTATTTCCTCTATTTTTTGTTTTGTTTGAAGAGTATTCCTTTAGTGACTTTTGTGTATTTTGCTCATTATTTTTATTTTTTTTCTTCCTACAATCACATAATATATATTTTATGGCTCTGACGCCCAACGGCAGCCAGTTAGCCTACTTGTCAACTGGTTGTTGTTGTTGTTGTTGTAGTTAGCATATATGTAGATAAAGCCCGTTTGCGGACTGACTAAAAGCTACAAGTTGCTGCTGTTGCTGCCGTACGACACAACAGCAATACATATAAAACAACAGCAATAAATAAAACAAAAGTTATAGATACTTATATATAAAAAAACAATTGCAAACTCGTGGCTTATAAAATGAGGAATTTGTTAGGAGGAATGCATTCCCTTTTTTCTCAAAACTTGCCTGCTGTTGTCGCAAACGTGTCGAAGAGCGTTGAATTTGTATGCCACGACGTAGGGCGGAGTTATTGCGTTGAGGCGTGGCTGGTGGTGATCCTGCCGATTGATCATTGCCATGGCCATTCATAATTGAGTAGCTGTTGCTGTTGTTGTTGTTGTTTAGATTTTCTTTTTCATTATTGTTATTGTTGTTGTTGAATGTTGCTGCCGGCGTTACAGCAGCAACATTATTCTCTAAAGTTATTTGCAAGGTGGAGACAACCATATTGCTTCCAAAAAAGCTGAGTTTAGTTTCACATGACAATTTTTTTGGGGGTTTTTTTTTTTTTTTTTTGTTGTTTATGTTCAGCTGCAGCTGTCACTATGCAAATGGACGAGCGACCACGCCCCACTTTTTTTTGTTGTTTTGTTTCTTTTTTGTTTTCTACAACCAGGCGCATAAATTTGAATATGAAAAAGTTTTCGAAATAAAAAATGCAACTTAATGCGCATTTAAAGTCAACTGTGGTTGCTGCTGCTGCTGTTGCTGCTTTGTTGTTGCTGTTGCTGCCGTTTTCATTAAGGATAAAATGCAAATATAAATTTTGCTTTATGTTGTTTGTACATTAAAAAAAGAAAAAGGGAAAAGCGAAAGTTGAGCTATTTGTTCTGAGACACGCATCAGCAACATGAGCGCACCGCAGCAACATGATCCCCAATCACAGCAGCAACAGCAACAGCAGCTTTCCCATTTGGCCTGGCATTCGCATTGCTCGTGCAATTTACAACTATTTACTTTTTTGTATTTCATTTGTTTATTTATGGCTTTTGTTGCTTTTGTTTTGTTTTGGGTCTTTTGTTGTTGTTGTTGTTATTGTTTTCAGTTTAACGTGCATTGCTTAGCAAATGAGCAGCCGCCGTCGCCATCGCCGCCGTTGACGCTGCAGTTTTGTTGTTGAACAACAACAATAACAACAACAATAATAAATATAAACTTTAACTCTTTTTTTTGTTCTTCACATTGAAAATATTGAGTCAGAGCAAAGTCCAAGGTAAAAGATTCCGATTTTTAGTTTTCTTATTTAATTAATAAAATTCCACACATTTTTGTGTGATTTTTTTTTTTTTTTTGTCAGCCGAAGGTACGTGCCTTACGTTGGAATTATTATGGCTGGCCGGCCTGATTTTAGATTTTAATTTCCAATGACTGTCAAACTTTATTGCACAATTTGTGTGAGGCAATCATACCAAAAAAAAAAAACAGAACAAAAAACAGTTACACGCACTTTGGCCAAATGCCGGGGGGCCAACAACAAACTAAAATGCGGCCGATCGCACAACGCGTAGAAAAACAACTAAAAATGCCAACTGAAAAATCATAACAAATGAGCGACAAAAAACGTAGCAGCGACTGTCCAAACCCCCCCCCCCTCTCCCACACACCCCCGCCCGACCGCCTAACCAGCCCAGCCCAGCGGCACCGGCTTTGAGTGCAGGTGAGCGTAAGACAGAAAGACTGACTGAGAGAGAGAGAGAGAGAGAGTAATGTGGCTTGGCTTTATTTGTTTAACACACACACACACACACACACACATGAGTATATACTGTTTTATCTATATCGCTGCTAAAAAATGCTTAACTAATTTGCCACCCTTTAACCAAACAACCACAAAAGGAAAACGCAAAACCAGTTAAAAAAAACTATCTAACACTTGCACCACATTGCATATACAGGGTGGGCCAACAATAGCCAGATGATGGTATAGGAGGGGGTGTAGAGTTAGGGCGAATTTTTGAACTTAAAAATCAGGAAATCAAACCGGAACCGTATATAAACAAAAACAATTGGACTCAAAAAAAAAAAAAAAAAAACACGACGAATTCGTGTGACAATATGAAGTTTCGTGCGTACATCTGTTTCATGTTTTAAAGGATCAAAACTGAAATGATCCTTTAAAACATGAACACGATCTTACACGACTTAACACGAATTAACATTAATTAACACGACTGAACACGAAATAACATTAATTAACACGATCTTACACGACTAAACACGACTGAACACGAATTAGCATATATTAGCACGACAAACACGACTTAACACGACACAAGCCGAGACTAGAGGCGGGAGGGGGCGTGGCAAAAATTTGAAACAAACTTGATCTGCGTGCAGAAGATACAAGACTCCGCATTGAAAAATTGTAGCTCTAGCTCTTATAGTTCCTGAGATCTAGGTGTTCATACAGACAGACAGATAGACAGACAGACAGACAGACAGACAGACGGACAGACGGACAGACGGAGATGTCTATATCGACTCGGCTATTGATGCTGATCAAGAATATATATACTTTATGGGGTCGGAGATGCTTCCTTCTGCCTGTTACATACATTTGCACGAACTTAGTATACCCTTTTTTACTCTACGAGTAACGGGTATAAATACTAATTTAATGAGTCAACCGGACAAATTATACCAGGCACGTAGCTAGGGAGGGAGCTCTGGGGGCTCAGCCCCTACATAACTTCATAACGAGAAGGCAAAGCTAACTTCGACTGTGCCGAAGTTTTAATACACTTGAAAAACTTTACTCCAACTGATTTAACTGGTTAAATATATATAGGATATAGATATCATATATTTAAAATTATTAAATCATTGATAATAAAAATTTGATACCATAACAAAAAAAATTTTCTCAGTAAAACACATTTTCCGACCGATCGGTCCTATGTCAGCTATATGCTATAGTCATTCGATTTTGATAATTTTTTCCAAAATTATGTAAAAGCATATAAAACATATATATACCAAGATTGGGGACGCTACGATAAAAAACAAAAAAGTTTTTCTCACTAGAAGTAGTTTTTAGACCGTCCGTTTATATGGCAGCTATATGCTATAGTCATCCGATTTTGATAAATTTTTTCGGAATTGTGTAGAAGCATTTAAAACTAACATATACCACGATTGGTGACTCTACGATGGAAAACAAAAAAGTTTTTCTCACAAAGACTTATTTTTCGACCGATCGTTCCTATGGCAGCTATATGCTATAGTGATTGGATTTTGATAAATTTTTCCAGAATTATGTGAAAGCATATAAAACTAACAAATACCAAGATTAGTGACGCTACGATGGAAAACAAAAAAGTTTTTCTAACTAGAACTAGTTCTTAGACCGATCGTTCCTATGGCAGCTATATGATATAGTCATCCGATCCGGCCAGTTCCGACATATTAGTTGAGTGCAGTAAAAAGAAAACTCTGTGCAAAATTTCAGCTCGATAGCTTTAAAACTGAGAGACTAGTTCGCGTAGAAACAGACAGACGGACAGACGGACGGACGGACAAGCAGAAATGAACTCAGCTCGTTGTCCTGATCAAGAATATATATAGTTTATGGGGTCGGAAATGAATATTTCTATGCGTTACAAACTTCTGGGCAAAATTAATATACACTTTCAAGGGTATAAAAATTAGGATTGACTAGTAGTATTTACTGCACGCAACTAATATGTCGGAACCGGCCGGATCGGATGACTATAGCATATAGCTGCCATAGGAACGATCGGTCTAAGAACTAGTTTTAGTTAGAAAAACTTTTTTGATTTCCATCGTAGCATCACCAATCGTAGTATATATTTGTTTTATATGTTTCCACACAATTCTGAAAAAATTTATCAAAATCGGATGACTATAGCATATAGCTGCCATAGGACCGATCGGTCGGAAAATGTGTTTTACTAAGAAAAGTATTTTTTTGGTATTAAATTTTTATTATCAATGATTTAAAAGTTTTAAATATCTGATATCTATATTCTATATATATTTTACCGGATAAATCAGTTAGAGAAAAGTTTTTCAAGTGTATTAAAACTTCGGCACAGTCGAAGTTAGCTTTGCCTTCTCGTTTTCCCTTTATATAATCGCTAAGGATGTAGACACAAGTGGGCTAGTAAATAGTTTTTTCTACTTGAATCAAAATCAAGCAATTTTAATATTTTACTGTAAATAAATACCATCAGAAGGAATTTGATGAAAGATTCTTTACCTTAAGAGAAACTTAAGGACAATTTTCTCATGTTCAGGTTTTTTTTTTAAATCTAGGTGGATATTTAGAAAATGTATACGCGTAGTTTTTTTTAAAAGCGACCTTAAAGTAGGCAACACAATTTTTTTTTAAATATCGACCCGTATTTAAAAATCATTAAGATGAGAAAACGGTCCCTGTAACTAAAGCTTTCATTAAGGTAGTAGTCTGGTAACTTGGGTTAAAAAATCGAAAAATTTTTTTTTGCTTAATTTGAAAGTACAATGTGAATGTACAATACTGTGAAAATTTCAGACAGAAATTCGAAATATTTCGGGAGTTATAACGAGTGTTCTAGAGCGCGTCGGAGTCCAACCTTTAAGGTCATTGTTTTTCAGGTCGGCCAGGGTCCTAACTTTTTTTTTCTACTGAACCGATTGCGTTCAAATTTTAACAGGCTGTTCTACACACTTATAGCTCTCGTCGGTACTAACGAGCATTTTTTTCACCCCTAACTTTTTATTTTACAACCCTTTCTTTGCTAAAATAAAAGGACTTTTTTTTCAAAGTCTTGAAATTTAACTTCAATAGTTCCGACCAGAATGACATGTATAGGATTAAGAATAATCAAGAATATTTGATTTCAGATAACATCAAGAGCCAAAATCACCCGGGCCATCCACGTGCATTTTTTTTTTGAGGTTCCAACTTCGAGTGACAATAATAATAGTAATAAACTATTAAATTTTTTCAAATACATTTTTTTATATATTCAATATGTAAATAAAAACACTCTAAATATTCAAGATAATTCATTTTTATTTTCCTATAAAAAACCACTCAGTAAAGAAGTCATGAAAATAGGCATAGAAAATAGGCCAGACTACTACCTTAAAGCGATTTTGCAATTCAGATTCAGTCCTAAACATGTAATATTATCCAAGTCAATTCTGGGCTTTTCATCTAACCATAATTTGTTCACACTTGCCGCCGCCGCCGCCGCCGCTTAATTCCTCTCAACCAACTCTAATGGATTTCAGCTGCTCGTCCTTAATTTAACTCATTTTATTTTATTTTTTTTTTTCGATTAAAAGTTGTTTAATTAATCAAAGCATTAACCAAGTTTTTTCCACTCAAAATGTTTCATTATTTAATAGCATTATAATTTATATATATATATATATTTTTTTTAATAATTCTTGTCTACCTTTCCCTTTTGCGTGCGCTTTTTAAGTGCATCATACACACAAAAAGTTGTTGAGCAACTTTTTTTATTATTTTTTTATTTTCACACCCACAACAGTGGGTAAAACTTTTAAATGGAAAAATGGAATTTTCTGCGACTTTAGGCTGATTAACCGTTAAATGGTTTGGTGAATGCAATTGGCATGGTCAATGGCCACAAATGGCAGCGGAAGCGTTGCCATAGTAGGAACCTACCCAACTACCTGTTCTGCATGTGAATATAAGTTTGAGAGAGCACTCAACTGTGGCCGCTTGTCAAACTTTAAACAGTTTGACAGTCTTAGAGTACAATTTTTGTTTTTTTGTAGCCTAACTTTTAGGCGCTCACCTGATATTTCTTGATGCTATCCAGCTGTTCCAGCGTGGGCTCTACAATTTGAGCTATTTGCTGATGTTGCTGCTGCTGCTGCTGCTGCTGCTGCTGACTGCCATTGCCCAGGACACGTCGATCGGGCAGCTGAGGTGCTGGAGCACAATTGATGAGTCTGCCGTCCTTTTCAACACGCAAATGATCGCGTGGCGGGGGTACGGGTTTGGCACTGCCATTGAGCTTAAAGTTTTAAAAATAAATTTAAGGGTTTAATAAATATGATAAAAAAACTGTTGTTGTTGTGTATGTATGTGTGTGTAGGTGTTTATATATGAATGAGTAAATGTTTTGTGTTTTTTTGATTAAATTTACAGAGCAAACTTGACACCCACGCGGATCGAATCCCTTTATATATATTTTCTTTCTTTTCCTGCGTCCACTCACAATTTGTACATAAATAAGTGCAATTACTCTTTGATTCGCTTTTGTTTTTTCTGTTCTCTGTTCTCTGTAATTTTGTTGTCATTTTCCTTTGTTTGTTGCCCCTTTTTTTTTCTCTTTTTTTTTGCCTTTGGAAAATTAATCGAGTGCCGTTTCATATAAATGGCACTTGTTTTTCATCTTGTGTGTGTGTGTGTGTGTGTGTGTATGCGTGAATGATGAAATAAGCAGCTCACCAGGGGTTCCCCCCCCATTCCCCTCTCCTCGCTGTTGGATTATGCTGCTAACGAGGCCAACGCTGCGGCTTTGATTCCATGAATTAGGCCACAACCCAACTGAACCAACTGGAGGGCATACATACTTGGGGGAGCGGGGGGACGGTCAGCAAATCGGAAGGACGAAATCAAACTACCGAATAAGCGCGTGGGGCAGCCACATTAATTAGCAAACTGCAAAATTGTAACTAACAACTAGAAAGGGCCAACAAGGGCTAACAACAATTTAAACGAATTTTGTACACGCTTGTGAGCAAGAGCAACAGAGACAGAGGCGCAACTACAAAAAGGCAAACTAGTTCAGTTAAATGTTCTTCAATTCTTCAAACAGCTACAGGGAAATCATAATCTTTCTTCGAAGAAGCCTTCTATTAAAGCTTAAGCCTCATAGGAGTATCCACACGCTTCATCAATATGATAGCGAGCCTCTATAAAGAAAACACCTTCGCTGTTTGGGCAGCTTTTGCAGTGGTTCCCAAATAACACTGGAGTAAAGCAAAATTGCCTCCTCAGTCCACGGTTGTTTTCTTTATATGTCGATGATATTACAATCTACCTTCCTGGAGGCGTTAAAGCATTAATGTACGCAGACAATATGGCGCTACTAGCCGAGTCTCCCGAGATGCTTCAATCTAAACTTGAAAAGCTCTATGGAGCTCACAGATTAATGTGGATAAAACCAAAGTGCTGATTGTGAAAGATAGTGTGAGGGCCGACATATGGACTCTAAATGGCATCGAGCGGGAAACGGTCAAAAGTTTTAAATACCTTGGCGCAATCCTCACAGAAAGTTCGAGCTTCAAAACCCCAGGTACATAAAAAAAACTACAAGACTCGAAGAAAGCAAATTAATAGTACCTGGAATCAGGGCTGCAAACCCAAAAAAAAATTTTGCAGAGATCCGGAACCCAAAATTTGCCAATGGTTAGGGTTCAGAAATTTGAGGTTCAAGGTTTCTGTGCAAAGGTTTTGGTTCTAACCTTGGTTCGTCCCAAGTTTTACAAAAATTTTGATAGAAAGCTATTAATTTAAAAAAAATATAAAAAAATATTCCAAAATTCTGGATTTTTGTTTATTTGAACATATGAGTAAATTTATTTTCAAATGAAATTTTTCAAAAAAAATTCTTCGAGTAATTTTTAGTCTATTCTTCTTATTTGATCAGACAAAACTTTACTCACGCTTAAATTAGACTTTTGCTGAACCGAACCGAAAGTTTTGGTTCGGAACAGGTTCACGTTCAGCTATTTTTTACAAAAGAGGTTCGGTTCAAGGTTTGGTTCACAGTAAAAGAAAAGTCGGAAAACCGGTTTGCAGCTCTGCCTGGAATAACTTTTTTGAAAATCGTCACATTTTGCCAAGCACTAAATTTAGGGCCGACTTCTCATCTACTTTATTATTACTCCAAACTATGGACTTCACCTAGAAACACTATATTTGTACGTGGGTTGCTATTTAAGTTTCTGGCCTAGGTCACTTCTAGCCTTGGCCTTTTCCCAAAAAAAGTTTGGACTTTTATCGATAAAAGCTCCATACAACTCTTTTATGTGTGACCACGTTTGATATCGATTAACGATTAATCAAAAATTTACCTCGGCAGAAAAATGGAATTAACTCGTGAACATTTTCGTGCAATCATTTTTCACCACCTTGCGACGTGGATTATCACGACAAGAAGAGTGCACCGATGAACTTAAATCTTTGTATGGCGATGAAGCGCCATCCTATAGCACTGTGAAAAATTGGTTTAATGAATTCAATCGCGGGCGACGCACGCTCGAAGACGAAGGTCGTCCAAAAACAGTCGTTGTGCCAGAAAACATTGATGCCGAGCGTGAACTGATAATGCAAGATCGTCATGTGACATACCGTGAGATAGAGGCAACCTTTAGGGCATTTCTTCCACCAGCATACATTTGATATTGCATGAAGGTTTGTTCTCGTTGGATCCCGCACAATTTGACAATCGCTCAAAAAAAAAGGCTCGTGTGGATTGGTGCAAAGAAATTTTGCAAAAAATATAATCGCGGTGTTTCAAAAGACGTTTATAAAATCGTCACAGGTGACGAATCATGGATCTATACCGAAACAAAACAGCAATCGACCCTGTGGGTCTTCGAAGACGAGCCAAATCCAACGAAAGTCGTTTGTGGAAGAAGCATTTCGAAGCAAATGGTCGCCTGTTTCTTCGGTAAAACTGGTCATGTGGCGACTTAAGCAACCTCAAGTCTTCGTAGAAATTCGAAAAACGAACAAGAGAAGACAGATCATTGTGCACCATGACAATGCGAGCTCTCACACATCAGCTCACACCAGCGCCTTTTTGACCGCCCAAAACGTCGAATTGATGGGCCCTGACTTGGCACCCAATAACTTCTTTTTTTTTCCCGCACATCAAGGGAAAATGCGTGGTCAACGCAATTATCATCGCCAGAAGATGCTGTTGAAGAGTATAAAAACCATGTTTTTTGAAGGTGTCTCAATCGGAGTGGAAAAAGTGCTTCGACAATTGGTTTGAGCGCATGCAAAAGTGTATAAATCTTGCTGGAGAATACTTTGAAAAACAAAAAAACCATTTTTGATCATAAATATTCGCGTTTTCATTATTAGGCCAGAAATATATATATAGCAACCTACGTATTTTAAATGAAGTTTCAATCAAATTTCGCACTTAAATTTAAAAAAAAATTATTTCCAATTTAAAAAAAATGTTATTTTAATATTTAGAAAAAATGTAATGTAAGGGAAAGAGAGAGCTGATATACCTCTTTGAGTATTTTACCAGTGTATTATGTGGGCTATGTTGGACAGTAGTCTTATAGTATGGGTTCAAAAAATATGATTAAAGTCATAAAGGGGCACTGCATCAGTTCGTAGCTTTTAATAAATGACAACGCCAGTACGACTTCTTCTAGAAATGGCAGTATCATTTTTTAATTTCCGATATGACGAAGATTAATGATATGATAAAAAATAAATACGAGCTTTATAAAAAAGAACATTCTTGTCTGGATCACACCTTGCACTTAACACGAATGAAGACGCCTCAACACATTTAAGGAAGACGCCTAAGCTTTTATATTCTTAAAAAGTCACCCAGTACCTGTAGCTGTTAAAACCATTCTATGATGATCTGGGTGGTCATTTGCCCCTGCGACTTTTTATCGACTTCTCAAAGTGGTTTTCATAGACTTTGATAGAGATTTAGTCGGGATTTACACGATGAAGCAAACTTCATGAAGTTTTCTTAGTAGGCGTAAAATTGAGGGGAATTCATTTAGACCTATTAAACGAAAAGTATAGAAGTACATTTAAGTCTCTCGCCTACTAAGAAAACTTCATGAAGTTTGCTTCATCGTGTAAATCCCGTCTTAGTGTCGAAATCTGCACTGAAATTTTTGAATATTACTTGTATCGGTATAACGAAATAAAAATCGGGGTACCGTATGGGAAGCCACAACCAAAATAAGCCTCAAAACCGAATTAGAACTTTTAAACGAAATTCTTATTTCGGTACGTACCGGAACCGATATTCTTTTCGGGATTAATCCCTGAAAACTAACCCCCACATTAAATTTTAAGTTTATAGCTTTAATAACTTCTGAGTTATGTTCCTGAACCACTTTTGAACCGGTTCAGCGTGTTCGGAACCAGTTCACAGTCTTGGGCAATAGCCTATGGGCGCGTTCAGCAGAGACACTTGATCAGTGATCAGTTTAATAAAACTGTTCTTATTTTTTGGCATACTTTTAGGCGGTCTTGTTTAATTGACATTGTGAAAAGCTTTATATAAATATCATATTAAACACAAGAGGAAAAGTAGGCAACGTAAATTACTAAGAAATATATCATTGATCAGGGATCAAGTTTTTCTGCTGAACGCGGCCTATGACTCTTTCCTGATCGAAAATTTCAAAAATGGAGGTGAGTAAAGTTGTTCACAGGGATATCTGAGAAAATGTAAAAAAATTACCTAAATCAAGACCCCTTAGAATATGAATAGAACTGCCTTTCACACAACTATCAAAACAGAGTATACATAAATTTAAAAAAAAATTGATTCAATTCAATGTGGAATCTGTTTGTCAAAGTGCATTAAGCATGTGGAGGGTGGTGGGTGGGAAAAAAGAAAAACCAAACAAAAACTTCAACCACAAACGGGAAATTGCAGCGACAAAAATGTGGAATTGTTTTTTTGTGTTGCTGTTGTTGTTGTTGTTGTGGTAGCAGCATGTTGCTGATGAAATGCAAATAGCCAGAGATTTATGTTGGGCCAGAAGAAAAAAAACACACACACACGCATACAAACATAATTAATCAACTTAATCTCTAACAAATTTAATAGAATGGACAGAGTAATGGAAGAAGGAGAAGGAAAGGTTGGTTATACCTCATCATGGCCGCCCACAACTGCAACAGTAGAAGCAGCAGCAGCAGCAGCAGCAGTAGAAGCAGCAGCCACGCCCACACGCCCTGAGCAACTGGCATTCGAGAGCAACGAACCGCGCGATGAAAGATGCGCTGGCGGTGGATAACGTGGCGTTGTTTTTACCATCTCAATAAAACTATCCGGCACATCTACCGGCAATTCACGATGCTTGGCCAAACTTTGGCTGGCTGGCTCATAGCCGGGCGGGGCCAGACTTAGGTCATCGGGTATGGTGGAACTGCTGGTGGTTGATGTTGATGTTGACCCAGCACTGGGTATATTGCTGCTGCTGTTGTTGCTGGATGTATGCATGGAGCTGTTGCTGCTGTTCAATGAGTTGTTGTTGTCGTTGCTGCTGGTTGTTGCTGGTGTGGCTGTTGCTGTTGCCGTTGTTGTTGTTGTTTGCAACTGACGATAGGCAATGCTGCCAAATGATTCCAGGGTATGCTTATTACTCATCATTACCTCATCGAAGGCGCTGGATGAAGGTGAACTGGAATCTCGACGATATAGTCCATCCACCATGCATATAAGTTCATCCGAAATGTTGTTGCTGTTGTTGTTGTTGTTGCTATTGCTCAATTTGTTGTTGTTGTTGCTGCTGGGCGTTTGCTGCTGAGCAGTTTGGGGAGTGGCTGTAGCTGCTGCTGTTGCTGCTGCTGCTGCTGTTAGCTGTTGCTGTGGTGTTTGCTGCTGTTGTTGTTGTTGTTCCGATTGTAGACAATTTTCATAGTTTTCAATTTGTTCCAATTTGTGTTGTTGTTTTTGATTGTACATATTTTGTGTGGCCACATCGAGTGTTGTTTGTTGTTGTTGTTGTTGTTGATGATGTTGTTGTTGTTGTTGTTGATGTTGTTGATGTTGTTCATGTTGATGTGAAGAATGATATGCAACAATTAACAATTTGTTAGCATGATCATTGTTAGATTTGGTGCTGATCTTGTGTTTCTGTGTCTATGTGAAGTGGATGATGATGTGGGTGGGTGGTTGGTGGTTGTTTTGGTGTGTAGGTGGTGCAAAATGATGGTGGTGCAATTGTGTTGTTGGTGGTGCAAATGTTGTTATGTGGTGAAAAGAGAATGTGTAATGATTTTGTGGTTAGTGTTGGTTGTTAGTGATTGAAAACCCGGTGGTGGGGGGGAGGCAGGGGGTAGAGGGGGAGGTGGCTGCCACACTTACCTGTGGTGGACGGGGTGGCGGATATCTGGGTGGCGTTTTATTGCGTGCTATAAACGTGTCTGGACAATCGACAGCCATCTCACGATGTGGACCTGCTAAAGTTGGAAAGAAGTCATCAGTCGGGCAATAGTGTTAAGTTGATTATGAGTAACTGAACAGAAATGAGTCAACAAGTTTACTCACTTGTTCAGTTGATTATATAATTTTTACTTTTTTTTGTTCAGTTGCTCACATAATTGTTTATTTGTTGCTTAGTTTAGGGTTGCTTGCTTAAATTCAGAAACTTTGCTTTATAAAATACATAAACCATAAAGCTAAAGCCTTCTCCTACACCCCCAAAGATCCAAGCCGAGCTTCTCTCAAATAGAAAAGAACGGACAGCTGGCACATCTAGCTGGTAAAGGTGACCGGATAGGTTTAAAAAAAACAAAAAAACTTGTTAATACATGTTTCAAGACTGTGTCGTACCCAGGCCTCTACCCTATCTATTTAAATGGTTCATAAAATTACGAGGGTTGATCATTAACTTTCTACAAAACAATAAGGGACGTTTTCTCATCTTCATGTTTTTGAAATCTAGGTGGATATTATGAAAATGTACGTCTTTATAAGTATGCTACATAATTTAAAACACAAAGTTTCGTCAAGTCCTTTGCTGCTTTAAATTTTTGTAAAAATATTATGTTGCATAGTTTTAAAGACAAATTTTGACATTTTTTTTTGCATATGGGCATTTCCACCAAAAGGTCCACCGAGACCAAAAATTTTAAAGTTTTTCAAAACCCCTTGCTTTATGATATTTTCATAGGAAAACAGTCAGACATTTATTTATAACCCACACTTCGAGATATTCAAAAGCAAAGTCGCGCAAGCTCAACTATATTCATATATCCCCTGCACTTTTTGTTTTGATAATTGTTCTTTAATGTCTTTCTTTCTTTCTTCTTTCTTAAATCTTTCCACGGATACAAAGAGTCAAATAAAAATGCGATTGGTAAATAACATAATTTTTTGATTTGCATCATCGCATTTTTCGATGTCCCGTGCGACATTGAAAAACAACATTTTTTATCTGTGCGTCAAAAGTACATGTGGAAGGCTTATCCAATATTGAGTACAAATAGTGATTTTTAATACAATTCAAATAAAACGAATCATGTTGAAAAATGAGAATATTTGTGATCTGGGCACTTATATAAAGTTGGTCCCGTGCGACATTGTCAGTGTGAAATTCAAAATTTTTTCTTACATGAATGATTTTTTTTTTTGTAAATCATAGTTTTTTATTTTTTATATCTAAATGAGCAAAAACGGCGGCGAAAAAAATTTAGAGAAAAAAGTTAAAGTACGATCCAATATTTTAAAAAAATTTTTTTTTTTTTGTTATTATGCGAAAATGAATACATAGAAATCTTTTGTTGACTTGAAAACATTTTAACTTCGCTTATTTATATATAATTTCCTTAAAAGAGTTACTGAAATAACATTATTATTATGACGGAAGAAAATGTCCCATACGACATGTCCCGTGCGAAAGTGCTTAAAATTGAATTTTAAGAAATATATAAGTTTATTTTGGGTAAAATCAAAACCGTTTTTAAGTGTCATCAATGTGCAATGTTCTTAAATTTAACAGATTGAAATATTGCCTCAGGATTCGCTAAAATCGGCTTGTCAATTGTTTGTCCCGTGCGAATGCCTTGGTTTTTTGTAATTATCTTGAAAAAAAATTAATTGCCCAAAATCAACCTTAGCACCAATTGTAGGGCCAATTAAGAGCAATAAGTTAAGCCTTTTGTCAAATCAAAAATACGTTTTATTTTTACTTTTTTTCCACTTCAAAAGTGTACGAAGGTCCAGTTCGACATAATGGAAATGCACATATTCTGAAATTTTATAAAAACTTGCATATTTTTGGGCTGACTATAATAAAAAAAAATTTGAGAATTTTGAAGTAAAACCATTCTGACTTAAAGCGTATCAGTCTGTTCTGCACTGTTCGACGCACGAGACATGACAATCTATTAGGCCCTTTTGTTGTCTTATTTTCATTGTGAATAGCTTGTCATTTGACATTCAAAACAGTCTACCATTAAGGCTTACTAGATTATCATGTCTCATATGTCAAACAATGTGGGCTCAGCCTAACTTTGAATAACTGAAAATGTAATGAGCCCCAACTAATCAAATAGAAATTTTGTTTGAATATCTTAACTCAGTTTTAGGTATATCCATGCAGGACTTAAGTAGACACTTGTTCTCAAATTCTGTATAAAATGTTTTGAAACACATTGTGAGTGTCCCAATGAAGTTTTAATGTACAAGCTAGCAAGTTTTATATAAGTTCTGCTGCTGCATAACTATAGAAATGGTACACAGGAGGAGGCTTTGGTTGACTATACAGCTGTTTTAAAAGGTTTCCACCTTCTGCTTTAGTGGTCTTTGCCCAACCAACTGGAGACAAGCAACTGCCATAACTAGTTGGGGAGCCCAAGCCCAGCAATGTGCAAAACCCACTACAAGCAAACAAATATATAAATATATATGTATATATTAGACTTACCGAAATTATCTTGATTCACCGAACAGCATAGGTTTACTGAACAAATTTCCTGATCAATTCTTAGACTTACCGTTATCTTGATTCACCGACAGCATGGTCAGCATTTCCTGATCAATCTCCCTTATATCACTCGAGTGTGTTCGATAATGTTGCTGCTGCTGATGCTGTTGCTGCTGCTGTTGTTGCTGTTGCTGTTGCAGTTGCTGCAATTGCAGTAAATGATGCTGACCGCTTATATAATCATCCGGGAGACATGGTTTCAGATCATCACCATCAATCACAACAATGCTGGAACCGGAGCGCCGGCGGTGCCTGTAAAATGGAGAGATGTGTGACATTTAAAGTGCGATTTGGTACAGTCTCAACAAAATGCGTCGATTTGTGCTGTCAGCTGCTGACATGTTTTCTATTTCTAATTCCCTGCCGTGCATTGAAATCCTTGAAATGGTAAGACTCACACGTATGTGTAACGAATATTTCATGGCACAACGACAGCAGCTGTCAAGTGCAACACACACACACACACACAGACAGACACACGCACTCAAGCTTTGGAGCTCAGGTGCATCTACAGTTTGGGCGCCACTGGATGTGAGGATTTGGGGGAGAAGAAAAGTATAAAAGAAAAACTTTCTATTGCCTCATAGATCAAGACGATGAAGAGCTGGTGCCTGCCTCTCGTTATTATGCGCCTTTATTATTTCAAAAGTTATCAAGCCAGGAGGGGGCAGGGGCAGGGGCAGGGTTAGGGGGTGTAGGGAAGAAACTGGAACGGTCCCAAAACTTTTGCCTAACTTTGCACTTTGGCTTTCTTTTTCGTTTCGTTTTTTGCTTTCCTTTTCAAGGGGTTTGAAGGCAATTTGCGCCTTAATTTGTTCGACTTTTGGCTTAAAGGTTTTAGCCACGGCGTCCCGGCTAATTGCAAAAAGCTCAAAGTGGATTTTATGCTGGGACCAGCCTAAAAGTATGCAGCGTGGGCGTACCCAGATGCCAGCTACAGAAAGCAAAACTCGCTTGACACGACAAAAGCAATTTCAGCTGCGTCAAAGTGCAGCGCTCCAACTTCCACCCAGGCGACTCCCTTTTTTTTTTAGCCGTGGGCGGCTGGTGAACGTCAGCTGCAGCCGTAATAATAACGTGACCAGGAGGAACACTGCCCAGCTGGTAGAGAGAGAGATGTCAACGCAATTTGCTGGTCAGTATCCGCACCCACTTGGCCCGCTGTCTTTATTTATAGAGGGAGGAGCCCCCCATTGAATGGGATGCAATGCATTAAAAACCGATTTCTGGAGAATGCGCCAGGGCCAAGACAACAGGCGAGACAATTCAATTTGCGTAACAGCCGACGACAAGGACAGGACAAGACAAGTGGAGGGATGCGGGAGGATAACGCAAATGAGTCGAACATTGAGCAGAAAAGAGAACCCATAAACGAATTAAAATGCCTTTGGTGCTGACGTGGTGGAATATAGAGAGAGACGAAGGCCAAGTTAAAGGAGAGACCAACGACCAAAACCCAGAAAAAGAGAGGAACAGAAACAGCTGGAACACTCACACGCTCGGGCTTCCCTTCACCTCCAGCCTAGAGGTGGGAGACTCGATTAGTTTTGCCGCAATTAAAGAACAGGGACAGCCAAAGGGATTCAATTCAAAATCTTAAGGCATTCAAAACTATGCTAGTTCAATGATAGCCCCCCCCACCCCCCTTTAATAGTGTGCGTTAAGCTACAAATAAGAATGTTTAAGTAAGCACCAGGGGGGGGGGGCTAAGACAAGCAAATGAAACAAATGAAACAAACGTCCAAAATTTTGAAGGAGGTTCGGTTCGAAGGTTCGAACCAGTGAGAAATCATTGGATCCTGGATACTCAAAACCCCAGGTTTTAATTCGAACATCGGTTCACTTAAAAACGAGAAGGCAAAGCTAACTTCGACTGTGCCCAAGTTTTAATACACTTGAAAAACTTTACTCCAACTGATTTAACCGGTAAAATATATATATAGGATATAGATATCAGATATTTAAAATTTTTAAATCATTGATAATAAAATTTTGATACCATTAAAAAATACTTTTCCTAGTAAAACACATTTTCCGACCGATCGCTCCTATGGCAGCTATATGCTATAGTCATCCGATTTTGATAAATTTTTTCAAAATTATGTGAAAGCATATAAAACTAATATATACCAAGATTGGGGACGCTACGACAGAAAACAAGAAAGTTTTTCTTACTAGAAGTAGTTTTTGGACCGACACGACGTTTATATGTCAGCTATATGCTATAGTGATCCGATTTTGATACATTTTTCCAAAATCATGTGGAAACATATAAAACTAACATATACCAAGCTTAGTGACGCTGCGATGGAAAACATAAAAGTTTTTCTCACTAAAACTTATTTTCCGACCGATAGTTCCTATGGCAGCTATATGATATAGTCATCCGATCCGGCCGGTTCCGACATATTAGTTGCGTGCTGTAAAAAGGAGACTCTGTGACGGAATTGAACTCAGCTCGTTGTCCTGATCAAGTATATATATAGTTTATGGGGTCGGAAATGATTATTTCTATGCGTTAAAAAACTTCTGGGCAAAATGAATATACACTTTTCAAAAGTATAAAAAATGTATACAATTCAATTAGTTTGATCATCTATTATTATATAATATTATATAGGCGACCCCTTGTCTTGTTTCAGTTAATTCAAGTCCCGAACTTCGGATTAAAATTTCAAGTACGAGTCGAATCTGATTGTACTTTGGTTTCATACAATTTATTAGATGGATTCCTGAAAGTGATTTGTATTCGATTTTGATTTGACTTCGTCGAACAGCTGCTTGTGGAAGATATGAGGTTTTTTTTAAATTGCCGGAGTGGCAACTATGCTATCGTTCATCTGATCAGAAAACAATGTATGGTGGATCGATAGGTAATGATGATCAAAATATATGTCTAGAAGGTTCGAACAATCTATCTTTAAAATTGTGGAAGATATGAGGTTTTTTTCAAATTGCCGGAGTGGCAACTGTGCTATCGTTCATCTGATCGCAAAACGATGTATGGTGGATCGATAGGTAATGTTGATTAAAATATATGTCTAAAAGGTTTGGTTAATATATCTTTAAAACTGTGAAAGATATGAGTTTTTTTTTTAAATTGCCGGAGTGGCAACTTAATTATCGTTCATCTGATCGCAAAAAGATGTAGGGTGGATCGATAGGTTATGTTGATTAAAATATATGTCTAGAAGGTTTGAACAATCTATCTATCAATCTATCAATACCAAAATTTAAAAACAAGGAAGATGAAAACACCAAATCCCCCTAGTTACAAAATCTACATGAAAGCCCTTAGAATATGAATTCCGAAATAGAGAAATCCAACAGAGAAGATTAATTGTGAAACCAATTAAGTTCAGTTTGTGTGAAGCTACAACATTTTAAATTCCACATTCATCAGGACCAAATCCCCTTGAAGCAGCAGGCCTGTCTTTCTAATCAGAGGCATTCATCTAAGGTGGGGTGGGTGGGGGGAAAATAGTTTTAGGTGTCTGTGTGCCGGTCACACCCACAATTGTGGGTCATGCTCCGCACCCTAATGCTTGCCTTTGGTTTCTACCTGCCGGGCGGTTACCTAAAAACAAAAAAAAATGTTTCTGTGGTCTGGCTTACGTACGTACCCCTCCAATTGCCTTAGACCAAATGACTCACTGCTGCTCTGCTCTGCTCGGCAGCAAACAACTTCCGCTGGTCACAGCAAATAAGCCTCTTCCGGGGCTGGGTCAGAAATAGTGAGGAGCATGGATTCTACTTGATGCCCTGCCTGCCAGGTGCACACTTGTTGCAGGAGCCACAGGTGTGTGTGTGTGTGTGTGTGTGTGTGTGTGGGTGCTCAGTTTGCGGCGGGAAGCTCTCAAGCGTTGAACCCTCGTCGGTTTTTGGCATTGTGCTTGCACCATTGATAATAATAATAATATTGTTGCTGCTGTCGCTTATCAGTCAGAGACCAGTTCACTTGTTTTACCGTTTCCTCCTCCTCCCCCCCGCCGCCACAAACCTCACGCCATATCCAGAGCTAGCTGGCTGACCATTAACAATTAGCATGTCGCATGGCATCAACAAACAATGGCAAACAGAGCAAATGTGTGTCGCTGTCTGACCGTTTTATGATATGACATAGACATGAACAGTTGAACAGTTGAACGGAACGGAGACTAAAACACACACACACACACACACACAGAGCAATATGCAGAGCAATTTAATGGTTTTGCTTGTATTTGTGTTGTGGGTTGATTGCCGCCATCCTCTCTCATCCTCATCCTCATCCTCAACTCCTCATCATTGTAAGAACGACGCTGCTTGCTCACTTGACAGCGTTCGGCAATTGTTGTGCTTTTGCTTGGCGAATGGGTTATTGATGACCGGACTGGTATCTGGCATTTGGCATCTGGAAATGAACCCACAAGCGAGAGAGAGTGGTTCTTGCGTAAATTGTCAAGTTCTTTTAGAAATGGACAGGACATCTTTAACTGACGCAGAAATGGTTCGAATAGTGCGGTCACACTAGAAAGCAAAATGAAATCCAACCTAAATCAGCCACGTATCTGATTTCATTAAATCTTTTAATATGGCCTTAATGTCCCTTACTTTTTCTGGGCACACTGACCATTTGGTATAGATTAATCGAACCTTTTAGACATATATTTTAATCAACATTACCTACCGATCTACCATACATTGATTTCCGATCACATAAACGATAGCAGAGTTGCCACTCCGTCAATTTGAAAAAAAAAACCGCATATCTTCCACAGTTTTAAAGATAGATTGTTCGAATCTTCTAGACATATATTTTGATCAACATTACCTATCGATCCACCCTACATCTTTTTCCGATCAGATGAACGATAGCAGAGTTGCCACTCCGGCAATTTGAAAAAAACCTCATATTTGCAACAATTTCAAAGATAGATTAATCGAACATTCTAGAAATATATTTTAATCATCATTACCCATTGATCCACCCTACATCGTTTTCCGATCAGATGAACGATAGCAGAGTTGCCACTCCGGCAATTTGAAAAAAAAACCTTATATTTTCCACAATTTTAAAGATAGATTGTTCGAACCTTCTAGACATATATTTTAATCATCATTACTTATCGATCCACCATACATCGTTTTCCGATCAGATGAACGATAATAAAGTTGCCACTCCGGCAATTTGAAAAAAACCTCATATCTTCCACAATTTTAAAGATAGATTGTTCGAACCTTCTAGACATATATTTAAATCAACATTACCTATCGATCCACCATACATCGTTTTCCGATCAGATGAACGATAGCAGAGTTGCCACTCCGGCAATTTGAAAAAAACCTCATTTATGCCACAATTTTAAAGATAGATTGTTCGAACCTTCTAGATATATATTTTGATCATCATTACCTATCGATCCACCATACATCGTTTTCCGATTAGATGAACAATAGTAGAGTTGCCACCCCGGCAATTTGAAAAATACCTCATATCGTACAGAGTATATTACAGTTTGACTTTTGTACTTGTTTATTTTATATCTTAAAAAGAATTAGTTTTTTTTGGTTTTTTCTTTAAGCACGAATTAATGACCTTATCGTTAGTCTATATTTATGGCCGCTCCCTTTTGCCATAAATATAGCATGTAAAATCGCTTCATGCATTACCTCTGTGATTAAGATTTTAAGCATATTTAGCCTTAAATACATATTTAAAATGAATGAAGGCTTTGCGTTTGACATAAATTGAACACAGTCAGGCCCCCTAGGACTTCGTTCCTTCCTTTCACTTGCAAACAGGAATAGAATTCTCTCGAAATGTAATCCAACTCGCGCTGAGCTACGTTTAATTACCATGAAAACCAGAAGCCAGCATGAATAGTCAAATGGGCGCAAAGCCAAGGTTATTGCAACCCATCATCAATGACGCTCAATTGCACGAACCGAATACTGTACCCCAAACCAAGTGCCACTTGTCCCTGCCCCCGACCAGTGCCAGTCGGACCTCAACCTCAAGCTAAATGTTGCAACGATAAAGTTTCCTGTAAATTCCCGGGCAAAATTCATAAGCAATAGTGAGTGAGTGGGGGGGGGGAAAGCATAAATTTCTTGAGAATTAATTAAAAGCTAAACAAAAACAAAAGCGCCAAAGAGGTAGACGACGACGACTGAATGGATTGGCGAGGGTTGATGGTGATGGGCAGGCGGCGCCATGAATGCATTTTCAAAGTAACCTGCCAACTAACCAATCAAACTACCCCCCCACCCCCCATGAAGGGGGAAGCCCTATGTCTTGACATGGCATTGCAGAAATTTCGTTTTGGGCAAGTTTTTGGTTGCTCGGTTTTTGGTTTTCGGTTACAAGCAACATTTCGCCAGCACCAGGAGCCAAGTTGTTGCCTTTGGTTTTTTTTTTTTTTTTTTTGTGGGCGTTGCAATTAAAGTACAGTTGATTTCCTTTTCAATTTCGAAATTGAAATGAAGCTTAATTGATTGCCAGTTTTGTGTATTGCGAAAAGTTCCGGGAAAGTCGCCACCGACTTTCGAGTGTTGGGTTTTGCGGTCAAATGGGTTAGTTAGTATGTTGGTTGGTGGCTAAATTGTGAAGAACTACTTGAATCAGACACAATGTGAAATCTACAGAAGGCAAATGCAACGTGTACTTATGCCACGAGTGTGTCACATCATTTCACCACATTTTATTGAAGGTCAAAGTGAAAAGCTTCCTGCAGAAAATCATCGGATGCTAAGTGAGGCTTACGGAGAGCTTGCTTCATCAATTTTACCTTTTAGACATAAATTTTAATCAACATTACCTATCGATCCACCATACATCGTTTTCCGATCACATAAACGATAGCAGATTTGCCACTCCGGCAATTTGAAAAAAACCTCATATCTTCCACAGTTTTAAAGATAGATTGTTCGAACCTTCTAGACATATATTTTGATCATCATTACCCATCGATCCACCATACATCGTTTTCCGTTCAGATAAACGATAGCAGAGTTGCCACTCCGGCAATTTGAAAAAAACCTCATATCTTCCATTGATATCATTGGATGCTAAGTGAGGCTTACGGAGAGCTTGCTTCATCAATTTTAAACTTAGAGTATTTGGTTAAGACGTTTTAAAAGTGTTAATTTCTGACACAAGGACGACAAAGAGCGCAAGGGAACGGCACATTGAACCTAGATTCGTGCCAAACCCAAGCAGAAGCGTTTTTCAAGAAGTGTGAGGCAAAAAAGTGAGAGTGTGCATTGGTGAAGTTAAATAGCGACTCTGACCTACTTCATTGAACGCTAGCCAGCGACTGATTGGATAAGTTTACGGCATGCGTTCGGCTCGTGTTTGTGTGAATTGACGAATGTGATCGTATAGTTAATAGATAGCGGTACAAGGAAGCCCAGATGCCTTTGTTACGCCATACAAGGAAGCAACGTAGTTCCCAAAAAACGGCTGCATATCCCGAAGGGAAAATAAGTCAGCGTCCTCTGCATGCTGGACACCACAGGAAAGATTCTAGAGCGCATTATCCACGCGAGGATCAAAGCTGCAGTGCAGAGCTATTTGTCACCGATGCAAATTTGGCTTTCAGAAGATGCGGTAAGCAAACTTCCAGCCATAAAATTAAAGAGGATCGAAAAGAATACTGTCTAGAAGAAAATTGTCTAGTAGCGACGCTTGATATGATGGAGCTGCATGCTAAGTACCTTTGAGAAGGCAAGAATTCCCCGCATATTTCAACAAAATAGTAGCGAACTACTTCAGAGATCGAGGGGTGCTGGCTCTAAAATACCAATCTTGGCTTTGAAGCTGTTTCACTAGGATTCGTATTATAGAATATACGGAAGGGTCGAGCATCATTTCATATGCAGACCTGCAATTTAGCGGTGTATAAATAAAGCGATGCTCATCAGCTGCGCATTTTGTACACTCAGAAAAAAAAGGGCTGCCAGTGTTCTAGAACGAACGGTTTAAAATTTATACCGTTTTGTACTTCCAATTTCAAGTATAATTCGTATTTGGTTGTACTTAAATTAAGAACGAATCAATTTTAAGATTAAAATTTACCCAAAATGTTCCTAAAATGGGAACAAAAGTCTTAAATCAAGTACGAATTCCTTATATCAAGAATTTTTGAACAATACATAATTGTTAAATCAAGTACGAAATACTTAAATCAGGAATTTTTCAACAAAACAAAATTCTTCAATCAAGTCCGAAATACTTAAATCAAGAATTTTTTGTACTCGAACACGGGTACTTAAAGTATTTAGTATAATTCGTACTTGGTTGTACTTAGATTAAGTACGAATCAGTCTTAAGTTTCAAATTTACCCAAAATGTTCCTAAAATGGGAACAAAATTTTTAAATCAAGTACGAAATACTTAAATCAAGAATTTTTTGTACTCAAATGTGCTAGAACGAACGGGTTAGAATTTATACCGTTTTTTACTTCCAATATTAAGTATGATTCGTTCTTGAATGTACTTAAGTACGAATCAATCTAATAAGAACAAATCGGGATTGGTGTAAGACCATTTTGTTCGAAGAATAAGGTTTAAAAAACTTTGGAATAGCCCAAAATGTACCTAAGAGGCTCCGCTGGTTTGATGGGTTCAGAAATGTGGAGGTAGAATATCTAGAATGTGGGAGGTAAAGTGAAAAATCTGCTTTAAAAGACTTCTAAGAGCAGGAGGAAGGTGTACTTTACGCACCAGGCATCGCAGATAAGTGGTAAGTTAGAATTTGTATGGTTATAACAGTACTTGAAACTTTAAACGCGTTTATCTCAAAACCATATTTTTTCAACATTTCTCCATCTCAAATTTGGTGGGTCTACTTAGTACATCTAGACGCATAGAGTGAACTATTATCAACCAAATATTTTTATCAATATCAATAATATCAATAAGTTGACACAAAATACATGAAATTCTAAGTCCGTAGTCTGACAAACATCCAATTTTGCAAAGTCCACTCGGTGTATTTAAGTATACAGATTTTTTTATTTCAGAAACCGGAATTCCGACTTTTCTTTTACTGTGAACCGGAACCTAAAATCGAACCTCTGGTGAAAAAAATAGTTGAACCTGGATCTGTTTCGAACCAAAACTTTAGGCAACATTGACAAGTCTAAAGCTAAGGTCCCACAGGCAAATAATTTGCGCAAATTTTGAAGAAAATTAAGTTAAATAGGCCTAAATAACGAATTTTTCGACACTTGGACAGATTTTTTGCATATATATCTAAATCTTATATTTTGAGTATAAAAAATCTAATTTAATCGCGATTTAGAAAAGTTTTATAAAAATTTGGTCACACTATTTGCCTGTGGAACCTTAGCTTTAGTTAAGACGCCTTTAACAAGCCAAAAATTGAAAAAAAATCTAAGAATAGACCAAAAATGAGTCGAAGAAATTTTAAAAATAAATTATAATTTAAAATAAATGTAAACAAAAATACGGGAATTTGGAATTGCACAGAGAAAAAAATTTATATGAAATGGCAGCCATTTCCACATTTTTTCATATCAATTTCACTCCGATATGACGAAGATTAACTTGATATGTTAAAAATATCAATACGATCTTTTCTTTAAAAAAAAAAAAAAAAAAAAAAAAAAACTTTGCCTTGTCAGGGGATCGATCACCGGACCATGCCCTTAACACGAAAGGAATGACGTCTCAACGCAGTCAGCCAACACACATATATACATATATTTTGTGGGGAAAAATTGATATTTTTATAAGATCATTTTAATCAGCAAAGATTAAATTGATCTTGAGCTATTTTTTTTTGTGTGCTTTTCCATCATAATATGGAAAAACTTGGCACGAAACAAGGTTCGCACCAAAACCTTGAACTTCAAATTTTGGAACCTTAAACATAAGTTCGTAAAAATTAGTTAGGTTTGCAAATGTTTCCTTCTCTGTCTGTTAACTACGTCATTTATGCATTAGTTAAATATATTCTCTATGACATTCCACAATTTTGTGAAACATTTTTCCTTTTTTGGTTATTGCATTTTTCAAGCTAATTCAATATCACCATCCAGCCGTTTGGTGTCTTAGGTGTCTCTTGGTTCTGCGAAATTTTCGCAAAATTTCATTGTGGTCTCTATTTCATTCCTCTCTAGCTCTCTAACCAGCTCAGCCAAGCGACGAAGCAACCCACCGCAACAACCTAAAGGCATGCCAAGACTTCTTGCTGCTGTTGCTGCTGCTGCTGCTTCTTGCTTCTCATCATCTTCGCATTCAGGTGGTGGTGGTGCATTGAGATGTGCCTGTCAGGCAGGCAGGCGGCAGGTAGTGAAGGTGAGAAACTATTTGACCGTAAATAACAACAACTACAACAACAACTGAAATTGGTTGGCAAAAATATCTAGAAAATTGTTTATATAATAATAATGAATTGATCAAATATGTATGACTGCATTTCAATTTGAAGAGCAGGCCACGGAAATGTACGTAACGTATAAAATAAATCATGCTTTGCATACGAAATGCTTCCCCCTCCTCCTGTTGTAGTTGTGTATCTATGAGATACACAATGTTTGGTAGGGTCGGTGGAAGTGTGGTGGGGAGGGGGGAGTAAGTAAATGCATTGTCTTTCTGGCTCTTTCTCCCCATTGTCAGTTGATTAGCAAGAAATATGCAAAATAAATATCTAGTATTAGAATCTCAATGGAAATACTCACCATTGCTTTAAAATGCGCATTGTTATTCCGTTTTTCTATTTAAGTAAACATTTAAAAAAAAAAAAAAATCTGCACAAAAACAAAATTGAAAAAAAAATATATATATATATAAATTTTATAAAAAACGAGAGTTGAGCAGCGCCTGCGCAACAGCAACAACACGTTTCTTTTTCATTTTTTTTGCAACACTTTCGAAAGAAAATGTTCACTGACCAAATTGCAGTAGCCATTGCATGTCACACACACACACACACACACACGCGCGCACACCTGAGAAACTTTTCTTTCACTTGGTAAAATGAACAAAATGTATTTGATGTTTGTTGAGGGATCTGGCAACTCTGGCCAAGATTTGGTTTAATTACAATTTAATGAGCTTGAAATTGCTGCAAAGTTCTTGGCTAAGCACACACACACACGCACACACACACACACATGCGGGCAAATGATCGGCTAACGGCAAAAGTGCAGTTGCATGTTTATTAAACATTGTTATTGTTGTTGCTGCGGTCAGTTGCTGTTGTTTATGTTGTTGTTCTTGTTGTTTACACTAACCACGCGTTTCTACCTCTCCGCGAACAAAGTCAGCCATAGACTGAAAAACTGAAAACTGAGCTGCAAAATACAAAAAAGCCAAAGCCAGCCGCCACAACAGAGAGCAGCACAGCACAGCACACACACACACACACACTGCTGGCAGAGACGGAGCGTAACGAGGGAGAGACTGAGAGTGTAAGAGAGAGAGAGCATTGTAGTGTTTTTGTCATACCTGTAGGCAATGCAGCGCAAGTGCAGCTTACTCAAAAGGATACGGATACACTCACACACACTCACACTCTCACCAGATTCGCCTAGGGGACCGAACCCAGCGGCAGAACAAACAATGGCAAATTGCAAAACGCGAACGCTTCAAGTGTGTGTACCAAAAATAAGAAAAAAAAAGAGGAAAGAACGCAACGCTTAAGGAATAGGCATAGGCATAGGAATTCCAACTACAACACAAAAAGATTCTATTTTTTCTTTATAATCAGGCTAAAGTAGAATTTGGTATACTCTTTCCAACAGGGAAAAATTAACATAACATTTACAGTTACAATTGGTTTTGGAAAGAAACGGAGGAACTAAGCCGAATTGGTGGTACCGGGTGGTCTTTCTGATGTGATCTTTAATTTTGGTACGAAAGATTTTTGGTAGGGGTAAAATTGAATCTAAAAAGTAACGCATAACGCTCACACGGACACAGCATACACTTTTAGCAATCGCCTGGTCAAGCGAGGCATTTCAATTTAACTAAGACGAAATTTTTATGATGATGCAAGAACTTCATGAAGTTTTCTTAGTAGGCGAGAGATTATATGTATTTCTTTATATTTCGTTATTTCTTCTGAAAGTATTTCTTTACTATTCACTTTTATTCAAAATGGTGTAAATCCTCGACTAAGTAGTAGTATGTTTTAGATCACTTTGACCATTGGGAAGTTTTTCAAAACTGTATCTTAACACTTTTTTCCAATACTGTTTTAAATTTATTTTTTTCCAAATCGGTTTTGTGTTTTCCAACACTCTTTTTAAAACATTGTTTCCCAACACTGTTTTTCAAAATTGTTTTCCAACACTGTTTTCCAACATTCTTCCCAAAAACTGTTTTCCAACACTGTTTTTGAACACTCTTTTTTGAACATTGTTTTACAACACTATTTTCCAACACTGCTTTTTTACTATTGTTTTTCAACATTCCAACACTATATTCCAACATTGATTTCCAACACTGTCTATCAATATCGTTTTCCCACTTGGTTTTATTGTCTTCGAACACTCTTTTTAGAACATTGTTTCCCAAAATTGTTTTTCAAAATTGTTTTCCAACATTCTTCCCAAAAACTGTTTTCCAACACTGTTTTTGAACATTGTTTTACTACACTATTTTCCAACACTGCTTTTCAACCCTCTTTTTTGAATATTGATTTCCAACACTGTTTTCCAACACTATATTCCAACATTGATTTCCAACACTGTCTATCAATATCGTTTTCCCACTTGGTTTTGTTTTCTTCGAACACTCTTTTTAAAACATTGTTTCCCAACACTGTTTTTCAAAATTGTTTTCCAACATTCTTCCCAAAAACTGTTTTCCAACACTGTTTTTGAACATTGTTTTACTACACTATTTTCCAACACTGCTTTTCAACCCTCTTTTTTGAATATTGATTTCCAACTCTGTTTTCCAACACTATATTCCAACATTGATTTCCAACACTGTCTATCAATATCGTTTTCCCACTTGGTTTTGTTGTCTTCGAACACTCTTTTTAAAACATTGTTTCCCAACACTGTTTTTCAAAATTGTTTTCCAACATTCTTCCCAAAAACTGTTTTCCAACACTGTTTTTGAACATTGTTTTACTACACTATTTTCCAACACTGCTTTTCAACCCTCTTTTTTGAATATTGATTTTCAACACTGTTTTTCGAATACTATTTTCCAACATTGATTTCCAACACTGTCTATCAATATCGTTTTCCCACTTGGTTTTGTTTTTTTCGAACACTCTTTTTTAGAACATTGTTTCCCAACACTGTTTTTAACATTTTTAACACTATTTTCCAACACTCTTTCTAAAAACTGTTTTCCAACACTGTTTTTGAACATTGTTTCCAATACTTTTCTAACACTTTTCCAACCTGTTTTTCAACTTTGTTTTCCAACACTGTTTCCCAAAAATATTTTCCAACACTTTTTAGAACACTATTTTCCACACTGTTTTGCAACAATGTTTTTCAACATTTTTCCCTAACATTGTTTCCCACACTGTGTTTCAAAATTGTTTGCCTTTCCAACATTCTTTTCAAAAACTGTTTTCCAACACTGTTTTTCAATTTTGATTCCAATACTGTTTCCCAAAACCTATTTCCAACACTATTTTCCAACACTGTTTTCCAACACTGTGTTTCAACATTTTTCCCTAACATGGTTTCCCACACTGTGTTTCAAAACTGTTTGCCTACACTATTTTCCAACATTCTTTTCAAAAATTGTTTTCCAACATGTTTTTAATTTGTTTAATACTGTTTTTATTTCGTTTCCAATACTTTTCCAACACTTAACACAGTTTTCAACATTCGTTTTTACACTGTTTCCAATTGTCGCACACAATTAAAATTCATTGCAAAATAATGAAAACTTCAACTTAAGTTTAACACTACCCTAAAGTTTCTCAAATTTGCTTTCCAAAAAATTTGAAAAAAATTTAAAATGATGACATATATATTGAGAAAAGAGCTGACAATTGCAGGAGATGGGGACAAAATCAGATGATGTGGACAGTCCTTGCAGTCCTTTAAGAGGTATCGCATCGTTGATTTTCTTAATCAAATTTCCTAAATTTTCAATTATTTTTGTCTTAAAGTAGGCGCTTTACGATATCAAACTCGCCCATGAAATGAACCGAATCGTTTTCATTTGCGGGTTTGGGTTCGGTTAGGCACTTTTAAAAATACGTCGGTTCGGTTCGCAGTTCGGTTTACGAGCTCGAATTAGCGGTTCGGTACGGTTTGGTTCGGTTCGGTTTAGAACCGGTTATCACGGTATTTAAACTTATTTCACATTAAAAGACTCGTGAGTATTAACCACACTCACACTTTTTATACCCTTGCTGTTGTTTTAAACGCATAGAAGGAAACATCTCCGACCCCATAAAGTATATATATATTCTTGATCAGCATGACAAGCTGAGTCGATATAGCCATATCCGTCCGTCCGTTCGTCTGTTTGTACGCTATCTCCTCCCTCAGTTATAAAGATATCTTGACCAAACTTTGCAAAGAGTCTTTAAATATACATAGGCTGCACATTTGTCGGAATCGGCCGGATCGAAGGACTGTATCATAGAAACGATCGGTTTAAAAACTAGTTTTAGTGGGAAAAACTTTTGTGTTTTTCATCGTAGCGTCACCAATCTTGGTATATATTAGTTTCATATGCTTCTTCACAATTTCAGAAATTTGTATCAAAATCGGATGACGATATCATATAGCTGCCATAGGAACGATCGGTCAAAAAAATAGTTCTAGTTATAAAAAATTGTTTGTTTTTCATCGTAGCGTCCAAAACTTGGTATATATTAGTTGTATATGCTTCTACACAATTTCGGAAAGTTTTATCAAAATCGGATGACTATAGCATATAGCTGCCATAGGAACGATCGGTCGAAAAATGTGTTCTTATATGAGAAAAACCTTTTTGTTTTCCTTAATAACGTGCTTTACCTCAGGAATTATAAATATCATATTGTTTTAAACTGGTCTACAAAATATGGTTAAAATGGGATGACTATATTCAATAGCTGAAAAGGACCGATAGGTGGGAAATGTGTCTGACTAAGAAAACTTGAGTTTTGATAAATATAAATATCTGATAATTATATCCTCTATATATATATATATTCAATTGGTTATATCAATATGGTTATATAAGATCGGATAAAAAACACGGAAGTTAAGTTTAAAACGATTTTGCTTGCTTTTTAGCTTGGAATAGCGACGGCAACTGTGTGTGTGTGTGAGTGAGGTAAATCTCTTTATGACCAAAAAACTAAGATACCCTTTCCCATTTTTAAGTGTATATCAGAAACAGGCAACAGAATCGTAAGACGAAGAACAAGTAGGGAAAAAAAGCGACAGCAACAGAAAGGTAAAAGCAATTGAGCGCGCAAGTGAACAGGCGGCAGCGACGCCAACCGAGGCTGAGGCGCACAGGTACATGTATGTATGTCGGTGTGTAGTTAAGCCTGTTGTTAATGCCTTGCAGCATACAAAAAGAACAAAAGGTGGGCCCTGTTTTGGTGTGTGAGTGTGTGTGTGTGCGTGACTCAACAGCCAGCTATGTATAGAATGCTGCTGCTGCTGCTGCTGTTGCAATGGCCGAGAACATTGCCCAAAGGCAATAACAACAACAAAAAACTAAAGCGGAGACTGGGGCCAGGGCCTGGGCCTGGTTGGCGCGCGCAGCTCCAAAGACGGCCACAAACAACAACAGCAAAAACAACAGAGATACACAGAGAGTGGAGTAAGGAAAGAGAGAGAGAGAGAGAGAGCGAGCTAATGAGTAAGCAACAATTGTGGGTGAGTTAGAAGCCAAGACAGGTAAAAAAAAAAAAAGGTCCTCTAATTTTTCTCTGTAATTTTGTTTTTACACTGTCGAGCAAGCCTACAGAAAATGTTTCATTTGTATTAGTCGAGATTTACACGATGAAGGAGACATCGGAAAGAGGTGAAGAGGGACAAGCTACCCCACCACATCTCTTTCTCACAAACAAAAGCTTTTTGAGAAACTTCATGAAGGTTGCTTCATAGTGTAAATGCGATCTTAGTTCGTGTAACTCGTGACACGAAAAATATAGAAGCTTCTGGAAGTTAGTTGGCTGCACTTTAAGCTCGAATTGACAAAAAGCCTGACGTAATGAATGTTTTTCATAATCAATTTCGTGAAAACTTGCGGCCTTCTTCTTCTTCTTTGGGTCCTTAATTCCCTAAGATACCTCGACGGTGCTTCTTCACTTCTCTTTAAGTCTGCCTAAAGGAAACTTTCAGTCTAGTGTAATCAATTTTCTGCTGACTCTTCCTAAGCTAGTAAAAAGTAAACGACATTTTACAGTTACTTTTTCTCTCACTCAGAGAGTATGTGTGTGTGTGTGTGTGTCTATTCTCTGTCATTTACTGCTCTTCAATTTACTTAAAAAGAGAGAAAAACAAATCAAACAACAGGTAAAGTTGTGAGAGGAGTACAAAATGAAAACAAAACAACAAAACAGCGAAAGAACGAAAACAAAACAAAACACAAGTTTTGCCCTCGTTGATGGCTTCGGTTACCTAGAACTGAAGAAGTTGAAGAAGCAGCAGCAAAAGCATCCTCCAAAGATACAATCAACATCGCACACACACACTTGAGACGGCTTATGCATGTGTGTAAGAGAGAGAGAGGGAGCCTGACTGACGGGCATCATTTGGGTCGCATTCGCCTTTGCATTCTGTAGCCTGGGCTCCACCAGGCCCAGTTGCCCAGAGTTATTATAACGGATTTATCTCAAGTTACAACCAGGCGACTCATGCATACATACATACATACATAGCAAGGCAAACACACAAATATGATTTCATTTTGTATTCTTGAAACTTTTTTTTTTTATTTTATGCGCTTTACTTTTTAGTTTGTTCTGCCACACAACTTGAAGTTCTCTCTGTCGGTTTGCCTACACTGAGAAAAAAACAACAACAACAACAATGCAGCACAAATCACACAAAAGTTTAAACAAATAACAAAAATATAAAATAATTTTAAAGAAATTGATATTTAGGTAACGATAGAAAGATCTTTGTCGTTTATCCGTTTGGGAAATTATGTATGGTAGATCAATAAATAATGATGAGTAGAATAAATCTCTAGAAGGTTCGAACAATCTGTCTCTAAAATTGTGGAAGATATGAGGTTTTTTTTTTCAAATTGCCGGGGTGGCAACTATACTACAGTTCAACTGATCGAAATGATGGAATAGTAGAATGATCAATAAATATTGATGAGAATTATAATCTGAAGGTTACGAACAGTCCGACTCCAAAACTGTGGAAGATATGAGGATTTTTTCAAATTGCCGGGGTGGCAACTCTTTTATAGTTCAACTGATCGGGAAATTATGTATGGTAGATTATTAAATAATGATGAGTAGAATAAATCTCTAGAAGGTTGGAACAAACTGACTCCAAAATTGTGGAAGATATGAGGTTTTTTTCAAATTGCCGGGGTGGCAACTCTACTACCGTGCAACTGATCGGAAAATAATGTTTGGTAGATCGATAAATAATGATGAGTAGAATAAATCTCTAGAAGCTTCGAACAATCTGTCTCCAAAATTGTGGAAGATATGAGGTTTTTTTTTCAAATTGCCGGGGAGGCAACTCTACTACAGTTCAACTGATCGAGAAATGATGTATAAGGGATCAATAAATATTGATGAGAATAGTTTTCTAGAAGGTTACGAACAATCTGACTCCAAAACTGTGGAAGAAATGAGGATTTTTCCAAATTGCCGGGGTGGCAACTCTTTTATAGTTCAACTGATCGGGAAATTATGTATGGTAGATTATTAAATAATGATGAGTAGAATAAATCTCTAGAAGGTTCGAACAAACTGACTCCAAAATTGTGGAAGATATGCGGTTTTTTTCAAATTGCCGGGGTGGCAACTCTACTACCGCAACTGACGAAAATTTTTAACGAAAATAATGATAGTAGAATAAACCATTGTGGAGAATTTTTTTCAATTCGGGGCAACTCTACTACAGTTCAACTGATCGAGAAATGATGTATAAAGGATCAATAAATATTGATGAGAATAGTTTTCTAGAAGGTTACGAACAATCTGACTCCAAAACTGTGGAAGATATGAGGATTTTTTCAAATTGCCGGGGTGGCAACTCTTTTATAGTTCAACTGATCGGGAAATTATGTATGGTAGATTATTAAATAATGATGAGTAGAATAAATCTCTAGAAGGTTCGAACAAACTGACTTCAAAATTGTGGAAGATATGGGGTTTTTTTCAAATTGCCAGGGTGGCAATGACTCCAAAATTGTGGAAGATCTAAGGCAAAAATTGAAACTTAACTTGATCTGCCTGCAAGAATAAGGATTATACGTATCATACATTTTAAACCTTTACCTCTTACTATTTTTGCGCGTTAATACGGACAGACGGAGGGTCGGAGATGTATCATACATCATACATATAAATAGTATGTCTACATTTTTTTAAGTGTACCCCT
Source organism: Lordiphosa mommai (assembly GCA_018904225.1). Classification (NCBI taxonomy): domain Eukaryota; kingdom Metazoa; phylum Arthropoda; class Insecta; order Diptera; family Drosophilidae; genus Lordiphosa; species Lordiphosa mommai. Next base: position 1,280,488 of record JAEIFT010000023.1, read on the forward strand.
TCTCAACACTTTGGTGGCTACGTTCGGGTCTCATCTTGAGGACAGGAAATTAATTATTTAATTACATTTTTAGTTTTTTGAAATGAAATGAAATGAAATGAAAGAAGAACGGATTAGAGAAGCCGGCAAACATTAATTGATTTGGTTGTGTCCGTTTTCTTGGCCTTTTTATTCAGGTATTCCATTTGGCTCTCATTTTGGGGTCCTACCTCAACGGTCGCTGCTGCGCCTGCGCGTGTTTGGCATGCCAAAGCCAGACCAAACCCATGCCCCATACCCATAATGGTTTAGCTACATGCCCGGCATGCTAAGGCCAACATTTTTTTTACAGTTTGACAGTCAGGGACGGGAGCGGCGGGCACTTGACTTTCTCAAACAACAACAAGCCAAAGACAAATGTCATCAGCATTGATTGTTGTTGTCAACGGAGATGTCAATGTCAAAAACCAAACAAAACAGCAAATGGGCCTCAGGCATCACTTGGCCAGTTTTCTAGCCTGCAAAATGCACAACAACCAAGCAAACAATAGATAATGCACATCACATCAAGTGCGGCCATATCAAGTGTCGTCATCTTTGTTGTTGTTGTACGCTGTCTGCAACTGATTAGTCAGCAGATTCTCCAAGCTGCTGCTGGAGGGAAAGAAAAACCTGTAACATAATTATGGACCCAGACATTTGCGATTTCTATAATAATTAAGGTTTCAACATGTTAAACTATGTAAGTGAAACCTCAAACAGGTAAATAATTGTAATTTAAGTAGAAGAAATGCAAAATTGAATTAAGAATAATGGAAGCCAGACTAATCTTAGGATTAATAAAGAAATGTGTATAAAGACAACTAGATAGCAGGAATGGACATAACGAAACCCTTCAACAGCTGTCCTAACCTAACCTAACCCTAAAGAGATCTAAAACAAGCTCTTCAACCAAAAAAATATTTCGTATGAAAATTAAAAATGTAGCAACATTCATTAGCCACCCTTTTAACAATTTGTCTCCAAAATTGTGGAAGATATGCGATTTTTTTCAAATTACCGGGGTGGCAACTCTACTACCGTTCAACTGATCGAGAAATTATGTATAAAGGATCAATAAATATTAATGAGAATAGTTTTCTAGAAGATTCGAACAATCTGTCTCCAAAGTTGTGGAAGATAATCGGATTTTTCCAAATTGCCGGGGTGGCAACTCTACTACCGTTTATCTGATCGAGAAATTATGTTAGTGGATTGATAAATGGTAATGAGTAGAAAAAATCTCTAGAAGGTTCGAACAATCTGTCTCCAAAATTGTGGAAGACATGAGGTTTTTTTCAAATTGCCGGGGTGGCAACTCTACTACCGTGCAACTGATAGAAAAATAATGTTTGGTAGATCGACAAATAATGATGGGTAGAATAAATCTCTAAAAGGTTCGAACAAACTGACTCCAAAACTGTGGAAGATATGAGGATTTTTTCAAATTCTTTTATAGTTCAACTGATCGGGAAATTATATATGGTAGATTATTAAATAATGATGAGTAGAATAAATCTCTAGAAGGTTCGAACAATCTGTCTCCAAAATTGTGGAAGATATGAGGGTTTTTTAAAATTGCCGGGCAACTTTACTACCGTTCAACTGATCGAGAAATAAAGAATAAAGGATCAATAAATATTGATGAGAAAAGTTTTCTAGAAGGTTCGAACAATCTGACTCCAAAACTGTGGAAGATATATGGATTTTTTCAAATTGCCGGAGTGGCAACTCTTTTATAGTTCAACTGATCGGGAAATTATGTATGGTAGATTATTAAATAATGATGAGTAGAATAAATCTCTAGAAGGTTCGAACTAACTGACTCCAAAATTGTGGAAGATATGAGGGTTTTTTCAAATTGCCGGAGTGGCAACTCTTTTATAGTTCAACTGATCGGGAAATAATGTATGGAAGATCAATAAATAATGATATGTCGAATAAAACTCTAGAAGCTTCGAACAATCTGTCTCCAAAATTATGAAAGATCTAAGGCATTCATTGGACACCCTTTTATCATGATAATTTGTCAATTATGTTAAAACTTCCAACGCCTGACTAAATCATAAATCAATGTTGATTATTAACCCCATCCGCCCTTCCCCCCAGCCAACTGATTATTGTTGTTAAGCATTGCAATTGCTGTCAAACTGTAAGTGATGTCGGCTTAAGGGGGAAAATCGATTAAAAATGTATAAATATTCAGCGCAGGGTGTGGAAAATAACTCGTTAATTAATAATGAGCATAAAATGAAAGCGCGCGTGCAAAAATGGCCGCTGATGATGATGATGATGGTGGAGGTGGTGGGCAATGGGTGGACGGTTGGGAAGGCGCTTAGTGGCACATAGTTTGCTGCTTATGGCAGGGCATGGCCGCAGGCAAAATCACAACAGGTTCATTTGCTATGCCAGCCAAAGGAGAGCTTGGGTCCTAGACACACACACACACACACACACACACACACCTGCAGAGCAAGAGAGCTGCGAAAAATGTGTGAAAAATGTCCAAAGGCGGAACGCGAACGAGGACGATGTGGATAGCCAGCCAGCCAGCCAGTCAGCCAGCTGGAAAACCCAGCAAGCAAGTAAATAAATAAGCAGTCATAAAAACAACGTATGTATGCATGTGTGTGTGTGTGTGTGTTAGTGTGCACGTGCACACCCACACATGCTGGGTATTTCCATGGCGCGCAAAATTCCATTCAACGCACATCACACACTGCCCAGGGGCTGGGATCTGGATGCGAAAGCAAAGCGGTAATAAATGCTTGGCCAAATACAAACAAACAAACAAACAAACACACACACACACACACACACACACATAGAACGAAGAGACAAACAAACAAACGCTGAGACACAGACCCACAAACAAACAAAATCATAGAAAAGACAACAGTTTGACAATCATTGGCCATTGCATTTTCTGTTCTGTAGAGAACAAAAAAAACGCCTGCAGCTTATGCAACACAAAATTTAAGTAGGTCCCTTAACACATTGACTCACAAACTATGACCTCAGGGGTTAAAGAAGAAAATCAATAGAATAGAATCAAATTTTAAACTGCTGGAAATTCAAATACAATCAAATATTGAAACTAGTCTAGTTAAGCCCCATTTGGAGTTGGAAAAAAATGACTCTAATATGTCAAAAAATGATTATTTTCAAATATTTATTTGGGGGGGAAAATAACATCTTTTTCCGACCTAGGGGGTGGATTTTCCCCAAATTGAGGACAACGTCAACAACAACTAACCATCTGGGGGCCATACGTGGGTTGCTATTTACAATTCTTTCATGTGTGACCACGTTTGATATCGATTAACGATTAATCAAAAACTTACCTCGGCAAAAAAATGAAATTAACTCGTGAACATTTTCGTTTTATAATTTTCGACGTGGATTATCACGACAAGAAGAGTGCAACGATGAACTTAAATCTGTGTATGGCGATGAAGCAACATCCTATAGCACTGTGAAAAATTGGTTTAATGAATTCTATCGATGACGAAGGTCGTCCAATAACAGTCGTTGTGCCAGAAAACATTGATGCCGTGCGTGAACTGATAATGCAAGATCGTCATGTGACATACCGTGAGTTAGAGGCAAGCTTGGACATTTCTTCCACCAGTCTACATTCAATATGACATGAACACCTGGGCGTAAAAAAGGTTTGTTCTCGTTGGATCCCGCTCAAAAAAGGCTCGTGTGGATTGGTGCAAAGAAATTTTGAAAAAATATAATCGCGCTGTTTCAAAAGACGTTTATAAGATCGTCACAGGTGACGAATCATGGATCTATGCTTATGAGCCCGAAACAAAACAGCAATCGACCGTGTGGGTCTTCGAAACGAAAGTCGTTCGTGGAAGAAGCACTTCGAAGCAAATGGTCGCCTGTTTCTTTGGTAAAACTGGTCATGTGGCGACTGTTCCGCTTGAGCAACGTAGGACGCTCAATTCTGAGTGGTACACACAATTTTTTTGCCTAAAGTCGCCTTTGGAGAAATCCCAAAAACGAACAAGTGAAACAGATCATTGTGCACCATGACAATGCGAGTTCTCACACATTAGCTCACACCAGCGCCTTTTTGACCGCCCAAACGTCGAATTGATGGGCCCTGACTTGGCACCCAATGACTTCTTTTTATTCCCGCACATCAAGGGAAAATTCGCGTTCTAACATTTTCTCCCAAAGCTCTTTAGGTTCAAAAACCATGTTTTTTAGGGGTGTTTATCGGAGGGAAAAATTTTAGAGCCAGAAATCTTGATGGAGAATACTTTGAAACAATAAAAACCATTTTTGTCATAATACCCGGTTTTATAGGCCGAACATATACCCTTAATGTTTCTTGATTTGAGAACAAACGTGATTGATAGATTTTTGTCAAGGAATATTCATGATTTTGGTACTTTAGAAAGGATTTTTTCTCGGTTTTATACAAGTCGAGTTTCAGGTTAATCTGTCGGACATTTGCTTATGGGCTGATTTAACGAAATTGGGAGAAATACATGTACAATTATTTCGCCAACAAACCGAGTTTAAAAACTTTTCTGGACATTTTTCGCCTCTTGGAGAGGAATTTTACAAAACCCCGACTTAGATATTTCTTTTTACTGTAATTACTGTACAGCGAATCAATGAATGAGGGGACAAATTCTTTGAACACATGTTTCTAAGACGGGATTTACATGATGAAGCAAACTTCATGAAGTTTTCCTGGTAGGCGAGAGATTCAAATGTATTTCTTTACTATACGTTAAAAAGGTCTGAAACCAGGGACCGTAACTATTATAACTTTTGGATAAAAATTTTGAAATAACAATTATTTTCTAATTTTACATAAAATTTTAAAAATAATCGTTATTCTATGATTTTTAAAATAAAAATTTTGTTTTAACAGTTAAATGTTAATTTTTATATAAAAATTTTTAAATAACTGTTAAAAAATAATTTTATTATAAAAATTTAAATTAATTTTTATTTTGTAATTTTTATAATAAAGATTACTTTTAATTGTTATGAAAAATTTTATTATAAAAATTTTTATAAAATTACTTATCTAGTAGGCGTTTGTAAATTATAGAATATCTTTGATAGAAGTATACAAGATTTACTTAAACCTACTAGATTAGTAATTTTATAAAATTTTTATTATAAAAAATTTTCATAACAATTAAAAATTAATTTTTATAATAAAAATTAAAAAATAGAAATTAATTTAAATTTTATATAAAATTAGTTTTAACTGTTATTCAAAATTTTTATTTACAAATTACCATTTAACTGTTGAAACAAAATTTTTATTTAAAAATTATAATATAACAATTTCAAAATTTTTTGTGATAAAAAATTGCAAATAAAAAATGTATCCCATTTAAGGACTCGCCATTCAAAATTATGAAGATTCATGTACTCCATTTTATCAGGGATCCATATTTTGTAGTAATTTTTTCACTTCCATAACTGTTATTTTCGGTCCCGGTTCCCCCCCCACTTTTAGAGCCGGGGCCCCCCACCCTGTCTGAAACATTTGTAATCGAAATTCCACGGTTGCTACTGGTCCGGATTTACGTAAAGTAAACTTCATGATGTTTTTCAAGAAACTCTTGGTTTGTAGGAAAGAGGCGCAGAGGGGCACATCCCACAAACATGTGAAACTTCATAATTTACTCCATTGTAACGGACTAAGAATTCATCTTGAAGTTTGCTTCATGTGTCCGCATTTCAGCATTTGAAGATGTCATGAAGTATTGAAGAGAGCTTCATGAAGCAAACTTCATCGGACTAAGAAAACATCTTAAAGTTTGCCTCATGGTGTAAATGCCGCCTAAAAGTTAGACGGGATTTACATGATGAAGCAAACTTCATGAAGTTTTCCTAGTAGGCGAGGAGATTTATATGTATTTCCTTTCTGGTCCTTTCAATGTGAACAACCTCTTTTCTTTTTTTTCCACTTTTATTTAATTTATTTTTTTTCCTCCCCTTTCTCCTTTTTTTTTTTTTGATCTTCCCTCCCTTTTATTTTCTTCTCTTCTTTTTTTTTTTTTCTCTTTTAATTTCTTTTCTGCTGCTATTGGCATCAACACCCCTCTAAAATTTTCATTTCCTTTGATTTATAAGTTTTCCACCCCTATAAACTCGACTTTATTTTTTCACCGACTTATCCCTGTTTCCAAATTGGTCCTCCTATAAAATTCTTCTGAAAAACTTTTCTCACACTTTCCACTGTTTAATGTCACAGAATAATTTTTTTCATTGAATCCACGCCCGAGTGATTCGTCCTAAGAAAACTTTTTTCTCTTTTCATGTTTGTAAGGTAGTATACAAATAATTTATTTTGTTTGGAAAATTCCCCACAAAAATTTTGAAAACTTTTTTGTCCGTTGACTTTATTGGTTGCAGCGCATTTCAATTTCTGAATTTTTCGTGACTCCACCCCGGCCGTTTTTTCTTTTTTTCTTGCTTCTCGTTTGTTTTAAATCTTACTATTTTCATGTTGAAAATCCCGAGGATCGGGAAACTTCGGAAATTTCTGGTAAACCTTTTTTTCCGTTGGCTATTTTTGACATAAAATTTTTTTTCTCGGTGCCTTTTTTCGTTCTGCTCTTGTCTGTCTTATCGTTTTAGTCTGGTCGTTAACCTTTTTTTTCGGAAGTTCCTCTGTTCGTTTTCTTTTTATTTTTTGAGCTCTTCTATGTAAATTTTTCTTTTTCACCCTCTCGTATGGTTGGGATTTGCTTTTCTCTGGGCCAATAAATTTCTCTTTTCCTGCCCCCGAAAATCACTCACCTCTCCTTCTCCTGGCGCAGACTTTGATCGCCTAATAAAAGTTCAGTTCTTCCTTTTGATATGCTACTTGTGGGACTGTGTTGTTGCTGTAACTGCAATTGTTGCTGTTGCTGTTGTTGCTGCTGTTGTAGCTGTTGCTGCTGCAGCTCATTTAAAAGCAATTGTTGCTGTTGCTGCTGCTGTGTGCTGTTGTTGTTGCTGTTGACTCCTGCTGCTGCTGCTGCTGGTGGCTGCTTGGAGGCCATCATTGGACTGATGCACTATGATGTCATCGTTATGTGTAGCTAGTAACTAAATGAAAAACATAAGAGAAGGAGGAAGAGAGACAACATTAGTTCAGAAATTCATTCAGAAATTGTTAAAAAGTAGAAGAAATAAAACCAAAAAAGTTGAAAACAAATGGAAACACAAACGGCATGCGACACTTAATAAGGTTAATATAGGATAATTCCTTTTGGGTGGTGGTAGGTACCTCTCTTCTCGGTGGATACAAATTATTCGATATTAGTAAATCACAATTTTTCATTAGAGTTGCGGAAGTGTTTGTTGCGGATGCGGATGCGGATGCGTATGCGATGGAATTATTGCTATTATTGTTGTTGCTTAAAAGTAAATGTTGCTGTTGCTGCTGTTGCTGTTGCTGCTGTGTCGCATTGTTGTTGTGCATTTGCAGCTCGGCAAAGGCCTGCTGCAGCTGCCCACTGGATATGGCTGTGGAGTACTCCGTTTTGGGTGTTGTCGTTCCATGTACATGCGTACGATGCGGCGGCAAAGCAATATCCGCCGATGTCACAATACTTGTGGCCGCCAACAGAGGCGATGTCGATGTTTGTGCATCCACAAAATGTACATCCATGCAGGCGGCATTCAGCTGGAGAGGCGTTGGCTTCATCAATACCGTTTGACGCTGCTGCTGCTGCTGATGTATGGCCGCTGTGGTGGCCAAAGTTGCCGCTGCCGCCGGCAATGTGGTTGTCGCCGGCAATGTTGTTGTTGGCAATTGTGCATGCTTGTTGTTGTAGCTAATGTAGGTGATGCCACAATAATTGGCTCCATCCACATCGTCATCATCATCGAGATCCTCGTCATCCACCTCCTCGGCCAGATGCTGCAGACTGCTGGCCAGCAAAGATTTGGCCTGCAATGGCTTGCCGGCAGCAGCAGCTGCCGCCAGTTGCTGTTGCAATTGCTGCAACTGCTGCTGCTGGGCCTGGCTGGTCTGATAGATGTGCCCGGTGGCGCTGCTGGTGGAGGTGGTGGGTGGCTGGGATTGGGATTGAGATTGAGACTGTTGCTTGCAGCTGCAGCTTGTTGAGGGCAGCGCTTGTGGTGCTGTTGGCATTGCGATCGGCGGCGGTGGCAGCGGCAACGGCGGCACTCACCAAGGCCGAGGCACCCTGACTGGCCACCTGCTGTTCGAGTGACACCAGCGTGGCGGGTGTGGGCATGGTGGCCGTGGCTGTGGTGGGGGCCAATGAGGGGGCACTGATGGGACCACCGGCTGTGGCCGTTGTCATGGTGGCACTGCTGCAGGTGATTTGATTGCTGGTGAAGGAGGTCACATAGATGGGTGTGGAGTCATTCAGGAAGCTGAGATCCTGTTTTTGGCCAGTTGTGGTGCCGCTTTTCGTTTGTTGCAACTGCCCAGCGTAGTATGGGGTTTACATTACAGAGAGAGAGAGAGAGAAAGCGTAGGCAAAGGTAGACACATGGATTAGGAGAGAGAAAGAGACAAGGTGGAAGGAGACAAAAAATGAAACATTTAGATATTGATAGGATAATTTGTGCCTTGGCAATCAAATAATATCAATCGGAGTTTATGACATGCAAATTTTACCTCTCCCTTATTTCATTTGAAATACCAATAAACGTCTCTCTTTTCATTATTCGATTGCCCTTAGTTTAAGTCAGGGGTGGGCAAAAAGATTAAAAAGCTTTTAAAAGCTCACCTTGCCCACCCCTGATAATGGTTTAAATTTAATTTTATTTCGATTATTTACATACACAATTAATCGTTGCGAAATTTGATTTTGGGAATAGTTGCCAATTATCGATAGATAAGACACACATTTATCGTTAGACCGAATGATACACTCTACAGAAAGACATAGTTACGTATATGAATATAGGAAATAAAGATAATATCGATTTTTCCACAAATTTTTCAAAGCCCACTCTATCAAGTCTTGGGTTTTAAAATATTTCTACCGAATACCCAAAAAAAACTAGAGCCTTAAGGCCTCATTCCAGATGACATAAAAATGTACTTCATATGAATAGAAACACTTTTGGAGGCTCTAAAAGCTGAATACTTTTGAAAAGCTGTCAATGAGGCCTTTAACCGTAAAAAAAAATGTTGGTATTTAGTTAAGATACCGCTCCTTTGCCTTATTTTCTCCTCTCCCCCGGTCATCTATACGAGCATTCCCAGACATGAAATTTTGGTTCGGCAGTACTGTCCACAACCCTCCCACCGCACGTAGACCAGGAAAACTAAAACCTAAGGCCGTTCCCCCACACCCGCAATCGTTAATGAAAGAGCCAGCTTACGCCTCTTCAAAGAAACCAGGACCATTTTATGAAATTTGTTAATGTTGCTAGATAACAACGACTCACATTGAAAATAAATGACCTGTTGACTGGAGAAAACTAAATAAATCAAAGCCTAGAAGAGTCACGCACCACGCCTCTTTGAAGTAATCCCTTTCATACCTACAAAGAATTTGTTTCCAAACAACCGAAAACCACCCTAATACGAGCCTCGAGTTGAGCAGACGTTTTAATGGACCGTGATCATACCCCATTTTAGACATGAAATTTGGGTTCGGGAGCAGTCCAACAACAACAGAAAGTAAGAAAAACCAACCCTAATAAGCGAGCCTCGAGTTGAGCAGTACGTTTTAGTAACGGAACCGATCATACCCCATTTTAAACATGAAATTTGAGTTCGGGAGCAGTCCAACAACAACAGAAAATAAGAAAAAACAACCCTAATAAGAGAGCCTCGAGTTGAGCAGTACGTTTTAGTAACGGAACCGATCATACCCCATTTTAACCATGAAATTTGAGTTCGGGAGCAGTCCAACAACAACAGAAATTAAGAAAAACCACCCTAATAAGCGAGCCTCGAGTTGAGCAGTACGTTTTTGTAACGGAACCAATCATCCCATTTTAGACATGAACTTTGAGTTCGAGAGCAGTCCAAAAACAACAGAAAGTAAGAAAAACCACCCTAATAAGCGATCCTCGAGTTGAGCAGTACGTTTTAGTAACGGAACCGTGATCATACCCCATTTTAGACATGAAATTTGAGTTCGGGAGCAGTCCCACAACTACACAAAGTAAGAAAAACCACCTAATAAGCGAGCCCTCGAGTTGAGCAGTACGTTTTAGTAACGGAACCGTGATCATACCCCATTTTAGACATGAAATTTGAGTTCGGGAGCAGTCCAACAACAACAGAAAGTAAGAAAAACCACCCTAATAAGCGAGCCTCGAGTTGAGCAGTACGTTTTAGTAACGGAACCGTGATCATACCCCATTTTAGACCTGAAATTTGAGTTCGGGAGCAGTCCAACAACAACAGAAAGTAAGAAAAACCACCCTAATAAGCGAGCCTCGAGTTGAGCAGTACGTTTTAGTAACGGAACCGTGATCATACCCCATTTTAGACCTGAAATTTGAGTTCGGGAGCAGTCCAACAACAACAGAAAGTAAGAAAAACCACCCTAATAAGCGAGCCTCGAGTTGAGCAGCACAATTTAGTAACTGAACCGTGATCATACCCCATTTTAGACCTGAAATTTGAGTTCGGGAGCAGTCCAACAACAACAGAAAGTAAGAAAAACCAACCTAATAAGCGAGCCTTGAGTTGAGCAGTACGTTTTTGTAACGGAACCGTGATCATACGCCATTTTAGCCATGAAATTTGAGTTCGGGAGCAGTCCAACAACAACACAAAGTAAGAAAAACCACCCTAATAAGCGAGCCTCGAGTTGAGCAGTACGTTTTAGTAACGGAACCGTGATCATACCCCATTTTAGACATGAAATTTGAGTTCGGGAGCAGTCCAACAACAACAGAAAGTAAGAAAAACCACCCTAATAAGCGAGCCTCGAGTTGAGCAGTTTGTTTTAGTAACGGAACCGCGATCATACCCCATTTTAGACCTGAAATTTGAGTTCGGGAGCAGTCCAACAACAACAAAAAGTAAGAAAAACCAACCTAATAAGCGAGCCTCGAGTTGAGCAGCCTCTAGTATTTTGTTTTTGCTACAACATTATCATTGCGTGCATTTTGTTTTTGTTATTCTTTACAAAACGACACAATTGTGTGTGTATGGGAGTGGGGCTTAATGTCAATGTGTAATGTAATGAACAAGTTTAGAGGGTTCGGAACCGGTCTTGAACTAGCGATTTTTTTGACTACATATAACAAACCAATTTTCCAGTTCTTAGCTTTAATCATTTTTGAGATATGGCTCCGAACTAGAGGTGCGTGCTTGAGCGATTTTTCCTTCAAATAAAAATATCTTCACGCACGTTTTAAGCGTCACTCACGATTCATGCACGATTAAAGGATTTAAAATATAAGTTATAGCTGTTAACGTTCCTAAAATAACTTTTGAATGATAACTTAGACTGGATTTACACCATGAAGGAAACTTCATGAAGTTTTCTTAGTAGGCGTGGAATTTAGAGGAAATCTTTCAGACCTTTTAAACAATTAGTAAAAAATACATATAAATCTCTCGCCTACTCGGACCACTTCATGAAGTTTGCTTCATCATGTAAATCCCGTCTTAGTTTCTTGATGAACGAATTCGAGAAATAACCTATCCATGGTGTAATAATAAAAGGTAGAGTCAACACAAATTCACCATTGGGCGCGTTCAGCAGAGATACATGATCAGCGATCAGCTTAATAAAATTGCTCTTAAAATATAGCATACTTTTAGGAGGTTTTGTTAAATTAAAAATTTGGAAAAGCTCCATGTAAATATATTGTATTCAACACAGGAGGAAAAGTAACGTAATAAATACATAAATAACCATAAAATATATCATTGATCAGGAAGCAAGTTCTTCTGCTTCAGCCACTGAAAAAGAGGCACCTTCACCTTATATAATTACACCATGAACCTATCAATTCTCAACATTTGAGCTTTGCCCTCTCACAAACACATTTACTTTCCTCGAATGGAAAACAATAATGAGTATTAAAATAAATGTGTATAATATACATATACAATTTACAATATATATATATATAAATGTAGGATAATAAACATTGTCATCATTTAGCCCCATTGTTGACAGGCCACATTTTGCATATATTGTATACACACACACACACACACACATATGCAAATCAATCAAATTTCATTAAAATAAAGCCAACCAAAATAATCCAGACGAACAGCCGCCCCCCCCGTTGCACAGTGGTTCCCTCTTTTGTTTATTTAAGCTGGGATTAATTCAAATTTAATTTTCATTTTCATTGTCTAAAGGTATGAAATATAGCTGCAACAAATTTAGATAAAAGATTCACCAAATCGAATGAATATGGCAAAGCAAAGTATTGAATATTGAAATGCTCTGATTTGATGAGGAAGGTATCACGTGGAAGGACACTAAAGGTGGAGAACTATCGATAGTCGGCACATCGATAGTCAACGATAGTTTTTTTATCGATAATGAACGATAGTTTTCGATAAATATCTTTTAATTTTTAATTAAATAACAAAACACACATCGATAGTCAACGATAGTTTTTTATCGATAATGAACGATAGTTTTCGATAAAAATATTTCAATTTTTAATTAAATAACAAACTTAAAAAATGATTTCCGTTACTTTTGGTTTCCACTTAATATTGTGGTTTCAGTTTAGATATATATATGCAAAATCATGCAATCAAATTATTCTGAAACACGTATTTTTCCATCCTTGGATACAAAATAAAGGCCATTCTTGAGATGGTTTTTTGCTCAGAGATGAAACCGGGCTTTTATTGACCCAAGTAACATAAGTTGCAACACTTTTTCTTTGCGAATATTTAAATCGGAATGCGGAATAGGCCATAAATGAATGATATAATAAGGGAACAAGTAACACATTTTCAAAACAAAAATTTTATCTGAAGTTAAGTCAGTATTTTTTGAATGTTCTTGAATATTTATTTCAGGGTTGCAAATCGGTTCTGAACTGAACCGAACTGAACCATTTAGTACCGAATCGCTTTTTTTTTCGAAGAACCGAACCGGTGTTCTTCCAAAAATGCTAAACCGAACCGAATACCGCCTTTAAAAACGGATCGGATCGGTTCGGTTCAGTTTAACGATGAGTTTAATGATATAAAGACGATATTGCACTTGTGTTTCCTCATTCATAAAATTTTAGCCTTGCAGTACTTTAAATTTATCTATTTAACGATTATACAATGATTAGTACGCGTTCTTATTGCTCAGAGAATGGACCGAAATCCAGTTGAAACGCACCGTTTTTTCGAAATACTATGGTATATAGTACATTTCTGCTTGTCAAGACAATATTTGAACTTAGGGACAAAGCCTTTACATCAGTCTTTATATAATAAGTACATTTCAGCTCGACAATAATGGATTTTATGCGCGTTACATGATAACTGAATAAAATAATAAGTATTGTATTTTTGAACATAATTTTCGACATAATTCCGGCGACATAATTCCGCTAGAAAAAAAACGACATTATTCCGACATAAAAAAAAGACATTATTTTGTGTCGTTTTAAAAAGACATAATTCCGCTAAAATAAAACGACATTATTCCGAGAGGAGTACATTCTAATTGGGACGGCGGAACAATGTCGTTTAAAAACGACATAATACCGCTAGAAAAATAACGACTTTATTCCGCGCTAGAATAAAACGACATTATTCCGCGCGGATGTATGTCGTTTTAAAACGACATAATTCCGCTAGAAAAAAAGCTACATAATTCCGCTTTCATTTGACCTGAGCGGAATTATGTCGTCGGAATTATGTCGCTATGCCCAAAAACCGTTCAGTAGATTTCGATTTGATAAATAACGTTTTTAAGTATAAATAACACGGGGCAACAAAATGACCACTTTTGTGAGCTCTGGCCTTCTCAATGCAAAATTCTGTTTCTGTTCTGTGCCCTGATTCCAAACAGCTCTTGTTTTCAAGAAATCGCGGAAAATCCATTTTGCTGTTTTTTTTAGATTATGGAAAATTACCAAACCAAGCACAAATTTGTAGGTTTATAAGTTTTATGCGATACTTCATACATCAATGCAGATATAAAAAATCAAGCGAGCCGCATCAGCAAACCCGAAAGTGCCTAAATTGGACCTTGAAGATAATTTTTACTCAATTTATGGCAAATTTTTGAAAATAAAACGTCGTCTACAACCGAGTGCGTAAGTCGGAAAATCAAAACCACTATTTTAGCATATAGCCTAACATAAACGCTATTTCTACGAATTTTGTGTAATATAATAGCACGTTTTTTTTTAGTGGTTTGTAAAGCTGTTGAAAAAACTATCTTAAACTATCGATAGTGCAGCAGGGCTACTATCGATGGCGACTCGATAGCGCAGAACCATCGATAGTGCCGATAGTAGTGCTATCGATAGTTCTCCACCTCTAAAAGACACAAGTCAGGGAAGGTTCTCATAAGCTTAGATAAAATGAAGCAGATTGAGGACATGGTTTTGAACGAAACAATGAAGAAATTGAGACCATTGAGTGCATTAAGGATGCTCAATTGTTATTGCAATATTAGTTATATACAAACTGTGGCAGGTACAAAATTTTAAATAACTTTAATGATCAGAAGAAAAAACCAAAGAACCCACTGTGCTTCACCCAGACTCCGCGAGAGGCAGACACATGAAATATGCATTATTAATGCGACACACACATAATGGATGTGTACGTACTATAGGATCTGGCATCGAACGCATCGTTTTTGGTTTAGGGCTGGGTTTTGAGCTTGGGTGTGTCTGACTGACTGCGTGGGCTGGTGCACAAATTCTGTGGGTAGACGCACCACACACACCTCAACACAATTAGCCCTGGCGACACAGCCAGTGGCTGTCAAACTGTAACTAAATTGCCCATTAAACATTGACCATTATTTGGCTCCCGCTGCTTCAGGCTGCCGCCAATTGAGTAAAAATCAAAAATCCCTTCTCAACATTTGATGCAATTACAGTGGCAGGTCTCTCTTCTTCTTCCAGCTTGACTCTCCAAATGCTTTACGCTTCGTGCACATTCCACTTGTGCGTTCAATTGCTCTGACTTGGCTCCGGGCTCCACCCTAACAGATGTGATATACCCCCCGCTGATGCGCTGTCAGCCTCGACGACGCTTCATTCATTTTTTTGTGTGTGTGTGTGTTTTTTTTTCACAATTTTATCGGATTATTGACAGTCAAGTCGGTTTGTCAGTTGGTCGGTTACCGCACGAAGCTCAACACGATTGCACTTAAGCACTTGTCGCACACACACACACACATACATACATACATACATACATACATATATCATTTGTTCGGTTGGCCTGGTAACAACCGATTGACTCTGGTCTCAATTTTAATAGCTACCAAAAAATAAAACCCTAGACAAGCCTCCCCCCTCACCACCCCCCCTGTCACCTGACCCCCATCAACCCACCAACCCACCAACAACCCCTCCACAGCTCCATCCGGATGCGGACGTTGAAAGCAATTGTTGGAGCGTTCAACTGTGATAATGACAAAAGCATTTGATGCGCTTAAAATCTGAGATAGAACGCATGAGAGATCGAGAGTGCGAGTGAGACAGCACGATAGCTTTGTAAATAGTTAATTTGAATATTAACCTAAAATGATACCAAAGTTGGTACAAGGCAAGGTGAATCTTTACGCTCTTGTGTGTGTGTGTGTGTGTGTTGATTTAAGTTGAGATTTCAATGAATTTATTTATTTATTGGCTTAATGAGTGCATTGTGAATGGACGTTGGCAAAGCATCGATATATACATTTTCGATCCCTTAAACTTACAACGAACTGAGTTAAAGTTGTGAAAATGCATGTAAAAGACATTTCCAACCCTATAAAACATATATATTCTTGATCAGCGTCAACGGACGAGTCGATATAGCCATATGATATAGTCTGTATGAACGGGTCGATCTCAGATATTATAAGAGATACAGCCATGTGCTTTGGCCTGCAAGTAAGTGTATACCATACGCCCTTTGCTCTTTCTTTTTTTAAATTTAAAAAAAAATTTTTTTTTTAATTTTTTTTTTTTTTTTTTTTTTTTTTTTTTTTTTAATTTTTTTTTTTAATTTTTTTTTTTTAATTTTTTTTTTTTTAAATTTTTTTTTTTTTTTTTTTAATTTTTTTTAATTTTTTTTTTTTTTTTTTTTTTTTTTTTTTTTTTTTTTTTTCGTTTTTTGCCGTAATCCACTTTAAAAATACCAATCCGAGTTGCCATTTTAGCCGTTTTCCAGCTAGAACTAGCCATTTTGTAAGGTCGAACACCGGAAACGATTCAGTTTGGACGGTTCCAGCATTTTTTAGTAATTTTATTTAAATATTCGGGGTTGCCACTTTCGCTAGAAATTCACTCGCAAAAACTTCCTCAATTATTCTGCTTTAGAAAAAGGGCGCCATGCGCATCTATCGTCTCCTTAAGGATTCACTTCTTCCGTAACTCTTCGATTGGCACAAATAAAAAAATCATGATTTTTGCTCTTTTAAGTATGCTATGTTTTATAATTATGGAAAATAATTTTATTGTATACCTTTCAATGGTTCGACAATCAGAGTGAATGCACAATGAGCATTATGTATGATGCTGTCATAACTGACTATATATAATTCTTTAAAAAAAATCATGGTTGCATACTTTAAGGGACAAAAAGCATGTTTTTTTTTAATAGCATAAACGTAGTATTAGGCTGAGGTCACATTGTTCGACGCATGAGACATGATAATCAAGTAAGCCTTCATCATGTTATATTGCTTTAAATGTCCAATGACAAGCTATTCACAATGAAAACAAGACATCATAAGGGCCTACTAGATTGTCATGTCTTATGAGTCGAACAGTGTAAACCCAGTCTTAGACGGGATTTACATGATGAAGCAAACTTCATGAAGTTTTCCTAGCAGGCGAGAGATTTAAATGTATTTTTTACTATTTGTTTAAAAGGTCTGAAAGAATTCCTCTAAATTCCACGCCTACTAAGAAAACTTCAAGAAGTTTGCTTCATGGTGTAAATCCCGACTAAGTTATTTAAAGTTTTACAAATATTTTTAATTGTAAAATTTGACAGCTGATTACGTGGGTTGCTGGCCTAGGTCACTTCTAGACATTTAAGGACCAATTGGCCTTTTCCCAAAAAAAAAAAGGTTGGCTTTTATCGTCAAGATCGTTATGTGACATACCGTGAAATAGAGGCATCCTTGGGCATTTCTTCCACCAGTATACATTCGATATTGCATGAACACCTGGGCGTAAATAAGGTTTGTTCTCGTTGGATCCCGCACAATTTGACAATCGCTCAAAAAAAAAGGCTCGTGTGGATTGGTGCAAAGAAATTTTTAAAAAATATAATCGCGGTGTTTCAAAAGACGTTTATAAGATCGTCACAGGTGACGAATCATGGAAACAAAACAGCAATCGACCGTGTGGGTCTTCGAAGACGAGCCAAATCCAACGAAAGTCGTTCGTGGAAGAAGCACTTCGAAGCAAATGGTCGCCTGTTTCTTTGGTAAAACTGGTCATGTGGCAACTGTTCCGCTTGAGCAACGTAGGACGGTCAATTCTGAGTGGTACACCACAATTTGTATGCCTGAAGTCTTCTTTGGAGAAATTCGAAAAACGAACAAGAGAAGACAGATCATTGTGCACCATGACAATGCGAGCTCACACACATCAGCTCACACCAGCGCCTTTTTGAGAGCGCAAAACGTCGAATTGATGGGTCATCCTTCGTACAGCCCTGACTTGGCACCCAATGACTTCTTTTTATTCCCGCACATCAAGGAAAAAATGCGTGACCCAAAACTGTGAACCGGTTCCGAATCTGCTGAACTGGTTCAATAGTTGTCCAGAGCTTTATCTCAGAGGATATTGAAGTTATGAACTTATGAAATTTGGGGTGCAGGTTAGTTATATGAAGACTGATATTTCACTGGTTCAAGCCTGGTTCTGAAGTCTTAGTCGGAATTTACACCATGAAGCAAACTTAATGAAGTTTTCTTAGTAAGCGTGGAATTTAGAGGAAATCTTTCAGACCTTTTAAACGAATAGTAAGGAATTACATTTAAATCTCTCGCCTACTAAGAAAACTTCATGAAGTTTGCTTCATCATGTAAATCCCGTCTTAGAAGTTATTGAATCTATGAGTTTTAAGTTTGGTCCGTAGGTTAGCTATTCGGAGTGGGATATTTAACTGGTTCAAGACCGATTTCTAATCCGCTGAACCAAATCTCAAGACAGTTGTCAAAAGGTATTAAAGATATCGACTTGAAATTTGGTGTGAATGGTAGTTATAGGGAGACCGATATTTCACCGGTTTAAGATCTGTTCCGAACCCGCTGAACCGGTTTAAAACTCAGATGATTTTTAAGCTATGAACTTGAAATTTGGTGTGTAGGTAAATATTTCCTAACCCGCGTTCAGAGCAATATCGTAACCTAATCAAAATTTGTTAGGAACCTTTTACTAGTGGTTCAGAGCAATATCTGAGGAAATAATTTAGCTTTGAAATTAAAACCCTACGCTTATAGGAGTTAGTTAGTTTTCCGAATGTAAAATGGAATCCGCTTCAGTTTGTGAAAAGCGATTTAAACTTGATCATAAACTCTCTTCATAAAGATTATAAATTATTGCGCGAGCGGCGCCAGGTATATAGCTAGTCTTTATATAATACTGAATTTGTTTGAATTAGGGTTTATTACTTGTTTTGTTTTTTAATTTTTAGAATGATTCGTTCTAAAAGTGAGCGAAACGGTATAAATTCAAAGTAAAGTAAGTCGTTTTCGAGCCAAAATCTTCGAAAAATAAATTTAAAAAAAAAAAACGAAATAACTCCCACAATTTTCAAGATAGATGGTTCGAACATTCTAGACATATATTCTACTACTTATTATGAATCGACCCGCCATACATCGTTTTTCGATCAGATGAACGATATTAGAGCTATAGGTAAAAGAAAATAAAAACCAACGACAACAACAACACCGCAGCGATTGGTAAAACTTACGAGAAAGAGAGAGCGAGAGGGCAATAGCTAACTGGTAATTTCCCAATTGGATCTTGCAGATGACGGCAGGATCTATTGGGACTGCGCCGCTCTCAGACAGACAGACAGACAGGTACTGAGTATATTACAGTCGGGCTTGATCGACTTTCTTACTTGTTTTTTTTTACATTTCTAAAGGATGTGATTCTACAATTTTGGTATTTGTTGAATTATAAAAGTGAGTACATTTCGGGGCATGCATTTAACTGAACTCATTTGCATTCACTTCAGGTTAAACTTTAAAATTCGATGAATGGACTTTTATTTCCCTGTCATTTGAACATTCATTCAAATTCAACTCTTGGCCCGCGTGTTGCCTTATATAACACAATTGCGTTAAGGGGGCAGGGCATAAAGTGAATCGCTTGATTAGACCCATATGAATACCCTCACTCACTCACACACACACACACACACGTGCATGGACATCGGTTTGCCAAGCTCACTTTCAATTACCCACAATATTTGATTTGCAGTTTCGCAGTTTTGCATTTTTTTTTTTCTGTGTTGTTATTTGTTTTTTGCGTAACTTTTGGTGGCAAGTTTTTTTGTTTGTTTGTTTTCAAGTTTATATACTCTACAACGTTTGGTTTTTTTTGTTGTCTTTGCTACTCGTATTTTTCACTTTTAGTTTCGTTTTTCTGTGTGAGGTTTGTTGAATTTTTAATTGAATTTTGTGACTACTTCCTCATGTGAATGAATGTCTGTTTAGGGGCGGGGCGGGGACGGTGAGGGGCGTGTTGGTCAGTCGAGTGTTATGGCAACAATCAGGCTGGACGACGTTGGTGTGTTTCTATATATATATTTAGATTGTGGCATGCTGCACTCGGGCTGATAAAAGTGCAACACAATTTCCATTTCCATTTCGATTTCGCCCCCCCCCCCAAAATCCATTCCCCCACACACTTACCTTCTTCGACAGCTGCGTTATGTCCACGGGCGTGACGCGATTCAGGGCGGCCAGACGCTGCAAACGCTCGCGGGCGTGCTCCTCAACGGCAATGACAAACGCGTCCTGTACGGAGTTGCCAATATCCCAAGCTAAAATCGACAAAAAAAAAAACACAGAAAAAGGAAGAGAAAATTAATAAAATTGCCATAAGCAGAAAAAAGCTTCTCAATGATTTATGGCGCCCAAAATGCGTTATATGCGGCTGCTGTCGTTGCCAGAACAATAAGAACAACTTTAATATATACACTGGGAGAAAAAAAAAGCAAGTATAAATCGTAAAATACTTGATTAAAGCTCTAAATTCTTATTTAAAAAAAAAATTCTTTTTATTCTTAAATTACCTTCAATTTAATCTTAAAACAGTCATTTGCACAAAATTCTTATTTTAAGAACCCAACACAGGCATTTTGTAGTATTTTGAATGTTAAATTATAAATTATAAATTTTTTTTTTTAATTTTTTGTTTAAATTTTTTTTTAATTTAAAAAAAAAAAAATTTTTTAAATTTTTTTAAATTTTTAATTTTTAAAATAAAAAATTTTTTTAAATTTTTTTTTTTTTTTTTACAATTTTTTTTTACATTTTTTTTTTTTAAATTTTGAATTATTTAAAATTTGTTTTTTTACTTTTTTAATTTTTTTTATTTTTTACATTTTTAATTTAAAAATTTTTTTAATTTTTTTTTTTTTTTTTTTTAAATTTTTTTTTTAATTTTTTTTTTTTTTAATTTTTTTTTAATTTTTTTAAATTTTTTTTTTTTTTTTTAATTTTAAATTATTTTAAATTTTAGCGCATTAGAGTAAGTGCTATGTTAATTCGCATGGCTTCTTTAATGGGTGAGACAATTGCTCTTCATACTTGACATATCATCAGTGTGCAACTGACACTTGAATATACACGACTTACGTGCACATACATACAAAATTTGTGTGCGCGAAAGCCGGCATTTTATTATGGATAACCTTAAGCCTGGCCGATCCGCTCGACAATTTTTAAAGTTCCCATATGATATGTCGGCGTTCGCTAGAGGCTATTTATACACTCAGAAAAAAAGTCCAGAACTTTGTACCTTTGTAAGTACGAAAATACTTGATTTAAGTACCAAGTTCTTATATCAAATACTATTATTTCAATCACGAAAAATATTCGAACCCACGACCTCTGTATTTCTGGGCAACGGTCTTAACCCCTGAGCCATCATCGCCCGACTACTTTCAGAGCTGCACGCATTTATGTAACATTTGGCTGCGCCTCACGCGTGAGGGTCGATAGCCGAATGCGCTAAGATGCTATCATTCGCATTCAAACTCCCCAATGTTGTAAGTTCAAATACCAGACAAGTCAAAAAAAAAAAAATTCGTTAGCAAATTACATGGCGGGTGGTTAGGTCGGTATCCGGTCCTCATTACGAAGAGTTAGCGGAATCTCTAGGTTTGCACCAGTGCAGCCGAACTACAGGGTTGTGCTTGAGCTAATCAAAGTCCAAGGAGGTATAACTGTAGGCCCGAAATCTACCATCCCTTCATAAGTAAAATGTGTGATACAACCAGTTGAGAATTTTAAGGACAGATTCTTGTTGAAATATTTCGCATTTTTGATACCCTTGCAGAGGGTATATTAAAATTGTCACGATGTTTGTAACGCAGTGAAGGAAGCATTTCCGACCACATAAAGTATATATATTCTTGATCAGCATGACGAGCTGAGTTCATTTCCGTCTGTCCGTCCGTCTGTCCGTCTGTTTCTATGCTATCTCCTCCCTCAGTTTTGAAGCTATCTTCACCAAACTTTGCAAAAAGTCTTTAAATACAAATACGCTGCACATTTGTCGGAATCGGCCGGATCGGATGACTATATCATATAGCTGCCATAGGAACGATCGGTCCAAAAACTAGTTCTAATGAGATTTAGTTTTTTATTTATTTTCTATATACACAAATGTTTACACGAAAACCCGACTCGGAACAGGCCCATATGACACCATAGCTCTAATGTCGCACTGCCTGATTGGTAAAAGGTAGAAAAGAATACAAGATTTCTTTAGAAAATCATTTCTGAACCGTTTGAAAAACATCAAACTAAATTAATTCGACCAAAGACAACAAATTTAACCTTAACTCTTCCCATAAAACTTAAAATTATACATTTTTGGTTGAAATTCATTAATCGGATTAATTAGTTTGCACAAATAAGCTTATCATTTGCTTAAAAAACATATTTATCTCTAAATTTTGCAATACAAAAGAATTCCCCTAAGCAGAGTAACCGCCCATAATTTTGTTATTCAAAGACTACAATGGTAGACACCCACTTTTTGCATTACACTTGAGATTACAATTCAATTTAGAGGCAGAGACTGCCATGCACAAACGTGTGTATATATGTATATATATATATATATATATAAGCATAAGCTGGCAATTTAACGTTTGTTTGATTTTTCATAGGTAGCAAATGCCAAACGGAAATGCCTTTTGAATGAATATATATATTTCTCAGCGTATGTTTGTTTATACATATGTATGTACATGCCTATGTGGACAGTCAAGTCAATGAATTACAGTGTGGCTTTCCATTGAACAATTAATGACAGATCATTTTTCACCTAAACACAAGATCTGTTGCTTCCCAACATTGTTTCCTAAACCGTTTTATAACATTGTTTCCAAAACAGATTTATAACATTGTTTTCCAACATTGTTGATCAACACTGTTTTCCCAAACTATTTTCCAACACTGATTTTGAATTTTGTTATCCAACACTGTTTTACCACACTATTTTCCAACACTGCTTTTCAACACTTTTTTTTTGATATTGTTTTCCAACAATCTTTTTTGAATATTGTTTTCCAACACTGTTTTTCAACATTGCTTCCCAACACTGTTTCCCAAACCGTTTTATAAAATTGTTTCCAACACTGTTTCAAAACCGACATTTCGGTTCGGTTCACAGTTCTGGGACTTACCGAAACTAATGTTTCGGTAATTTCTTTCTCTCGCCCCTTTTTTTTCGTTATCGTCTACCGTAACCGGTTTTAACTCCCTTCACACCGAGTATAATAGAATGGTAGCACCTTCACCAATTTTTTAGCAGTGTATATAACTACTTTTGTCTGAATAAGTTTTCAATCACTGTTTTCAGATAACTTGTTATCGTTTTATAACATTGTTTCCAAAACAGATTTATAATCATTTCCTTTGTAAATGCAACTGGATAATTAATAATATTTGGATTTACTAAACAATATATGCAAAATAGATGAAATTGATTTTATCGAAATTCACTATCCAGATCCCTCTTTACATTTTGTTTTGCTTACGTTGCCCTCGTTTACCCTAAAATCCCTTTTAACCAAAAACTCGACCACTGTACCGTCTGTTTCGGTTCTTTCCACCATTCGCTTCCAACACGTACGCAAAAATAAATAACTTCCCTTCTTCGGGTTTCGTTTGACACCGTTTTATAACATTGTTTCCAAAACAAATTTATAACATTGTTTTCCAACACTGTTTACACTATTTTTCAACACTGCTATTCAACACTTTTTTGTTGATATTGTTTTTCAACACTCTTTTTTGAATATTGTTTTCCAACACTGTTTTTCAACATTGCTTCCCAAAATTGTTTCTTAAGCCGTTTTATAACATTGTTTCCAAAACAGATTTATAACACTGTTTTCCAACACTGTTTTCCCCAAAGTATTTTCCAACACTTATTTTGAATTTTGTTATCCAACAATGTTTTACCACACTATTTTCCAACACAGCTTTTCAACCCTATTTTTAAATATTGTTTTCCAACACTGTTTTCTAACATTAATTGTCCAACACTGTTTTCCAACTCTGTATTTTATTTAAAAAAAAAAAAAAACCCAATTAGATCGAACAAAAAACACCGAAGTTATGCACAAAACGATTTTGCTTGCTTCTCAGAATGGGGGGGGAGGCAGTGAGTGGGACAACAGCTAAGGGTGAACGGCGCATTCAAGCAAATAAATGAAAACACACAAAATCTAGTTTAAAGAGCATTTGCACTTGTTAAAGATTTACATTTTCTTTCTACAGATTGAATGCATTTTTATTCCAATTCTGTTTTCCCTAAGTGTAGGGGGGGGTTGATAATCTTCTCTAAAACCCACCCAACCACCATATTAATAGTTGCATACCTCAAGGACCTAAACATGCCTCAATCGATTCCAGTGATGAAAACCTCAAACATTTTGTATGCATTCTCATTGCATATTCCAGTTAGTTCGTGCCGGTGAACTTGATAATGACAGGTGGGTAGTTGGGTGGGTAGTTGGGTGGATGGTTAGGGGTGGGTGGTTAGGTTAGGTTAGGTTATTCCCAGTTCGAAGAATGTTTATTCATTGCATTCTCGTTGGCGGCCAAACATTCATTATTCATGAATTGCATTCACAGACCACAAAACGTTGATTTCCAAGGGTCCAAGTTGTCCCTTTGGGCTGCCAGGATGATGATGATGATTGGACAAGGCCAAAGCCAAAGGTGAGTGAGTGAGTGAGTGAGTGAGAAGGAGAGTTTCAGCTGGCAACTTTCTTGTGTGAAAAGTTTTTTTTTATATTTTGCTGTCACTTTTATTGCTTTTCGTCGGCTGCAATCGTCTGTGTCTCTAAGCAACCTCGGCTTTAATTTCATTTCGCTGCCCTTGCGTTTTCGGCTGTTGATTGCGCCGAAAAGTGGTCGAAAGGGGGGGGTGGGTGGGGTATACGAGGTCGAGCCCCAAGCAAAGTGGGACGCTCGGGCAAATCCAATTAGGCGCCGCGTTGTCAGCCTCAACGTCGTCGTCGTCACTCGCCACATGTCGTTGAACCCCACCCAAGTGGAGGCCGCCTCCTTTTGCCAGGCTTTGACTTTTAATCTCATTTATGTGTGTGTGTGTGTGTGTTCATTTCCGCGTACCCCACCCCCTCCACCCAGCATAAGACATGACATGACCATGTCAGTTGAATCGTGGTAGTTGGTTGGGGGAGGGGGAGGGGAAGGAAATCGGACACTATCTCGTTTGACACATGCAAATGTTTAACTTGCCCCATTTGTAATCGAGTTAAAACTGTAAACTGAATGCGACAAAGAGCCCCGTTGCCCCATCAGCCGCCGCCGGCCATTGTTCACTCTGTTTGTGCAATATTATTAACCTTAATTAGCAATTAATGGCGCTGAGGCCAGACCAGAGACCAGAGACCGGAGACCGTAGACCGGTGAGTTTCGCACTTGAGAAGCCATCAATACACTCTAAATAAAAAGTGCCCCAAATCGCCCTGAAAATGAGAAATTCGGCTATAATTTCCAGCCTAAGGTGCATCGCCCTAAATTTAAGAAAAAAATTTCTAAATATTGTGGTCAGTTTTTCTAAAATTCAATGCAAATTTTTCTTAAACCAAGGTTAAAAAACCTTTAATATTAGAAAATAATTTCTTTAATTTAGAAAACAATTTTCTTATAATCAGAAAATGAATTTCTTAAAAGAAGAAAACAATTTTCTGAAAAGTAGAAAAATTATTTTCTACGAGAAATTTTCTCAAAAGAAAAAAATTATTTCCTAAAAATCGGAAAAATTTTTCTGAAGTGGTTCTCTTTATTTAAGAAAATTATAGAACAAATATTTTTCTCAAAGGAAGAAAATTATTTTCTTTTATTTCAGAAAAATATATTCTTAAAGGAAAAATTTTTTCTCAAAATTTATTTTATTAAATTTTTTTTTAATACATCTTATAAATACTTCACAATTTTGTAAATGATATTTTAACATTTTATGTAAGAGTAGCAAACTGCGCTATCAATGTTTGGAATACATTTTTTAAGATGTTCGCAAAAAACAGAATTAGTTGCCAAACACTTTGTTTTACTAAATATAATATGATAAACATTAAAGTTTTGAAGCAAATAAGCAAAATTAAGACCGATTTTAACAGAAATAGAAATTTCAGACTCAAAGAGTTTTACAATATCTTCTGAGATTCCTTCCAGGATATCTTGTTTGGGAAGTATTTTGTTAGCCACCGGATACTCCGCCATTGCCCTATATTCTACGGAATTTTTTTCTAAAAAACATTGGTTACTATTCTGAAAATTTGTTATAGAAAAATTACCCTGATTTTAAGAAATTGTGGTGCAAATTTTAGGGCTTTTATGCTCTAAAAACAAAGGTCAATTTCTCCCAAGATTTTAGAAAGCGAGTTTAGAAAAATCCACCCTATTTTTTAGAAAAATGCACAACTTTCTGGTTTTTAGAAAAGTTTTTCTAGAAATATCTTTTAATGACATTCTTTTCTAAATACAAAAAATCTTTTTCTGTTAATTAGACAATTTTTCTAAACCACCGGGCGATTTTAAAAATAGGGCGATTTCTCAAAAATGCAAGGCATATTTTTTTTTGAAGAGTGTCACACACACACACACACACAGGGCTATTGTCCAATTGCTTGTACACAAAAAAAAAAAATGATAGGATCGGACTTCTCATGCATTTTTTCATATCAAAAAAAGCCGAAAATGCAGTGAAATTGACCTGTTCGAAAATATCAAACTGATATTTCGATCATATCAAAATGATAGTTTAAGATCAAGTGGAATTTTTAATAAAAAAATATTGGAAATGGGCGCGCCACCTATTTTATATAAGAGATATTTTTATATATATTCCCCCGCTCAGAATTTTAATGATTATGTAATATTAGCGCCATAGCCGTTTGAAAGCAAAGAAATTTAAACATTTTTGTTTTCCTTGTCTGGGGATTGAACCCGGGGAAAACTTTAGACGAATGGAATGACGTCTCAACGCAGTGAGCCACCGCACACGCGTGCGGACAAACGTCTAAGGGACTATTTATATTTTTCTACGGTTCCTAAGTTTTCGATAATAAGGATTTTTTGTCTCTTTCCTTTTTCTCATTTTATTTATTATCTTATCAATTTGATATTAGTACGATTAATTAAATATTATTTATCATCAAAATGATATGAAAAAATTGATATTTGATAAAATATCTATTGATCAGCCAAGATTAAATTGATATTTGATCTTTTTTTTTCTGTGTAGACACTCTAAAGGTAACTGGCACTTCGATTCACACTTTGCCTTCTTCCTGTTGGTTTTTCTGTTTACATTTCCACTTGGTTTTTTTTTATTATTATTATTATTTTTCTGCTTTCTACCTTCCTCTCGTGTTGCACTTCACACATTTCCAAGCAGAAGCAGCTAGCTGCAAGTGGCAGACGACTCTCCGTTGCCGTTTAATAGGCTCTGCCCAGCTGAAATCATAGACCTAACCAGGGAGCAAGTGCCCCCGGGCACTTTAATTGCCCGCCAGCAAATCGATAAACAATAAACCAAAGTGCTCTCCAATTGCAGCCACACAAAACGTGAGAAGTGCCTAGAAGCAGCAGCAACAACAACAACAACAATCACAGCAAACAAACAACAAGAACAACAACACTTCATATGCCCAGCCAACTACTTGACAGTGCTTCTCAAACTGCAAAAGGGCCCCTTCCTCAAACATTTTCTACAACTTTTTATCAAATTCGGTTAGACAACAAAAAGTAGGCTATAATTTGTGGTATTTTCCTTAAGGTACTTGGGTACTTGGGCTTATATTCAATGCAAAATACACAAACAATTTGATCAATTTTATTTCTTATTTCAGTACCCCGTGCCCAGAGAGCAATAACATTGACTAATACGTAGGATGCTATATATATTTCTGGCCTAATAATGAAAACGCGAATATTTATGATCAAAAATGGTTTTATTATTTTTCAAAGTATTCTCCAGCAAGATTTATACACACTTTTGCATGCGCTCAAAATTAATGGTCGAAGCACTTTTTCCACTCCGATTGAGACACCTCCAAAAAACATGGTTTTTGAACTCTTCAACAGCATCTTCTGGCGACATAAATCGTTGACCACGCATTTTTCCCTTGATGTAAGGGAATAAAAAGAAGTCAGGGCCCATCAATTCGACGTTTTTGGGCGGTCAAAAAGGCGCTGGTGTGAGCTGATTGATGTGTGAGAGCTCGTATTGTCATGGTGCACAATGATCTGTCTTCTCTTGTTCGTTTTTCGAATTTCTCCAAAAACGATTTCAGGCAAACAAATTGTGGTGTACCACTCAGAATTGACCCGAACTACGTTGCTCAATCGGTACAGTTGCCACATGACCAGCTTTACCGAAGTAACAGGCGACTATTTGCTTCGAAGTGCTTCTTTCACGAACGACTTTCGTTGGATTTGGCTCGTCTTCGAAGACCCACACGGTCGATTGCTGTTTTTTTTCGGGCTCATAAGCATAGATCCATGATTCGTCGTCACCTGTGACGATCTTATAAACGTCTTTTGAAATACCGCGATTCTATTTTTTCAAAATTTCTTTGCACCAATCCACACGAGCCTTTTTTTGAGCGGGATCCAACGAGAACAAACCTTTTTTACGCCCAGGTGTTCATGCTATATCGAATATATGCTGGTGGAAGAAATGCCCAAGGATGCCTCTATCTCACGGTATGTATTTTATTTCATCGTTGCACTCTTCTTGTCGTGATAATCCACGTCGAAAGTTGTGAAAAATGATTGCACGAAAATTTTGCACGAGTTAATTCCATTTTTCTGCCGAGTTAAGTTTTTGATTAATCGTTAATCGATATCAAACGTGGTCATGAAAGAGTTGTATGGAGCTTTTATCGTTAAAAGTCCAAACTTTTTTTTTGGCAAAAAGGCCAATTGGTCCTAAAATGGCTAGAAGTGACCTAGGCCAGAAACTTAAATAGCAACCCACGTACAAGATGAAAATTCGTCAGTGGAATAAGAAATCATACACATTCGAGAATGTGGTTGAATGTATTCCAGTGGAACAGGGCTATAAGTTATATGGAAACTGATATTTCACTGGTTCAAGACTGGTTCTGGTTATCTATTATCTTTAATTATCTTTATTATCTTATCTATTATCTTTTAAACTATTAAAGTCATAATCTTTTTGAAAACATCATGTACAATGTATTCTTAGAAGCTATTGAGTTGGCAAGAAAGTCATGACGAAATCTCAATTATGAATGGGGAGGGGAAGTGTGGCTTAGGTATCGATTGAAAGCTTAATGTCTAATTCATCTTTTGATCAAAATTGTGGAACGTCATTTGATACGATTTGTAGAAGTTACAGCAACATAAGCAAGGCATTCAAAGGTAAGCATTTTGGGCATTTTTTATACCCGTTACTCGTAGAGTAAAAAGGGTATACTAAGTTCGTGCAAATGTATGTAACAGGCAGAAGGAAGCATCTCCGACCCCATAAAGTATATATATTCTTGATCAGCATCAATAGCCGAGTCGATATAGACATGTCCGTCTGTCCGTCTGTATGAACACCTAGATCTCAGGAACTATAAGAGCTAGAGCTACCATTTTTTCAGTGTAGACTTGTATCTTTTGCACGCAGATCAAGTTTGTTTCAAAATTTTGCCATGCCCCCTCCCGCCCCCGCAATATGAAAAAACCTCATATCTCCCACAATTTTGAAAATACATTGTTAAAACCTTCTAGACATATATTTTAATCATCATTACCTACCGATCCGCCATACATCATTTCTTGATCAGATGAACGATAGAACAGTTCACGCCCCCGCAATTTGAAAAATTCCTCATATCTCCCACAATTTGGGCAACCTTACCCTGAGTAACGGGTATATCGAAGTCGAGCAGGGCCGACTTCAACGTATACGCTACCAATGCAATAAGTAAACGACAATGTCACCATTGGTTTGCCAAATTCGAAGAAGGCACCATGCACTGACTGGTCTTTCGAAGCTGATGACAATCAGTTCAAGGTCTTTCGAAGCTGATGACAATCAGTTCAAGGTCTTTCGAAGCTGATGACAATCAGTTCAAGGTCTTTCGAAGCTGATGACAATCAGTTCAAGGTCTTTCGAAGCTGATGACAATCAGTTCAAGGCAGTGTTTGATCAAAAAACGAAAGATGTATCTCAAAAGAAAATGTTTTAAAGCAATTTTAACCTTAGTAAGCTTATTAAGATATACGATTAATTGCTTAAATGTAATGAAAAGGATTGGTTTGGGAAACTTATCATAACTGGGAATGAAAGCGAAAGCGATCATGAATTCAGAGAAGTCTAAGAGAAGCATACCAGATTAGCCTATAGCCAGTGTGTGCTTTTCTATTAGTCACTAAACGCTCATGCATCATATAGCCCCCCGATCCTGCACCTTTAGTTTATCATTCGTTTTTTTTTTTTTTTTTTTTTTTTTTTTTAACAAAATTAAATCTAGTATACAATACTAAACTTAATAATAGTTTAACGAGCACTAGTTACCAGGACCTTCGACTCTCATTCGTTTTTGATGAGGCTGTTTTTTTTTTGTCCTTAAAGACGAGAAGTTCCAAGAAATGAAGTCAAGGTGGAATATTTTTTAGCAAATTTATGTGTGTTCTAAGTACTAAACTGACTTTTATCAACAATGCTGTTGACATTTTTATTATGTCACAAACAATACCAATTAAAATTGTAAAAAAAAAAAAAAAAAAAAAAAAAAAAAAATGAACATTGTTTTCGCTTTAGAAGTCGATGCTTTTTAATGGGAAACACGATTTATTTTATATAATTTAATTGCAAGTCAAGTCAAAAGGCAGCCAGGGCAGCTGAGTGGCTGTGATGATGGCCTCTAATCAGAATCACAATTTGCAATTAAAATTTAATTTGCGTTTAAATAATGATGTGTCGTGTGTCGTGGATAAAGATTACTTAGTTTTACCTTTTTACTTACAAAAATGTATGTAAAGAATTTCAATTGCAAACTATGATTATTATTTTGACATTCCTTGGTGGCCACTTTGGGCCAGGTCGTCGCTCGCTTTTGGCTGTTGTTCGGTTCTGAAACTCGTTTGGCTCACAAGATTTTGTTTTATATTTGCTTTATCTGCTTTTGCTCTTTCAATATACAAGCTTAGCTACGGTCGTAGTAGCTACCTATATACATACATACCTACATTTATATATATATATATATATACATTTTATTTCTCTTCTTTTTTTTTTTATCTACGAAGCATGTGCGCGCGGGTTATGTAACCGCAAAATGATGTATCTGTATCGCATTTCCAAACCGGCAACGGCATTGACTGAGGCCGAGGCAACTGCTGCTGCTCCGGTCTGGAGGCTGGGATCTGCCTCTGTCCATGACCATCAATACAAAGAGTGCTTTTTAGGTGGGGACGGGGACCATGAACTTTCCTAAAGCAGCCATAAAACAAGACAAGGGACAGGTGCCGCTGCCGATTGATGTGTGTGAAGGTTTCATTTTTCAGACGGATTTCGGAATTGGAATTGCCTTAGCATTAGCAAAGTAAACACAAAAGTACAAAACGAGTGCAATGCTAAAAAGGGTTGCAAGTAGGGGAAAACAAAGCTATAAGCTAGGATATGGAGCAAGAATGGAGTTAAAATTAGTTCATACCTTGCATTCAATAGCGAATATATTGCTTAACAACAAGTCTACAAATTTGTCAACCGAAACCATGCTAAGTTGAAAATTATTAACAATTTAGTACAAACGAACAAAAAAGCTAGATTTGATTTTTGCCACTCGCTTTCGACAGACAAGCAATTTCATCTAAGTAGTCAATTAGATATTTAATTTAGAGAACTATTCAGTTTGGTCACGCTATTGCGACAAGTTTTTAAAGTTTATCACACATAAATCAATTTTCAAAACGATTGTTTTCTTAGGAGGAGGAGGAGGGGATGGTAGGAGTAATCTTCTTACTAAACTTTAAATCTTAAACAGAAACTCCTTCGTGCCTTATCCGATCAAAAGTCTGTTTTATTCCTTAGCTTGATAATAATCCGCAAGAATGAATTTAACCACACAATTCAGTTGTTCCAGTAGAATCCCTTCTACTTTTCACTTTATCCAGTGTCAATATTCGATTTCTTTCGGATATTTGAAAAATATCTAAATCGATATTTTTTCGATATTGAAAAAGTATAATTTCGATATTGATATTTTGTTGTCAAAATTAATCAATATTATCGATATTTTAACAAAAAAAACAAAGGCAAAGCTAACTTCGACGCGTTTTAATACACTTGAAAAACTTTATCCAACTGTTTAACCGTAAAATATATAGTATAGATATCAAATATTTAAAATTTTTAAAACATTGATAACAAAAATTTATACCTAAAAAATTCTTAGTAAAACACATTTTCCGACCGTTCCTTGGTTGTATGTCATCGTTTTGATAAATTTTTCAAATTTGAATAAACTATTCTTGTCGCTTAAAATAAAAAGTTTTGCCCACTAATGTGTTTTGACCGACCGTTTATTGGCTTTGCTTATTCATCGATTTTAATAAATTTTTCCCAAATATGTTAATCATCTAAAACTATATATACCAATTGACGCTACTTAAAAAAAAGACTTGTTCTTAGACCGATCGTTCTATGCGTAGATATGTCATCCGATCCGCGGTTCCAATATTAGTTGGTGCGTAAAGAAGACTCTGTGCAAAATTTCAGCTCGATAGCTTTAAAACTGAACCCGTAGCAATGAACCGCTTGTTGTCCTGATCAAGAATATATATAGTTTATGGGGTCGGAAATGAGGATATTTCTAAGCGTTACAAACTTCTGGGAAAATTAATATTCCTTTTCAAGTGTATAAAAATTCGATATACGATATATCGCGTTTGTAAAATATTCGATTTTGATACATCAATTTTTTGACAAATATATCGATTTTATTTCCGGCAACCCTACTACGTAGGTTGCTATATATATTTCTGGCCTAATAATGAAAACGCGAATATTTATGATCAAAAATGGTTTTAATTGTTTTTCAAAGTATTCTCCAGCAAGATTTACACACATTTGCATGCGCTCAAACCAATTGTCGAAGCACTTTTTCCACTCCGATTGAGACACCTTCAAAACACATGGTTTTTGAACTCTTCAACAGCATCTTTTGGCGACATAAATCGTTGACCACGCATTTTTCCCTTGATGTGCGGGAATAAAAAGAAGTCATTGGGTGCCAAGTCAGGGCTGTACGGCGGATGACCCATCAATTCGGCGCTGGTGTGAGCTGATGTGTGAGAGCTCGCATTGTCATGGTGCACAATGATCTGTCTTCTCTAGTTCGTTTTTCGAATTTCTTCGAAGACTTCAGGCAAACAAATTGTGGTGTACCAATCAGAATTGACCGTCCTACCAGTTTTACCGAAGAAACAGGCGACCATTTGCTTCGAAGTGCTTCTTCCACGAACGACTTTCGTTGGATTTGGCTCGTCTTCGAAGACCCACACGGTCGAATGCTGTTTTGTTTCGGGCTCATAAGCATAGAACCATGATTCGTCACCTGTGACAATCTTATAAACGTCTTTTGAAACAGCGCGATTATATTTTTTCAAAATTTCTTTGCACCAATCCACACGAGCCTTTTTTTGAGCGATCCAACGAGAACAAACCTTTTTTACGCCCAGGTGTTCATGCAATAACGACTGTATGCTGGTGGAAGAAATGCCCAAGGATGCCTCTATGACACGGTATGTCACATAATGATCTTGAATTATCAGTTTACGCACGTCATCAACGACTGTTTTTGGACGACCTTCGTCTTCGAGCGAGCGTCGCCCGCGATTGAATTCATTAAACCAATTTTTCACAGTGCTATAGGATAGTGCTTCATCGCCATACAAAGATTTAAGTTCATCGTTGCACTCGAAAGTTGTGAAAAATGATTGCACGAAAATGTTCACGAGTTAATTCCATTTTTCTGCCGAGTTAAGTTTTTGATTAATCGTTAATCGATATCAAACGTGTTCACACATGAAAGAGTTGTATGGAGCTTTTATCGATAAAAGTCCAACTTTTTTTTTTGGAAAAGGCCAATTGGTCATAAAATGGCTAGAAGTGACCTAGGCCAGAAACTTAAATAGCAACCCACGTAATTAAAAAAAATCTCGATTTGTCGACTCTGATAGAATCAGAAAAGCGTTTCAAAATATGTAGTGCATTTTTTTTATACACTTGAAAAGTGTATATTAATTTTGCCCAGAAGTTTGTAACGCATAGAAATATTCATTTCCGACCCCATAAACTATATATATTCTTGATCAGGACGACGAGCTGAGTTCATTTCCGCTTGTCCGTCCGTCCGTCTGTCCGTCTGTCTGTCTGTCTGTCTGTCCGTCTGTCCGTCTGTCCGTCTGTCTGTCTGTCTGTCTGTTTCTACGCAAACTAGTCCCTCAGTTTTAAAGCTATCGAGCTGAAATTTTGCACAGAGTCTTCTTTTTACTGCACGCAACTAATATGTCGGAACCGGTCGGATCGGATGACTATATCTTATAGCTGCCATAGGTACGATCGGTCTAAGAACAAGTTCTAGTTAGAAAAACTTTTTTGTTTTCCATCGTAGCGTCACTAATCTTAGTATATGTTAGTTTTATATGCTTTCACATAATTCTGGAAAAATGTATTAAAATCGGATCACTATAGCATATAGCTGCCATAGGAACGATCGGTCGAAAAATAAGTCTTTGTGGGAAAAACTTTTTTGATTTCCATCGTAGCGTCTCCAATCGTAGCATATATTTGTTTCATATGTTTCCACACAATTCTGAAAAAATTTATCAAAATCGGATGACTATAGCATATAGCTGCTATATAAACGGACGGTCAAAAAACTACTTCTTGTGAGAAAAACTTTTTTGTTTTTTATCGTAGTGTCCCCAATCTTGGTATATATTAGTTTTATATGCTTTCACATAATTTCGAAAAAAATTATCAAAATCGGATGACTATAGCATATAGCTGCCATAGGAACGATCGGTCGGAAAATGTGTTTTACTAAGAAAAGTTTTTTTTTATGGTATCAAATTTTTATTATCAATGATTTAAAAATTTTAAATATCTGATATCCTATATATATTTTTCCAGTTAAATCAGTTGGAGTAAAGTTTTTCAAGTGTATTAAAACTTCGGCACAGTCGAAGTTAGCTTTGCCTTCTCGTTTATATTTTTTTTAGGCATCAGAGTAGCCCTTGCCAAATGTTTCGCTTCATAAAGCAAAGCTGACAGTGGAAATTTGTCACTTATGGTTTGCCACTCGTCGTGTGAGGTTTGATTTGTTTCTTAATTATTTGCTTCTATTTTTTCTTTTTTTTTTTTTTGCGTTGAAAAAAGTCATGTTGGATCTTCGGTCGTGGCATTTTTTGGAATTTAATTTGGTATTAAATAAAAAATTATTTATTATTATTTATTTATTTCAAAATATTGAAACACAATTACAAATTGTGTCGAAAAAAAAAAAAAAAATAAAAAAATAGGAAAAAAAAAAAAGAAAAAAAAAATAAAAAAAAAATAAAAATAAAAAAAAAAAAAAAAAAAAAAAAAAAATATTTTAAATTTTTTTAAAGAATTTACAGCTTAACTCGGTGAAAAATGGAATTTGTGTGTTTCTCGCTTTGGTAATTTTTAAGATTTTTTTTTTTTTTTTTTTTAATTTTATTAATTTATAATTAAAATATAATATAGCAACGGCCTTCAGCTGAATTTTCTTTTTTAATTTTTACTTTATCACTTTTATTAAACTTAAATCTGTCTTACAATCACAATTAACTAAAAATCGAGAAAGCAAAGTGTGTGTGTGTGTGTTTTCGTATGCACAGTCTATACCTAAATATATATATCCATTACTCAATTAAAACTTTGTCAAATTTAATGCACAATTTACATGCACCTGTCAATGTATTTTTAAACCCTTAATTCATATAATAAGCCAACCCCCTCAACCAACCCCAATTCTCCCTTCTTTTAATGCATATATCAATGTATGTCAAACAGATTTGATGGGGGGGAAATAATTGCCGACTCCAATCCCAATTGGCTTACAAACTAAATTACTCATACGCCGCATGGACAAGTAGGTAGTCCGTCCGTCTTATCGCTGCTTATCGCATTTTTATTTCTAGGTAAACACCAAGTTTTTGTTTTGGTTTGTTTATAATTTGTTAGCATTGCGATTGCCGTGTGGTTAAATTTATATATATGTATATATATAAATGTGGGTGACAACTGATGTGGCTGATGGACGGTCGCAACCAAAAATGTTTACCTTTTCGTTAAATACTTTTAAGTTAAAAAAATTGAAATTGAATTTCTAGTCGTTTCAGCATCTCAGGGTTGCGACTGTTGTTCTGTTCTGTTATTACTCAGGTGCGCATTGTCTCACGTTTGTTTATTTATTTGCTCGCTTGATTGCCACACACATGGTTTTCTTTTTGTGTGACAACAACAACTTGAATTGCAGTTTTCTTGCTCCCCTTTCTACTAAAAAACTAAACCTTTTTAACACCCAGGAACTCTCATTGCGTGCTGCGTTTCGCTTGGTCTGGCAACAAGTGCGAGTTTAAAGAAGAAAAAGAAGCAAAAGACTTGGATACATATATCCAATAAATTGGCTTTAAAAATTATCTGCGCATATCCAATTATTAAAAACGGATTTTTATAGCGGAAAAGAAAAAGAAAAACGAGCAGCTACAATAATGACCGAAGCAAAAACAACAGAAACAAAGAGAGAGAGAGAGCGAAGAATTGTTAGATAATGGCCCTTTTACTAGAATGCAAACGGCAAATGCTGCTGCTGCTGCTGTGGTGAAAGGTTTGAAAGCCACAACAAGAACAAGCCAAAGAACAAGAATGTTCAGGTAAAACAAAAGCCGTAACAAAAACAACTGCAGATAAAAACAAAACAACAACAACAACAACAACAATTGCAGCTGCAGCTAAAGAAGAACACAACAAAGCGACTGGAGAGATTGGGGGGTCGGCCGCTTGTGGGCTGTACACCGTGGAGAGATTGGGCAGTAAAAGAAATATTAGAAAACAAATGAATTTCTTTTTGACAGCAAAAAATTCTCGTTTTGCTATTCTGATTCTTTATATGGTTTTGAAAAATACTAAACCCATTTAATTTAACACTTTTACAAAAAAAAAAAAAAAAAAAATAAAAAAATTAAAAAAAAAAAATTTAAAAAAAATAAAATTTTGTACATTGTCATGCAAGTGTTTGGGCAGTTATGATTCTTTATAATATGGTTCTGAAAGTAACTAAATCCATTTAGTTTAAACATTTAAAAAAAAAAAAAAAAAAAAAATGTTTTACATTGTCATGCAAGTGTTTGAGCAAAAAGTTTCAGTAGCAATTCTGATTCTCTATATGGTTCTAAAACTAAATCCATTCAATTTGAACAATTTAAAAAAAAAAAAAAAAATTTTTACATTGTCATGCAAGTGTTAGAGCAAAAAGCATATAGTATATATATATATTCCATATATATATATATATGGTTCTGAAACTAAATCCAATCAATTTGAACAATTTTCAAAAAAAAAAAAAAAAAAAATTTTACATTGTCATGCAAATGTTTGGGCAAAAAACTTCAGAAGCAGTTGCTATGATAAATGATGATGATAAATGAGTTCTCTACAAGTCTGAAACTGAACTTAGATCTACCGTATCCCTCATGAACTAACAAATACTATCTGACCTTAGAAATTCCTAATGG
The DNA here is from genome assembly GCA_018904225.1 of Lordiphosa mommai. NCBI lineage: Eukaryota > Metazoa > Arthropoda > Insecta > Diptera > Drosophilidae > Lordiphosa > Lordiphosa mommai. Next base: position 1,318,161 of record JAEIFT010000023.1, read on the forward strand.
TCTAACAAGTACATTTGACCAAAAAAAAAAAGTCAAAAATCTACTAGATGGGTTAAAAAGTAAACTCCTTGACCGCCAGAGGGCGCTGCTATCGCAAAAAAGATTTATGGTGCTTTAAAATCTATTCATATTTAAGCCCGAAGCAGACCGTAGTTTAGTTTTGACAGCTGATGGTTGTTGACGCAGGGAAAAAACTATGTTCGTTCCCTCATCAAACATTAGAGCCATTTTAAGAGGCAAAACAACGCAGGAAACCAAGGAAAAATTGCATACATTTTTATGGGGCTAATGAAATATTGGTTTCGAGAGTTTCATGATGGCCGAAACTCCAATCCGTCGGTTTTTTTGGGATTGTTATGGCACTCGAAAAAGGAAAATCATCCATCCCCTGGCTAAAACCAAAGATGGTACGGGGTATATATCATATTCGCAACCACATCCTTAGATGTACCGAATACCATAAAAACAGTCATATCATGGCCTACATAATATAGGCGAGCCATATATAGAGCTGACTAATGTCAGCTGTTGTTAATACAACAGGCCTTGTCTCACCAAATTAAAGGGTTTATTCAAAGCTTCTGTGGAATACCGGTGATTTACTACCTCTACCACAAATCCGTTCCAGAGTCCGTTGTTCAGAAAGTGAATCTGCGTTTTGACCAAACCATACTAGCTAGGGATTCCACCGTAGTCCACCTAACAAATTCTGGTGGATAGATAATACACCCTCAAAAAAACACCAAACGCTTCTCTACCTGATTTTGTACCCGAAACTGTAATAGTACCCCGTCCGTCTGTCCTTCTGTCCGTCCGCCTGTCTGTCTGTCTATCCGTCTGGCTGTCCCTCTGTCAGTCCGTCTGTCTGTTCACCTGTCTGTCTGTCTATCCGTCTGTCTGTCTATCCGTCCGTCTGTATGTCCACCTGTCTGCCTGACTGTCTGTCTATCCGTCTGTTTATCCGTCTGTCTGTCCGTCCGTCTGTCGGTCCGTCCGTCTGCCCGTCCGTCCGTCTGTATGTCTGTCCACCTGTCTATTTCACTGTCTGTCTGTCCGTCCGTCTGTCCGTCAGTCTGTCTGTCCGTTCGTCTTTCCATTCGTCTATCCGTTCGTCTATTCGTCCGTCTATCCGTCCGTCTATCCGTTCGTCTATCCGTTCTTCTATCCGTTCGTCTATCCGTTCTTCTATCCGTTCGTCTTTCCGTTCGTCTATCCGTCCATCTATCCGTCCTTCTATCCGTTCGTCTATGCGTTCATCTATCCATTCACCTATCCGTTCGTCTATCCGTCCATCTATCCGTCCTTCTATCCGTTCGTCTATGCGTTCATCTATCCATTCGCCTATCCGTTCGTCTATCCATTCGTCTATCCGTCCGTCTATCCGTTCGTCTATCCGTCCGTCTATCCGTTCGTCGATCCGTTCGTCTATCCGTCCGTCCATCCTTTCGTCTATCCGTTCGTCTATCCGTCAGTCTATCCTTCGGTCTATCCTTTCGTCTATCCGTTCTTCTATCCGTTCGTCTATCCGTCCATCTATCCGTTCTTCTATCCATTCGTCTATCCGTTCGTCTATCCGTTCCTCTATCCGTCCATGTATCCGTCCTTCTATCCGTCCGTCCATCCTTTCGTCTATCCGTTCGTCTATCCGTTCTTCTATCCGTTCGTCTATCCCTTCGTCTATCCGTTCGTCTATCCGTTCTTCTATCCGTTCGTCTATCCGTTCGTCTATCCGTCCGTCTATCCGTCCCTCTATCCGTCCATCTATCCGTTCTTCTATCCGTTCGTCTATACGCCCGTCTGTCTGTTTCTATGCTTTCCCCCCATTAGTTTTGAAGCTACCTTGCCCAAACTTTACGAAAAGTCTTTGAATAAATAAAGGCATTTGGACATTTGTCGGAACCCGCCGGATCGGGTGACTATATCTTATAGCTGTCATAGGAACAATCGGTTCGAAAAATGGTTCTAGTGAGAACAACTTTTTAAATACTTGTCTTTATAAATACTTGTTAATCTAAAATATTATCCAGGAATGCAAACTACTTGGCAATAAAGTCGGGATTTACACGATGAAACAAACTTCATGAAGTTTTCTTAGTAGGCGTGGAATTTATAGGAAATCTTTCATACCTCTTAAACGAATCGTAAAGAAATATATTTAATTCTTTCGCCTACTAAGAAAACTAAAGAAAGACTGTTTCGGTTCAGTGGTTTATGTAGCCTTCAAACCACCGGTTCGGCTTAAAACATGGTTTTAAGAGCAAACCAAAACAAGGTTTAGTTTTGTTTATTTCACTCTGAGTTGTCAAGCATTTTACTTTCTAATAAGAATTTTTTAAACTTTTTGGGTATTATTTTCGAATTTAAAGTCGTAAAATATATTCAAATATTATATTCAGGATGATCGAGAAGAGCTGGAATAGATACCACCAGGTCATCCTCAGGGGCAAAAAAAAATGGTGCTTGGAAATTCCTTTACTGAAAAAGATCACATTCCAGATGGAGTGAAAACACTGAAAGTCAACAAGTACAACCCCCTTAAGAGGTAGTTAGAAAAACTTTTCAACACTAAAATAATGCAAGTTGATTTTCCTAATTTTTCAAATCCACCTTAAGTCATCAAACCGAACCGAAGCGCTTAGAAGTTCAATTCCAAAGCTTCAATATTATATTTTTATTGATATCAACTTCCCTTCTAGCCAAATGAATAACATTAAAAAAAAAGACTCAACCGGCATCAATGAATAGTTTGAATTTGTAACCCCCACCAAGACATGAATATAAATATAAATTTGAATACGATTTTGGCAAACTCTTTCCTCAGGTGACACACTTCAAATCAAATGCAAATGCACTATGCACAAGCGCAACTGCCATTCCTGTGGCCACTGAGGTCAAGCTAAGACATATCTATGGGTATCCTCCATATGCCACCGCAATCCTCTACACAGCATGTCAATGCAATTCCATGGCCAACTGAGAAAACACTTTTGGGTCTCTTTGAGGCAATGACTTTTACACATGGCTAACCAAACACACCGACCGCCCGCCCGCCCCCCTCCCCCACACCCGGTCAGCGCATCTGGGCGCGCTCAATTGTATCGCCAGCGCCTCGCCATTGACGTCGTCGTCGTCGTTGTCGTTGTCGGAGACGACGTCGCCGCAGCCATTTGGCCGCGTGTAAAATCGTAAGACTTACTCACACAATTGACTCAGACGGCGACGTGCAACTGGAGCCAAGAAACTTGCGTTACCGGATTTCGGATGCTGTTTTGTTGCCCCCCTCCCCCTCACCCACTTGCACCTGCAGAAGGAAGGAGGGGGGGGAAGCAGCACCCAAAGCAATAGACGAACATTGAAGCCACAGCTACAGCTTCTACTCTTCTCTTCGTTTTGTATCTCTATTGATTTCGTTTTATCCAACAAAATTTTGTTGCTTTGGAATGTGTGTGTCTGGCTGTGTGTGTGTGTGTGTGAAAACTGGAAATTCTTTTTTGGGTTCGTTGATGTTGACCCAAAAATAAAGGAGAGACAGAGAGAGAGAGAGAGAGAGGCGAGTGTGTGTGCCTGTGGAGGAAGGGGGGAGCAAGAGTAGAAATACCAACACTGATTGTATGGCCTTATCAAAGAACGCCCCTTAAAAATGAATGTTTCCCCCAATGCAAAGTGCAGCTCAAACTGTAAACTGATTTCAGTTTCCAAGAAAATGTCAACTGAAATGTGAAAAGAAAACGTTTAAACAACTCTATTCAACTATCAACAAACACACACACGTTATAGACATTTTCCGACCGATTGGTCCTATGGCAGCTATAGCATATAGTCATCCGATTTGGATCCAATTTGGTAGAAATGTTTGAAAGCATATAATTTTCAGAATTCCTGAGTTTAAAAACGCTTTCATGGAAAATAAAAAAGTTTTTTTTATCAAGACCCATTTTCCGACCGATCATTCCATAGGATATAGTAATCCGATCTTAACCCAATTTAATAGAACTGTTTGAAAGTTCATAATATTCATAATTCCTGAGTTTAAGAACGCTAGCATGGAAAACAAACAAGTTTTTCTTACTAAGACCCATTTTCCGACCGATCGTTCCATAGGATATAGTAATCCGATCTTAACCCAATTTAATAGAACTGTTTGAAAGTTCATAATATTCATAATTCCTGAGTTTAAGAACGCTAGCATGGAAAACAAACAAGTTTTTCTTACTAAGACCCATTTTCCGACCGATCGTTCCATAGGATATAGTAATCCGATCTTAACCCAGTTCAATAAAACTGTTTAAAAGTTCATAATATTCATAATTCCGGAGTTTAAGAACGCTAGCATGGAAAACAAACAAGTTTTTCTTACTAAGACCTATTTTCCGACCGATCGTTCCCTAAGATATAGTAATCCGATCTTAACCCAATTTGATAGAAATGTTTGAAAAGCATATAATATTCATAATTCCTGAGTTTAAGAACGCTAGCATGGAAAATAAAAAAGTTTTTCTTACTAAGACCCATTTTCCGACCGATCGTTCCATAGGATATAGTAATCCGATCTTAACCCAATTTAATAAAACTGTTTGAAAGTTCATAATATTCATAATTCCGGAGTTTAAGAACGCTTTCATGGAAAATAAAAAAGTTTTTCTTACCAAGACCTATTTTCCGAACGATCGTTCCCTAAGATATAGTAATCCGATCTTAACCCAATTTGATAGAAATGTTTAAAAGCATATAATATTCATAATTCCGGAGTTTAAGAACGCTAGCATGAAAAATAAAAAAGTTTTTCTTACTAAGACCCATTTTCCGACCGATCGTTCCATAGGATATAGTAATCCGATCTTAACCCGATTTAATAGAAAATAATATTCATAATTCCTGAGTTTAAGAACGCTAGCATGGAAAAAAAAAAAGTTTTTTTTACTAAGTCATATTTCCGACCGATCGTTCCATAAGATATAGTCATCCGATTTGAACCCAATTTGGTAGAAATGTTTGAAAGCATATAATATTCATAATTCCTGAGTTTAAAGAACGCCATAATGCTTGAAAAAAAAAAGTTTTTCTATACGTATTTTTTTGAGAAACCAGATCAAACTTTTTCCGATCCAGACATAAATTCACATTAGATATAGTAATCCGATCTTAACCCAATTTGATAGAACTGTTTAATAGCAAATAATATTCATAATTCCGGAGTTTAAGAACGCTATCCTTGAAAACAAAAAAGTTTTTCATACTAAGACTAATTTTCCGACCGATCGTTCCTCATTTTAAGTTCGGAACGTACTTGATAATCAAGTCCAAGAATTTCGCGATTTGGTAAATTCGTACTCAAGTCAAACTTTTCGTACTTGTTTTGAGAAAATCAGGGATCTAATCGTCACGATGCCCAACCCAATTCAAATTCAGTCCCTTTCCAATTCCCAATTTTAAATTTAAGCCCTTTCCGATCTCGAAAAATCTTTTGGAACCCGCGGGAATTCCAAAAATTCTCGTCCTAAGCACCCATCTCTACTTTTGATATCGTTTAGGATTGATTTTCATCTGAATATCTCGCATTCTTAAATTAAGTACGAACCACTTAAATTAGGCATTTGTTTTGTACTCAAACGTTCTAAAACGAACGGAATAGAATTTATATCGTTTTGTACTTAAAATATTTAAGGCCCGATTTCTCACCTTCTACATAGCACTATCTGTCATATATATTTGACATATAGCAGCTATAAAGTAGATGAGTTATCGGCCCATAGTATGATTCGTTCTTGGGTGTACTTAAACTAAGTACGAATCAATCTAATAAGAACGAATCAGGATTTCATTCTAAGAATAAGGTTTAAGAAAAATCCTTGGAATAGCCCAAAATACATTAAGTAATATCAAGAAACGGTCTAAAATCAAGTATTTGGGAATTAAAGAAAGCGTACTAGAAGTATTTTCGTACTTGTATGTAACAAGTATTTTCCTACTTGTATCAAGTATTTTCGTACTTGTCTCAAGTATTTTTGTACTTGTTTTAAGTATTTTCATACTTGTATCAAGTATTTTCGTACTAGTATCAAGTATTTTCGTGCTTGTATCCAGTATTTTTGTACTTGTACCAAGTATTTTCGTAGTTATAATTAACAAGTATTTTCGTACTTGTATCAAGTAATTTCGTACTTGTATCAAGTATTTTCGTACTTGTTTTAAGTATTTACGTACTTGTCTCAAGTATTTTCGTTCTTGTACCAAGTATTTTCGTAGTTATAATTAACAAGTATTTTCGTACTTGTACCAAGTATTTTCGCACATCTATCAAATATTTTCATACTTGTACCAAGTATTTTCGTACTAGTATCAATTATTTTCGTACATGTATCAAGTATTTTCTCTTTAATTCACTTGTTCATTTTTCGTAACTTTATTTATTTTATTTTCGTACTTGTACCAAGTATTTTCGTACTAGTATCAAGTTTTTTCGTACTTGTATGTAACAAGTATTTTCGTATTTGTATCAAGTATTTTCGTATTTGTCTCAAGTATTTTCGTACATCTATCAAATATTTTCATACTTGTACCAAGTATTTTCGTACTAGTATCAATTATTTTCGTACATGTATCAAGTATTTTCGTACTAGTATCAAGTATTTTCGTACTTGTCTCAAGTATTTTCGTACTAGTATCAACTATTTTCGTGCTTGTATCCAGTATTTTTGTACTTGGCGTACTACTGACACTGTTTGTACTTGATTTAGGCCACAAAGTTCTCGGTTTTTCGTCTGAGTAACCTAATATACATGAAATCCCAATCAATCTAGAACAGTGTTAGGCACCAAAAGGGCGCTGTAACAACAAAATGCATTTATTTTTGAATTTGAGTCGAATAAGGGGCCACCCAAATGCCCATCGCTGAACTAGAACACCGCCCAGTTATGTTTTTTGTGTGAGTCAACAATGTTGTTTGAGTTTGGGCTAGCATTTCCGGGTTTTTCAAAAACTTCAGTAAAAATTCCAGGCCTGGTCCGCACCCACCTCTAGTTGAAAATGTTTGCATTGTCTCTTTAAAGCTTTTGTGGCTCATTTTTGAACTAAGCCTAAACTTGGGGCTCACATAAGTTTAAAAAGTTTTATTAGAAGTTATTATAGTTTATGTGTATTCTTCCTTGAAATAGAAATCTCAAAGTAACGTGTTTCTTTGCTGTTTTTTTTTTTATGTTTAATTTCCACACTACACAAAACTTGTTTCATTTTTTTTTTTTTTTTTTTTGTTGGTTGAGGCCAGTTTTCTTTTTAAGTGTTTTTCTTGTTTTTTGCCTCAACAACAACAACAACAACAACACGTGGCAACCAAAGCAGTCCAAACTGTAAGACATCTACATACACTATTCGGTATGTACATACAAGTATTTTGCAGGCATTTCCAGCTGGTTGATTCAACAGCTTAAACAAAAAAAAAAATGTACTCCCACCGCTTTTTTTTTTTTTGTAAACTGTTGGCTGTCACTTTTTGCACTCTCACGCCCACAAACAAACAAACAAAAAACACAAAAATCAACATCAAAGTTGTTAATGGGTTAAGCACTGAAGTTTTGACCATACAACCGGACAAAACTTTCCACGATTTGAGCTTAGCTTTTAATGATTTCCCCCGGCTTTTATACACATAATTAAGTACATTTGTATGTATGACTCAAGTACTTGGCCATTTTGCCCCTGTTGATTCATGACTCTCTCAGACAGACCGACAGTGGCAAAGAATGCAGTTTGACAGTCACTTACTTGTAATCTCCAAACACAAATCCAATTGGTTACACCGAACAACAAACACACACACACACACAAACACTGAAACACGGGCTTAAGCTCACGTGAAAAAAATTGATTCAAAAACAACAAAAAAAAACGTAACAAAATTGCGCAGACGCAAGACGCCAACGCGCGTGCGCGCACACACTCACACACTTTATGGGTAGGAAGTACCGAAAACCGTACCGAAAAAACGCGTACCAAGCGACGACACAAAACCTGCGACGCTCTGAACGCTACGAAAACGGCGACAGTCGCCGCACAACTGAGATGCGGTTAGTTCTCGTTGGGGCCAGTCGGCCCCAAAGCTACAAACACACAGAGAGAGAGAGAGAGAAAGAAACATATGAGAGACCACAAAATTGCAAAAACAAAAACAAAACTGCGCGCGACGCTCAATGCGATAGAGAGAGAGCGAGCGGTGGAGAGGGGAGGATAGAGAAATGTAAGAGTGGGCTAGCCAAGTCAACCACTTAAAGAGTTACTACTAACCTGATTCAAACAGTTTGGAAAGCATTGAAGAGCACATTTTTTTGTTCAAATTAAATGTGGCCATTTAAACTGGTTTTAATCGGCTCTTAAATCAAGTATTTGAATTTGGACAGAAATTTGAAATTGTTGCAATAGTCTTTAAAGGTTCAAAATGGGCAAATTCAGAGTTTAAAACTGTAACCGTAACCGTTAACCGCTATTAACTCTTTTAAATTTGTAACCGTAAACGAAAAAAAAAAATTGTTTTTCTAATAACCGTAACCCTCTTAATCTTTATTAAATTAACCGTAACCGAAAAACAAATAAATGGCTTAATTTCGGTCGTTATCAGGGTTCGTACAATAACACACACTTTTCTTTACATGCGAATTTTTTAACACCAAGTAAAATATGCAAGCTGTAAAAAAAAAATAATTTTTACACATGTAAAAAACAAAATATTTTTACACATGTAAAAAACAAATATTTTTGTTTATTTTAATAATTTTACACATGTAAAAAAAAAAATTTTTAACTTGTAAAAAACAAATATTTTTACACATGTAAAAAAACAAATATTTTTACACTTGTAAAAAACAAATATTTTTACACATGTAAAAAACAAATATTTTTGTTTATTTAAATAATTTTTACACATGTAAAAAAATCATTTTTACACATGTAAAAAAAAATTTTTACACATGTAAAAAAAACAAATATTTTTCCACATGTAAAAAAACAAATATTTTTACACATGAAAAAATATTTACACATGTAAAAAAAAAATATGTTTACACATGTACAAAAACAAATATTTTTACACATGTAAAAAAACAAATATTTTTACACATGTAAAAAAAAATATTTTTACACATGTAAAAAAAATATTTTTACACATGTAAAAAATATTTTTACACATGTAAAAAAAACAAATATTTTTACACATGTAAAAAAAAAAAATTTTTTTTTTTGTTTTAAACATGTAAATACAAAATTTTCCATAAAGCAATCATAACACTAAAGCTAAGGTCCCACAGGCAAATAATTTGCCCAAATTTTGATGAAAATTTGTCTAAATCGCGATTACATTTGATTTTTATGGACTTAAAACATAAGATATGGATATATATGCAAATAATTTGGCCAAAAAGTGTCGAAAAATTTCCTATTTAGGCCTATTTAGCTTAATTTTCATCAAAATTTGTGCAAATTATTTGCCTGTGGGACCTTAGCTTATCAAGAGCATATTATTTACATGCGTGTGAATTATTTGAGCTGCCTTTTGTAAAAACAAATGCAAAAAAAAATGTTTACAGGCGTGAAAAATATTTTTTCATTTCATAAAAAAAACACTTTTTTCACATTTGTGGCACACTTGTTATTTACATGCGTGTAAATACTTCTGTAAAAAATATGCAAAGCAATTTTTTCCACAAAATATTTTACAGGCGTGTAAAATATATATTTTTATTCCACAAAATATTTTACAGGCGTGTAAAATATATATTTTTTTTCACAAAATATTTTACAGGCGTGTAAAACATATATATTTTTTCCCCCATTTAATTTGTATTAATTCTTGTGGCACACTTGTTATTTACATGCGTGTAAATACTTCTGTAAAAAATATGCAAAACAATTTTTCCACAAAATGTTTTGTTTGCATACTTGTTAATTACATGCGTGTAAATACTTCTGTAAAAAATATGCAAAACAATTTTTCCACGAAATATTTTACAGGCGTGAAAAATGTTATTTCATTTCCTAAAAAAAACATTTTTTGTTTCATTTGTGGCACACTTGTTATTTACATGCGTGTAAATACTTCTGTAAAAAATATGCAAAACAATTTTTCCACAAAATGTTTTACAGGCGTGTAAAATATATACATTTTTTTTCACAAAATATTTTACAGGCGTGTTTAAATATATATTTTTTTTCCACAAAATATTTTACAGGCGTGTAAAATATATATTTTTTTTCCACAAAATATTTTACAGGCGTGTAAATTATATATTTTTTCCCCAAAATATTTTACAGGCGTGTAAATTATATATTTTTTCCCCCAAAATATTTTACAGGCGTGTAAAATATATATTTTTCCCCCCATTTTATTTGTATTAGTGCTTACGAAATATACAAAAAAAAAACTCCCTAACAAATAGCCACTTCTAAAGTATTCTCTTTGTTGTTTCATACACTTTTAATTTCTTAAGCGAGGGCAGTTTAATAAGTCAGTGACACTTATAAAAAAATCCAAATGCAGACGGGGCAATCGACTTAATGTTCTTGGATTGTTATTGCCCTTCCCTTAGACTTTTAACACTTACCCAATCTGGAGTCATTCTTTTTGCGCACACGCAAACAAATTGTGCAGGATTTGATGCACTGAAAAAAAAGAAAAGAAAATAAACCAAAAACACGAATTTAAATTAATTGATTTGAAACTGTTTATCCTAAATCTTGACTTACATCATGTATATGCCGTATGACTTCGGTGCGCGATATATTGTCCAGGGTCAAGCCATTAACCTCGAGTATCTCATCGCCCACTTCCAGATTATCGCGATCGGGCGGTGAGCCATATAGCTTAATTTTACCCTCCACATTCTCAACGAGAATGATGACATAGCCCGATAGCTCGACAACTTGTTGCTGCAAAAAATATAAAAAGAAGAAAAATATAGAAATTTATTTAGAGTTTTTGCATAAAGTAATTTTCATAATTTCAAATTCAGGTACCAAACTGCTTGGCAGCGGGGGGTGGGGAGCAGACCTCAAGCCGTCCAAACACAAATTAATTACACAAAAGGATAAAGGACAAAGGCAACAGCAGGAGTCGCACAGTACCAACTCCCATTTGCTTGTGTAGGCGTAGATTCTCTTTGTGTGTGTGTGGGTGGGTGAGTGTGTGTGTGGGAAGCTTGCCCATTATTGCTTGGGTTGGCTCGTTATGTTAATTACAACAAATTATGCTCGTGCGGCAATGCGTGAGCCCAAGTTATTCTACTCCTACCCCACAGCTTGCCCCCACAGCTTGCCCCCACTCTCTTTCTTTCCCTTCTTCTTCACCATCTTTCCACTACTAAATTTTGTGGCCTTAAAGTCTCAGTTTACGTTTGGCCTGGGGGCAGCACTTGATAGTGCTAATAGGCATTTTGGGTGACATAAAAGGACGCATTCATTGACATTGGACAGTAGAATCTATACTCATATTAAGTGCACAGTTTGAAAAGCACTAGAAGAGTTTGCATGAAATCACTTTTTGATGTGAAACATCTTTGTGGAAACTTTGTTTACTATCTCTGTTTTAAGATTGTTTTCCAACACTGTTTTAAACTTTTTTTTCAAACACTGTTTCCAACATTGTTTTAACATTTTTTTTCAAACACTGTTTCCAACATTGTTTTTAACGTTGTTTTCAAACACTGTTTCCAACATTGTTTTCAATACTGTTTTTCTCCACGGTTTTCAACACTGTTTTAATACAATTTTCAACAATGTTATAACACTATGTCCAACACTGTTTTCCAACACAGTTTGAACATTGTTTATCAACACTGTTTTCCAACACTGTTTTCCAACACTGTTTTCCAACACTGTTTTCCAACACTGTTCTCCAACACTGTTTCCAAAAATTTTCAATTCTGTTTCCCAACACTATTTTTCAACAATATTTTCTAACACTATTTTCCAGCAAGGTTTTCTGACACTATTTTTCCACACTGTTTTAATACTTTTACCAACACTGTTTTCCAACATTTTGTCCAAACACTGTTTTCAACATTTTTTTTATTCTGTTTCCCAACACTATATTCCAACACTGTTTTCCAACACTGTTTCCAAAATTGTTTGCCAAAAATTTTCAATTCTGTTTCCCAACACTATTTTTCAACAATGTTTTCTAACACAATTTTTCCACATTGTTTTAATACTTTTATCAACACTGTTTTCCAACATTGTGTCCCAACACTGTTTTCAACATTTTTTTTAATTCTGTTTCCCAACACTATATTCCAAGATTGTTTACAAAATTGTTTGCCCAAAAATTTTCAATTCTGTTTCCCAACACTATTTTTCAACAATATTTTCTAAAACTATTTTCCAGCAAGGTTTTCTAACACTATTTTTCGACTTGTTTTCAACCTTTTTTTTAACACTGTTTCCAACATTGTTTTCAATAATGTTTTCCTCCACGGTTTTCAACACTGTTTTAATACAATTTTCAACAATGTTTTAACACTATGTCCAACACTGTTTTCCAACACGGTTTGAACATTGTTTATCAACACTGTTTTCCAACACTGTTTCCAAAATTGTTTGCCAAAAATGTTCAATTCTGTTTCCTAACACTATTTTTCAACAATGTTTTCTTACACTATTTTCCAGCAAGGTTTTCTAACACTATTTTTCTACACTGTTTTAATACTTTTACCAACACTGTTTTCCAACATTGTGTCCAAACACTATTTTCAACATTTTTTTAAATTCTGTTTCCCAACACTATATTCCAACACTGTTTCCAAAATTGTTTGCCAAAAATTTTCAATTCTGTTTCCCAACACTATTTTTCAACAATGTTTTCTAACACTATTTTCCAGCAAGGTTTTCTAACACTATTTTTCCACACTGTTTTAATACTTTTACCAACACTGTTTTCCAACATTGTGTCCAAACACTGTTTTTAACATTTTTTTTTTAATTCTGTTTCCCAATACTATTTTTTAACTCCTTTTTCCAAGTCAGTTTTCAACAATGTTAACACTGTGTTAACAGTATTACCAACACTGTTTTCCAACATTCTTTCTAACACTATTTTCCAACACTATTTTCCAACAATGTTTTCCAACACTGCTTTCCAACACTGTTTTCAACCGGTTGTGTGTGGAAAAGAGTTTTAAGTCCATTCAAATAAGAAATTACAGAAAATGTTCAGAATTGTTCGTATTTCGAAAAATCCTTCCTTTGACGTTTTGGAGAATTAAAACAAGAACCACAGTGCCTCGCTGGCTATTTCTTTGCCAAACAGTTTGACTATTACGAATGCTGCTGCCTCTCACATTGAATAGTTTTTTAAGTCCATTTCAGGCAATGCAAATTGAAGCCGACACAAAGAGTGCTGCAACAACCAAACCACAAACTGCAACCCAAATTGGCAAAGGCACTTGAAAAGCATTTAAACCTGGCCTCTCCCTGACAAGTCAGACAGAAAGTCCAACCAAAAAAAAAGGAAAAGAACACAACCACAATAAAGTGGCCTAATTACAAAAATGCTTTAAAAACCCCACACACACACACACACACACACGTACGTATATTATCGGGTCACAAAGTGAATCCTGCGGCAAATACAAAACAGCACAAAGGCAATTTCTGAGTGGGTGTCTGAGTAAAAGTGGGCGTGGCAAAATTGCAATTGTTACAAAGTGGAATGCAACACGCAAAACTCAACTGAACTGAACTGAGAACTCGAGTTGAGTTGAATTTTTGGCCCAAAGCCAAAAGGACGCACAACCACAGTCGAGGCGGCCCAGGTCCCAGATTTCTGGTCCAAGCAAACAACAATGCCCCCCAAAAGGCACAGAGAAAACAGGTGGGAAAAATCGGTGTGCGAAAGGGCACAAAGGCACAAACCAGCAATAAACAGAAAACACAGCAAAACCAAACATAAAGGAAGACACAGTCGACATTTTGAGGGAAGCCGCGGCGAAACATTAGTTTTCAACTGGTTGGGCATTTTCCCTGGGCAACTATTCAAATCAACCCATCAACAAAAATTATGAGCAAAAATGTATTCAAAAATCACTGAAATGTGAGAACATTGAAAAGTCAAAAAATTATGTCATAGATGGAGTTTTTTAAAGTAAGAGCGCTGCAGTCGACTACGAAATATCCTGTAAACCAGATTTACCAGATTACCAGATTTAAATATATTCTTGATCAGCAAAGTAGGAAGAGGTTTAAAGTGCAGGCAGATCAAGCATATTTTCAATTTTTGTACCATATCTTCCACAATTTAGGAGTCAAGTTGTTCGAACCTTCTAGAGATTTATTCTACTCATCATACTTTATCGATCTTCCATACATAATTTCTTGATCAGTTGAACCATAGTAAAGTTGCCTCTCCGGCAATTTGAAAAAAATCGCATATCTTCCTCAATTTTAGAGTCCAATTATTCGAACCTTCTAGAGATTTATTGTACTCATCATTATTTATCGATCTACCATACATAAATTCCCGATCAGTTGAACCCTAGTAGAGTTGCCACTCCGGCAATTTGAAAAAACCTCATATCCTCCACAATTTTGGAGTCAGATTGTTTGAACCTTCTAGAGATTTATTCAACTCATCATTATTTATCGATCTAGCATACATCATTTCTCGATCAGTTGAACCCTAGTAGAGTTGCCACTCCGGCAATTCGAAAAAAAACTCATATCTTCCACAATTTTGATGTCAGATTGCTCAAACCTTCTAGAGATTTATTCTACTCATCATTATTTATCGATCTACCATACACCATTGCTTGATCAGTTCAACCATAGTAGAGTTGCCACTCCGGAAATTTGAAAAAATCTCATTTCTTCCACAATTTTAGAGTCAGATTGTTCAAACCATCATTATTTATCGATCTACCATACATAATTTCTTAATCAGTTGAACCCTAGTAGAGTTGCCACTCCGGCAATTTGAAAAAGACCTCATATCCTCCACAATTTTGGAGTCAGATTGTTCAAACCTTCTAGAGATGTATTCTACTCATCATTATTTATCGATCTACCCTACATAATTTCTTGATCAGTTGAACCATAGTAGAGTAGTAGCTGTGTAGTATTCAAACTGCCCTAGTAAATGTTTGAGAGAAGGTTGTGGCCCAGCTAAGTTAGTTAAAAAAAAAGCAAAAATTGTCGCCCAGACTTTTTATACGCAATGCCAGCTTCTGTATCTTTTGCTTTCTCTCTCTCTCTCCCCTTCTCTATTTTTTTTTTTTATCTTTCTATGTTTGTGTGGGTGTACTTGTGTTATTCTATATGTCTATGTGTGAAATGAGCTTCAAGTACAACAGCAGCAGCAGCAGCAGCAGCGGCAGCAGCAGCAACAACTGACAAGGACGCTCATATGAAAACAAACGCATAATTTAAGCGTAATTGCTGTCATTTTTCATTCGAGTGCGAGAGCGGCAAGAGCGGAGAACAGCGGATGGAGGACGGACTGTTCAAGTGCCCCAGTTTGTCTATGCCGCCCTCGTTCTCGTCCTCGTCTGCGTTCGCGTCCTACACATGCCTCATAAGTGTGTGTGTGTGTGTGTGCTGAGTGCCTGCATCCGGCGTTGAAGCGCCAATAATTATGCAGCTTAGTTTTTTTTTTTTTTTTTTTTTTGTGCTGCCGCTTTCTCTCTTCCCTGCACTTTGGCGCCCTCTGGCGGCAGGCAGTCAATCAAATGCCTGACTTTTTTGTGCTACGCTAATCCCTTCAAAAGTCAACAATTCCAGCGAAACGAGAACCAAAAAATACAAAAAAAAAAAAAAAAAAAAAAGGACCAGGATCCAGGTGTTTTTTAAGAAAATAAATGTTGCCTACTTTTAGGTCGTTGTAGACACAATCATAGACATTTGAAATCGACCAAGAAAAGGCAAATGTTTTTGCACTTCACCTTCAAAATGTTTTCCAGCCAAATCTACCAACAAATGGATATGCACTTCCATCAATTTCTAATCAAATTTTAAACGTATGAAATGAGAAATCTTATTAGAGAACTTAATCCTAGAATAGCACCAAAAATGATTTTGGAACTTCCAATTCCAGTCATTAACTAAATCTCAAGGCTTTTCAATGCCGTTCTGCGACTCACAAAAAAAAAAAAAAAAAAAAAAAAAAAACCTCGTCTTATAGACCCTTTAGTATGCTGCCTTGCCTAAGCTTAAAAGCAAAATATGATTTCAAATTATTTCTGTTGCCATCGTAAGTTTCCTTTATGAAATTCTTCTCTCGAAAAACTCGAATCTCAAAAATGCCAAATGCAATCAGACTGACAAGAAGCCAGACCATTACATTTCAATTGGACTTTTGCTATAAGAGTCCAAACACATAAGCAGATAACATGGCCAAATGGAAACTAAAAGAGTAAAGATTTAAATTACAAAAGTTGCAGTCTATGTTTCATGGACAAAGAACAGGAGCAGCGGGAGGCAGCAAGGCAGGCGTTAGGAAGGCTTCTGTTTAACATGCTAAAAAAAAAATGGAGGCATGCGTAGGAAAAAAGTTCAGACCAAGGGGTTTTTTTTTTAATACAAATATATACATACATATTGGTATATACTTATAATACATACATACATACATAATGATTTTCAATCATAGTCATTAGTAATTAAATTTTTTTGTAAGGTAAAATAATAAATAAACCCACGCAGTGTTTTTGGTGCAGCCCTATTTTTAACAGATTATATAAATATATGAAGTACACTGAACAAAACTGCTTCACCGGTTTTGTTCTATCAGCTCTTGTTTCCAAGATATGGCGGAAAAACGGATTTTTAATATTGGCCATTAGGCTATATCTTCCACAATTTTGAAGTCAGATTGTTCGACCCTTCTAAAGACTTATTCCACACATCATTATTTAACGATCCACCATACATAATTTCCCTAGCAGATGAACGAAAGTAGAGTTGCCACTCCGGCAATTTGAAAAAAACCTCAAATCTTTCACAATTTTGGTGTCAGATTGTTCGAACCTTCTAGAGAATTACTCTATTCATCATTATTGATCGATCCACCATACATCATTTCCCGATCAGTTGAACCATAGTAGAGTTGCCACCCCGGCAATTTGAAAAAAAACCTCATATCTTCCACAGTTTTGGAGTCAGATTGTTCGAACCTTCTAGAGAATTACTCTACTCATCATTATTGATCGATCTACCATACATTATTTCCCAATCAGATCAACGATAAAAGAGTTGCCACTCCGGCAATTTTAAAAAAAACCTCATATCTTCCACATTTTTGAAAATAGATTTTTCGAACCTTCTAGAGTACTATTCTACTCATCATTAATGATCGATCCACTATACATAATTTTCCGATCAGATGAGCTATAGTAGAGTTGCCACCCCGGCAATTTGAAAATACCTCTTTTTTTTACAATTTTGAAGATACATTGTTGGAATCTTCTAGAGAATTATTCTACTAATCATTATTGATCGGTCTATCATACATTATTGTCCGATCAAATGAACCATAGAAGAGTTGCCACCCCGGCTATTTGAAAAAAATCGCATATCTTTCACAATTTTGCAGTCAGATTGTTCGAACCTTCTAGAGAATTATTCTACTCATCATTATTGATCGATCCACCATACATTATTTCCCGATCAAATAAACTATAGAAGAGTTGCCACCCCGGCTATTTGAAAAAAACCGCATATCTTTCACAATTTTTAAAATAGATTGTTCGAACCTTCTAAATATATATTTAAAACCTCACAAAACATGTCTTTAGCAACAATCCAAACGTGAAGGAACAGAAATTCATTTAAAATGAACTGGAAAAAAAACTGGAATTAAAATATTTTTAAAATTTGACTCTCACAATAAGGCTGGGTTCACACTGTTCGACGAATAAGACATGATAATATATAGGCCCTTGTGTTTTCTTGTTTTCATTCTGAAAAGCTTGTCATTTGACATTGAAACAAGAACTGAAGGCCTACCGATTATCATGTCTCACGTCGATATTGAACGAGCCTTAGCCAGTCGAAATTGTGCACAAAATTCTCTAAATTTGCCTTTCTGTCTACAATTTGCTTAAACTTCCAATACTCTGGGTACCTTTTGGTATAGAGGTTGAAATTTAAGGTATGATTTTTCATCATTTGTAAATTTTTGCATTTATTTCCAGGGAAATAAAAATTGTTTCTGTCATTAAGTTGAAATAATGAAATCTATTTTTGTGACTTGATAAGAGCATTTGAAATTCGTCTTACGAATTTTATATATATTTTTTTTTGTGTTACGTTTTTGTTGTTATTTTTTTTTTAAAGACAAAGAGCGAACAAGAACAAAACACTTGACTTGTCATTTTTGACATATAAATGACAATACAAATCTCTGGATATTGTTTTAAATGACACACACACACACACACACATACACACAAGAGATGCCGTTGACGGGCCCAGCTTTCTCTGGGCTAATAAGACAAGAAAGAAAATAAAGAGAGTTAAAGAGTGAGAGAACGAGAGAGAGAGAGAGTTTGGCAATTGAAACTCCAGTTTGTTGTCATCAGCAATCAGTGGGCATTATCAGAGCATATGTCTTTTGGGCCACATGGTTGAAGTAAAAGGAATTGCTTACACCCAGCACATGCGCAATATAGACACCGCACACGCTTACACACACACACACACACACACACACATCGATGGGTGTTTTGTGAATTAAAAGCAGACACACTTCAGTTAATGAAGCAAATGTTTCATACTTTTCATTCTTTTCTTCAATCATATTTCGTTTTTTTATGCTTTCCCCTCCTCCCCCCCAACAGCAACAACAACAACAACAAGAGCAATAACAGTAAGAACTTTTTGAAATTTTATGGCAAAGTTTTTTGACAGGCCAGCGGCTGCGGGGGAGGGGGGTAGGCGGGCGGGTATAGCAATTTCACACATTTACGCACACACACACTTTGGTACATGCAGACAAGGCGGCGTATGCGTAATGCAGCTTACTGCAGTTTTCCCTCTTTTTTATAGCATACTTTCGAGCGCTTTCCTGCATATGTTTCATTCCATTCAGCCAGCCAGCCAGACAGACAGAGGGACAGAGAGACAGACGACAGGCAGCCAACGCGTGTGACATTGACAGACAAATAACACAAAAGTCGCAGAAGTGACACACACAAAGTTTTCCAATAAAAAAAATATATAAAAAAAAAATAACAAGTTGTTTTTTAATAGAAACTTTATGTTTTTTGTGTTTTTTTTTTTACCTTTCCTTTTTTCTGTCAAGTTATTTAAACTGAAGGTGATTGGAATTTCTAGCAGTCACTTTAAGTCTTTTATCAAAGACTTTGAATAGCGTGGTGTTTTGATTCTAGGAAACTTGTACCTAGAATATGTATGTAAGTACGTTTTCCCCTCTTTCCTTGTTTGGTTATACAAATGTGTGTTCATGCATTCTATTTCTTTATAAATTTCTATTTTGATCGCCATTCTTAGTAATTCTTATCATTGCATTTTCTTAGGAAGTAAATATGTGTACTTTAGGGCGGGCACATGTTGTACGGCTGCTGTGAAGTGCACCAATTTTGTGTATAAATCGGATTAGTCAAACCCAAATCAAATGTCCGTCGTAGAAAATGTATAAACCTGATCAATAATGTAATTTCAACTTATTTTCAAAACAAAACTCTGAAATGAAATGCAACAGCCAGCTGGCTTCTGGTCGAAACTGATAGAGGAAACATTTTTGAGTATTCTCTGTGGTAAAAATTACTTTTTGAAAAATTTATGAATTTTTCGATTTTTTTTTAAGGTTATTTTTTGCTCAGTGGTTTTACATATTCTGCCATATTTTCCGTAATCCTACACCAATTTGATAATATTTTTTTTTTTTTTTTTTTTTTTTTTTAGTTTGATTTTTTAATAATAAAATTGATAATAGAATTTACGATAAGAAATTTTTTAAACAAAATTTTAACTTTAAAAATTCACGAAAATTCGAGAAAAAAAAAAAAATTTTAATTTTCTTTTTGATCATATGAGTACATTAATTAGGCTTTAAACTTGTTTGAATCTATGGTAAAACGCCATGTTATAGACCAGGGATGCCCATAGCCCGCTTACAATAGAGCAGACACCAATACATAAACGAAAATACATTTTTTTTTTTTTTTTTTTCTTTGATAAGTAATTGATTTTAAAATAGTGTAACCCTAATACAAAATTTTTTACATTTAACTGTTACTTTTAAGCATTTTTTAAAGAACAACAAACACCTGAAAAAGATGGAGAGAAACCGGTTATTACGTGGTTTGCTATTTAAGTTTCTGGTCTAGGTCACTTCTAGCCATTTAAGGACCAATTGGCCTTTTCCCAAAAAAAAGTTTGGACTTTTATCGATAAAAGCTCCATACAACTCTTTCATGTGTGACCACGTTTGATATCGCGATTAACGATTAATCAAAAACTTACCTCGGCAGAAAAATGGAATTAACTCGTGAACATTTTCGTGCAATCATTTTTCACAACTTTCGACGTGGATTATCACGACAAGAAGAGTGCAACGATGAACTTAAATCTGTGTATGGCGATGAAGCAACATCCTATAGCACTGTGAAAAGTTGGTTTAATGAATTCAATCGCGGGCGACGCTTGCTCAAAGACGAAGGTCGTCCAAAAACAGAATACATTGATGCCGTGCGTGAACTGATAATGCAAGATCGTCATGTGACATACCGTGAGATAGAGGCATCCTGGGCATTTCTTTCACCAGCATACATTCGATATTGCATGTACACCTGGGCGTAAAAAAGGTTTGTTCTCGTTGGATCCCGCACAATTTGACAATCGCTCAAAAAAAGGCTCGTGTGGATTGGTGCAAAGAAATTTTGAAAAAATATAATCGCGGTGTTTCAAAAGACGTTTATAAGATCGTCACAGGTGACGAATCATGGAAACAAAACCGCAATCTACCGTGTGGGTCTTCGAAGACGAGCCAAATCCAACGAAAGTCGTTCGTGGGAAAAGCACTTCAAAGCAAATGGTCGCCTGTTTCTTTGGTAAAACTGATCATGTGGCGACTGTTTCGCTTGAGCCACGTAGGACGCTCAATTCTGAGTGGTACACCACAATTTGTTTGCCTGAAGTCGTCTTTGGAGAAATTCGAAAAACGAACAAGAGAAGACAGATCATTGTGCACCATGACAATGCGAGCTCTCACACATCAGCTCACAACAGCGCCGAATTGATGGGTCAACCGCCGTACAGCCCTGACTTGGCACCCAATGACTTCTTTTTATTCCCGTGGTCAACGATTTTCGTCGCCAGAAGATGCTGTTGAACAGTTCAAAAACCATGTTTTGGAGGTGTCTCAATCGAAGTCGAAAAAAGTGCTTCGACAATTGGTTTGAGCGCAGGCAAAAGTGTATAAATCTTGCTGGAGAATACTTTGAAAAGCAATAAAACCATTTTTGATCATAAATATTCGCGTTTTCATTATTAGGCCAGATATATATATAGCAACCAAATTAGACTCCATTATTAGCTGAAGCTGAATTGAGAAGTGATGTGTACCAAAGATGAGAAAATGGCCCTTAATCTTTCCTAGAAACACTTCATTCTTACTGCTGTTGCCTGCTTCTAATTCTTAGCTCTTCTTTTACATCGATCGAGAAGAGCACCGACTTTTCATTCATTGGACATCTGCTACAACCAGCTCGCGCCATTGTCAGGGAATATAATCGAATTTGTTTGTGCAGAAAACGGAAATCTTAAAAGAGAGAGAGACAATAAAGGCGACAGCATAAAAGCTGTTTTTCTTTAACACAGAGAAGAAAAGAACCAAAAACAAAGACTGTTGCCTATTTTTAGGCGTCTGCAGTTCAACATGCAAGTGGAAGCTGTGACTTAAGCTCTATGACAATAATGGCGAACGGAGATTTTTACTGGTTTTTTTTTATGGCTTATTCACGCACACACACACACACACACACAGCTCAACTTCAAAGTGTGACGGGCAAGGCCAAAGACAACACACACACACACACATACACTTGCATAAACATCACTCAGGCTGCTGGATGGGTGGATGGAGGGCGTCATGTAAAAAAAAAAAACAAGAAAAAAGAAGCGAAATAAAGTATTTTCAAAAGTGTTGTTGTTGTTCCACTTACAGACAACCAAGCAGATGTGCGTGTGTGTGTGTGTGTGTGTGAGTAGCCCAAAACGGCAATGTTTAATTAAAAACGATAGCAACAAAATGCCAAACATAAAAGTCGCGACGACGTCGACGGAAGCCAAATGCAAATGAGAAATGGCAAATGGTTGAAAAAAAAGGACTAGAGCAAGGGGGAGGAGGTTGGGTGGGGGTGGAGCATGTTAGAGTAACGGTTGCCAAATAGTTCACGCATTCATCACAATAAACAACAAAACACGATTGACTTGAACGTAGGAAGGAGCAACCATTTCATTGCAAATGGCACACATATGTGTGATTGTATGTATGTACAAAAGCCATTGGACCAGCAAAATTATTGGCCATTATATGTATGTAAGCTCGCTCAACCGACTTTTGGGGCCCGAAGACCACTTACCAAGATTCGCTCAATTTATAAAATAATTTTATATAGCTCGCATATAACCGATCTGGCTTTGTTTTTCTTACTAGAACTATTTTTTGCACCGATCGTTCCTATGGCAGCTATATGCTATAGTCATCTGATTTTGATAAATTTTTCCAGAATTGTGTGGAAGCATATAAAACTAATATATAACACGATTGGTGCTGCTACAATGGAAAACCAAAAAGCTTTTCTCACTAGAACTAGTTTTTGCACCGATCGATTTTGATAAATTTTTCCAGAATTGTGTATGAGCATGTAAAACTAATATATACCATGATTGGTGACGCTACCTTGGAAAACAAAAAAGTTTTTCGCACTAGAACTAGTTTTTAGACCGATCATTCCTATGGGAGCTATATGCTATAGTGATCCGATTTTGATAAATTTTTCCAGAATTGTGTGGAAGCATATAAAACTAATATATACCACGATTGGTGATGCTACGATGGAAAACAAAAAAGTTTTTCTCACTAGAACTAGTTTTTAGACCGATCATTCCTATGGCAGCTATATGCTATAGTCATCCGATTTTGATAAATTTTTCCAGAATTGTGTGGAAGCATGTAAAACTAATATATACCACGATTGGTGCTGCTACGATGGAAAACAAAAAAGTTTTTCTCACTAGAACTAGTTTTTGCACCGATCGATTTTGATAAATTTTTCCAGAATTGTGTGGAAGCATGTAAAACTAATATATACCACGATTGGTGATGCAACGATGGAATATAAAAAGTTTTTCTCACTAGAACTAGTTTTTGGACCGATCGTTCGATGCAGCTATATGCTATAGTCATCCGATTTTGATAAATTTTTCCAGAATTGTGTGGAAGCATGTAAAACTAATATATACCACGATTGGTGATGCTACGATGGAAAACAAAAAAGTTTTTCTCACTAGAACTAGTTTTTAGACCGATCATTCCTATGGCAGCTATATGCTATAGTCAACCGATTTTAATAAATTTTTCCAGAATTGTGTATGAGCATGTAAAACTAATATATACCACGATTGGTAACGATACGATGGAAAACATAAAAGTTTTTCTCACTAGAACTAGTTTTTGCACCGATCGATTTTGATAAATTTTTCCAGAATTGTGTGGAAGCATGTAAAACTAATATATATCATGATTGGTGATGCTACGTTGGAAAACAAAAAAGTTTTTTTCACTAGAACTAGTTTTTGGACCGATCGTTCCTATGGCAGCTATATGCTATAGTCATCCGATTCGGCCGATTCCGACAAATGTGCAGCCTATTTGTATTTAAATTTTTTTGCAAAGTTTGGTCAAGATGGAACTCAGCTCGTCATGCTGATCAAGAATATATATACTCTATGGGATCGAGATGCTTCCTTCTATGCCTTACAAACAGACACAGAGGCAGACAACAGACACACACACACACAGCTGATTAAAGCATCGGAATAATGTTGTACTGAATGTAGGATGCATAATTTATGGGCACCAAAATGCTTTCAATGACATTGTAATTATATGTAAACATTTTGCAAACTACAGGCGTATATATATATATATATATATACATTATGTATCTGAATACTTGGCCCTTAAGATATGGCTAACATTAGCGTAAGTTAAGTGCCGCTTTAAGTGTGTTGAAAGTGAAAAATAAAGGTTCAGATTGAGTAGCAAATGCAGCCTACAGAAGATGCTTTTGGGACTGTCGTTTACATGTGTTGCATAATTGAGGAACACACACACACACACACACACACGTGAAAAAGGGGCGACCCCATTCAGGCACTTAGGACAACTCCTTGGGGAATGTGCTTACAAGTGGGAGTCCCTGTTTTAGTTAGTTAGTTTTTTTTTTTTTTTTTTTCATCCTTTTACTCACCTTGCCCTGCGATGAGGATATCGTTGAGGCTGACGGTGTGCCCGAGGATTGTGCGCTTAATGTGGATCGGCTGCTGTTCGCTTGCATTGCTCAGCCCAGGGGGGGGCGCAAAGGCAACAATCTGGAGCCCAAATCCAGATGCAATCTTTTTTTTTTTTAAGCGGCCGTTGCCAGCATCAAAGTTGTATCAGCTGTTGTTGTCGATGCACTTGCTCCGTCTGCAGTTGATTGCCCCAGTACGGAGTAGGAGGCGGCGTTAAGCTGGGTAGCATTTTTATTAGTTGTGTCGATTTAGCTTAGCCCTACACTATGGTTGATGATGAATGATCAGGTATCATCGGGGCCATATTGTAGGTACGTAGCTGGGGGGGTACGAGAGCTTAGACTAGTTGGAAGCGTAGTGGCTTTTTTTTTGGTGTTATTATCGAGCGCTGAAAGTGTACAAGAAATGTAGATATTTAATGTTAATCGAGGCAGCAGCAGCTCAGCAGCATGAATGCATATAAAATTTGTATATTCTGCCTTAAAACAAGGCTACAAACCCATCCAGAACCGATTTCCGCAGAAATAAATCGGTACAGGGGCTTTTTTTTTTTTTGGTCCCTCGAGCCGGATAATAAGCCGAACATTTTAGTTGTATGAGCTCCCGAAAGGGATCTGGATATTAGAGTATTCTCCCTCTGCAACTATTTCCTGAATTTATCGGGCCTGTTCCTTTATATGAAATCAATTTTCCTCAATTTTTTGTATCAAAGTAAAGGGAATCATTTGATTTCAATTCTTGAAAAATGTATTCAATTTTTTGATTACGTATTTCTGAATTCAAGGGTTTCTCATAACTTGATCTAAATACGAACAATTAACTTATCAAATAGATAAACTCTTAAATCAAGAGCTTGACTAACTCAAACCGTTCGAAAATTGTTTCCTTAACATTTGTCTATCGATTACACAGTACAACACTAAAAATTAGCCCGGTATTAGATCCATAAATTCTGAATCTTGAGACTTCTGTAAGCATCACCTCATACCCAGTTTTTTAAATAAAGCCTAGGTTCGCGTTCTATGGGTACTTTTGTACGTAACAACAGTATGAGGTGATGCTTACACAAGTCTCAAGATTCAGGTCTAGTACCGGGCTAATCAAAACAAGTAAGACAGTCGGTCAAGCCCGACTGTAATATACTCTGTACCGCTATGTATGTATCTGATGGCTTTAAAGTGTGGGGTTTTTCAAAATCAGAGGGTGGCAGTCCAGTTGGCAAATTACCAGTTAGATTTTGCCCTCTCGCTCTCTCTTCTACCAATCGCTGCAGTGTTGTTGTTGCTTTGAATTTTCTTTTACGTATAGCTTTTATATCATTCATCTGATCGAAAAACGTTGTATGGCGGATCGATAAATAATTAGTAGTAGAATATATGTCTATAATGTTCGAACTATCTATCTTCAAAATTGTGGGAGTTATTACGTTTTTTTGAATTTGCAGGAAAGGCAGGGGGCGTGGCAAAAATTAAAAATAAACTTGATCTGCCTGCAGGTATAAGAAGAAAACCCAATATACTCTTTGTACCTTCGGTACAGAGTATAAAAATTGGATTTTGTTGTACTGTGTTATCGGACGTTCTTAAAGTGCGGCTATAGTTATGCACCAAGCATAAAACGAAAATGAATTCTTAACGCTATTTTGCATTGCTATTGCTGTTGTTTTGTTTCTTACTTATCTTATTTTTGATTCTCTTTTTATCTGCATTCATCAATTGTTGCTCTCCCCTCTCTGAGTACTTGTACACTACAAAAGTTGCGTGCGGCTATAGTTATGCACCAGAGTTTGAGTATCGTCATATCTTTTGAACCATTTAAGTTATCAACTTGATTTTTCTTCCCTAATAATCAGCAAAGTTCAAAGATTTTTTAGACGTAAAGTTTTGATATGTCACGCCTACCAAAGGGGGCGTAAGAAGCTCAGCAAACTTCAAACTTATGATTTTTTGATCAACAATTTTTTTGAATGGTTTACAAATATTTTTAAATACTTATTTAAGTAGATTTGCATTTAAAAAAATTTAATAAAAATATTTTTTTTAAGAAAAAAATCTTATGTTTGTCTGCTTTGGAGCTTGAAGCTGTTCCTTTTCTCTTTTATGAATCCTATGAATATGGTATATTTTCTTTACATGCTAAGAATACTACCTATATACGGAATTTAAACTAGCTTATACTTTTCCTGAATATCATATTAAAGAAACAGTGTCGAAAAAAGAAGATTTTCGTCAAGAATTAGGGTTGTTTGGAAGTACCAACCAATATGTGGAAATAACAGCTCCTATTACTGGAATAGACTGTAAAATTATTAAGAAGGTTCAGGTGATCAGAGAAAAAATAGATGATACAAAGTGGGGGAAATATGAAACTATTAAAACGTTTATTCATTTATAGGAGAACACTATCCAAGCAAATGGTTAACACCTACTGTACTTGATCATGGACAATATATAAGTCCGTGTTTACACGATGAAGTTTGCTTCATGAAGCTCTCTTCGATTTCGTTTTGAAGCATCTTCAAAACTTCATGCGCATTTACATGATGCAATTTGCTTCGTGAAGTTCGATTTTATTTCGCCTGAGAACACGAGTTATCGACGGACCCATGTTTTTTTTTTTAAAAAAATCAAAGAAAAAATAAAAATTTGGCGGTTGGCAAACTTAATCATTTAATTTGTTCCAAGTAGATTTGTTTACATCAATTTTTGAATATGATATCTCTGAAATGGCCGCCTCTGGCGTTGATGGCGTATTGTGCCCTTTTTGCAGCATTTTCCATCGTTTTCGCCAACATTTCGGCCGGAATAGCGGCTATTTCTTCACGAATGTTGTCCTTGAGCTCTTCTACGGTCCTTGGCTTGTTAACGTAAACCTTTGACTTCAAATATCCCCACAAGAAGAAGTCAGGCGGCGTCAAATCGGGCGAACGCGGTGGCCAGTCCAAATCACCACTTTTCGACATCAAACGGCCCGAAAACAATTTCTTCAGAAAATCGATTGTTATGCGACTTGTGTGCGGTGGAGCGCCGTCTTGTTGAAACCAGAACTGCCTCATACGCTTTCGACGAATAATTGGCATCACAAAATTGGTCATCATGTCGCGATAACGCTCCTGGTTGATGGTAACAGCATGGCCATTTTCATTATTTTGGAAGAAAAACGGCCCAATGACCGTTTTCGCACTAACGCCACACCAAACTGTAACTTTTTCGTCATGAAGAGGCACTTCTTGAATCTCCTGAGGATTTTCAGTGGCGTTAATACGGCAATTTTGCTTATTTACGGTCCCATTCAATGTGAAATGGGCTTCATCGGACATTTTTTTTGAGTTTTCACAATTGACTTGTTCTGTTGAATGTAAATTTCAACTATTTCAGAGCGCTCGCGTGGCGTGTATCTGCTTGGACTGACGCTTCAAACGCGGTATGTCATTAAGCGATCTGACATCTCTGTCAAAAGTTATGGCGTTGCCAGATGGGTCCGTCGAATATGGGCAACCCTGTACATGTTCTTAAGAGGTTATACGCATTTTTTTTTTTGTATTTTCGGAATGTACATATATTAAAGCATATTCTCTGAAAGTTTCAAACAGATCCAGTAAATTTTTTCGGAGATATACCCATATTTGTAAGGACGCTTTAGGGCTTCGGACACATTATCTTTATCCAAACATAACTTTCTGACTTATCAACTGATTTTTCTAAAGCCGTTTTTCAAATTAATGAAGATTTCATCAATGAAAAATTGTGAATTGTGGTTTAATAGACGACACCATGTAAGATTAGGAAAAAAATGACGTTTTTTGGCAATTGCATATCGTATGCATTTTTTTTTTTGACTCTTTGTACCCTTGGAAGGATTTAGGAAAACAAAAGTCAATGCATAAAGAGTGAGATTTAGGAACTTTTATCAAATTAAAAGGTGCAAGGGAAATATCAAATTTGTTTTTGAATATCTCGAAGTGTGGGTTATAAATAAATTTAAAATTGTTTTATATACGTAAAATTTGACTGTTTTCCTACGAAAATATCATAAAGCAAAGGGTTTTGATAAACTTTAAAATTTTTGGTCTTGGTGAAGAAAACAAAACAATTTTTTTGTATGCTAATATTCTTCTCGTGCCTGTTCCGTAATTAAAATCAATTTTCGTAAATCGTTTGATCAAAAAAAAAAAAATTTCCTACTTGCATTTCGAGGTGCGATAAAACTGAAATCTGAAAATATTTCTTGATTCGAGAGTTTCATAACTTGTTTTTAATACGAACATTTCTCATTTCAAATAGAAAAACTCTTGAATCACTTGAAAAACTCAAAACCATAAAACCACACACAAGTTCAAGATCTGTCATACTTAAAACAAGAGCTCCACAGATTTAAGAGTAAAACCTAATTGGATTGTACAAAAATGTACAAATTTGGTTCGTCCAAAAAATTGATTTAAGGGGATATTTTTTTCGATTTTTTTGTTTTGTCTTATAATCATAGCTTGGACAAAACCCTTTCATGTTTTTCAAATTGGTTTTTTGTAATATTTATTAAATAGTTTAGGAGGTAAAAAAAAATTTTGTGGAATTCGAATGCTCTTCAAAAGTTAGCTGCCAATTAGCCTCGAAAAAAAGTGTGTAGAGGTGGTGGCCATGATTCCGACTCCAGGTTATCGAATTGAAAACGGCAAAATTTGTTATGATCAGAATTGATGTAATTCTGGCCCGTACCTCGATCATAAAAAAATTTTTTTAAAATTTACAAACATTTTAAAAAAAAATTAGATTTTCGACGATTTTTTTGTTGAATTTTTAGTCCCCTAAACCATAAAAATAGATATATCCGTTTAGAGCAATAATGTGAGTATTTTTTACGTTGCTCAAAACTTTAAGCGCGTTTTTCGACCTGGTGGCCATGATTGCGCCAGTTCTACTGAACCGATTTTGATCAGCCATGTTGCAATCGACGCAAAATTTATGTAATTCTGGCCCGTACCTCAATCAAGAGGCAAAAACAATTTTTACTATTTTTTTTTTACACTAAACACAAAAAAAAAAACTTCGAAAATCTAAATTTTTTTTTAAACGGCCGCCAATTTTTCAAAAAAATATTGCAAAATATGATTGAGATACGGGCCAGAATTACATCAACTCTGATCATAACCTCATTTACCGTTTTCAGTTTCGAAAACCTGGAGTCCCCTCTACATCCTTTTTTTTTTGAGACCATAATTGGCAGGCAGACAACTTTTTGAACAGCCCTCGAAATCCAAACATTTTTTTTTATTTTATTATATAGTTAATAAATAACACAAATCCAAAAACCAAACTGAAAAATCTCTTATGATTTTCTCTCCAGAATTTAAAGAAAAAACACTCATAAAACATGGTTCAAAGGTAGAAAACCAACCCTTAAGTCAGTCAGCTTAACAGTATTTAATTTAAGTATTCAATTACAATTCAAAAATTCTAACTCCGTTTCTCAAAGACAGCCGATCTTAAAACAAGTTTTGTCTGCTCAAGGAGAAGCAAGAAGAATCTGGTACAATTTGGAAGGTTGCCCCTTGCAGTATGCAACACTTGCAAGAACCACAGAGAGAAACACCCCCGGAGCCAAATTAAAGTAGGGCTAGGTCATTTACAGAGCGCCCAAAAAATGGTGAAATGGTGAGCAAGGACAGCCGATGGATGCTAAGCGATTGCTTCTGCTGCTGCTGCCGGCACGCCCAGGCCAACAGCAAAGAATGGGCGCTAAGATGCCAAGGACATGGACCAGCAGCGGCACCAACCAGCAGCAGCAGCAGCAGCAGCACTTCTTGCGGCGCAGACATAACCTCAACTTCTTGCGCGCTGCTTACCACGCTGCCGGCGTAGGCAGCAGCAGCAAAAGCGGCAGCCATTTTAGAGGCCAGGCAACAGCTTTACATGGATTTATGTTGCTATGTGTGTGTGTGTGTGTGTGTCTTTTTGAAAATTTATTCAGCTACAACACACAAAAACAAAAAAAAAACAAAAAAAAAAGGTAAAAATGGGAAATAGTGTCAAGGAAACTTTTTAGCGACCGCCAAACTATGCAGATTAGATAATCCCAACACACAAGATCGTTGCGGCTTAAAACTAACCAAATTTTTGAACAAATGTTATATTTACTTTACGTTGCTGTTGTTTTTGTTGTTGTTGTTGATTTTGTTTAGAATTATGCGTTGCTTTGTTGTGCGTTTCGTTTTGGTTTGCTTAAAATTAGAATTTTTTGTTGTGCGCTTTTGGTATTGCTCGCCAAAAAGGCGGCTGCTGTTTTTACATTTTGTTTTGGCAGGTTTAAAAAATATACAAAAAAAACACACACTCACGCACACACTCACTCACACTCACACTGACACACTCAGAACACACGCGCACGCGGCGGGCAAAAAAAAAAAAAACAAAAAAAATTGCTGATTTGCCTAGATAAATTTGATTCTTTTTTTTTGTATTTTTTTTCTAAATTTTGTTATTTATTTAGCCCGTTTCAGTTTTGGTGCAACTTTTTTTTTTTTTTTCCCTTCAAATTTTGCCTTTGCGTTGCGCACGCCCGCGCTTGCCGCCGTAAACTGTGCTACAATTTGTGTTGAAATCTTGCGCGTAACTGAAGCGAGGCGTTTTTTTTTCTTCTTTCTGTTGCCTTATATTTTGTGTGTTCGGAAATATGTATTTTTTTTTTGTTTTTGGTATATTTTGCGTGTGTTTGGTGCGTGAACAGCAGCCGTTGCCGTTGCCCCGTGCGGTAGCACTGGGCTCAGTGTCTGTTTCAGTTTTCAGTTGCCGTTCGCAGGCTCTGGGCATTCCAACCAGATGGCTCAGCTGCCAAATGCCGCAGCAGCAGCCGACAACGACGACGACACGACGACGCTAAAACGAGAAGCCCGATGATGCTAAAGCCGAGGTACAATGGGATGCAAAAAGCTAAGCCATGGCGAAATAATCTAAAAAAAAACGAGAAGGCAAAGCTAACTTCGACAGTGCCGAAGTTTTAATACACTTGAAAAAATTTAGTCCAACTGATTTAACCGGTAAAATATATATAGGATATAGATATCAAATATTTAAAATTTTAAAATCATTGATAATAAAAATTTGATACCATAAAAAAAACTTTTCTTAGTAAAACACATTTTTCGACCGATCGGTACTATGGCAGCTATATGCTATAGTCAACCGATTTTAATAACATTTTCCAGAATTGTGTGGAAGCAAATAAAACTAATATATACTACGATTGGTGACGCTACCTTGGAAAACAAAAAAGTTTTTCTCACAAGTACTATTTTTAGACCGACCCTTTATATGGCAGCTATATGCTATAGTCATCCAATTTTGATAAATTTTTCCAGAATTGTGTATGAGCATGTAAAACTAATATATACCAAGATTGGTGACGATACGATGAAAAACAAAAAAGTTTTTCTCACTAGAACTACTTTTTGAACGACCGTTTCTATGGCAGCTATATGCTATAGTCATCCGATTTTAATAAATTTTTCCAGAATTACGTGGAAGCATATAAAACTAATATATACCAAGATTGGTGACGCCACAATGGAAACTAAAAAGTTTTTCTCACTAGAACTAGTTTTTAGACCGACCGTTTATATGGCAGCTATATGCTATAGTCTTCCGATTTTGATAAATTTTTCCGGAATTGTGTGGAAGCATATAAAACTTATATATACCACGATTGGTGACGCTACGATGGAAAACAAAAAAGTTTTTCTCATTAGAACTAGTTTTTGGACCGATCGTTCTTATGGCAGCTATATGATATAGTCATCCGATCCGGCCGATTCCAAAAAAAGACTTTTTGCAAAGTTTGGTCAAGATAGCTTCGAAACTGAGGGAGGAGATAGCATAGAAACAGACGGACGGACAGACGGAAATGAACTCAGCTCGTCATGCTGATCAAGAATATATATACTTTATGTGGTCGGAAATGCTTCCTTCGCTGCGTTACAAACATCGTGACAATTTTAATATACCCTCTGGAAGGGTATAAAAAAAAACAGCTGGGGAAAAAACTGTCTAAGTTTTTTTTATCAGATTAGCGGTCTTCTTTACTAGAGTTGGAGGAATCTAGTTAATTTTAATGACCTAGTTTTAAAACGAATATCGGTTCCGGTACCAGTTCCGGTACGTATCGAAATAAGAATTGCGGCTTAAGGTTCTATCGGTTTTCAGTTTATTTCGGTTTTCGGTTCCGATACAGTACCCAGATTTTTATTTCGGTATATCGGTACGTACCGGTACCATTATGGTTTGTAATAGAATTACAAAAGGGTTCTAAGAATAATCCCACATAAAAAACGTTTTTTTGAAATATACCGATTTCTAGCCTATTTTATTTTTGGACGAACAATTTCGTTAAATGCTTCTGTTCAGGCTTTCAGTGGTATCCCTAGAACCTAGAATAAGGGATTCTATATTCTTATATCGTCCTAAAATGTGCCGTATCTCCGCCAAAAAAAGAGATATTCAGATAGAGAACCTTTTTTGTTATATTCAGGGTCGAGATGTTAAAAATGTAAGAGGTTCGGTTCATGGTAATCTGATAAAACCCGAACCGAACCGGTTTATTTGTTTTGTACTGTACTGTACTTATTATCGATAAGTACTGATGAGAGGAATATATGTCTAAAAGGTTCGAAGAATCTACCTTTAAAATTGTGGAAGATTTCAAGATTTTTCAATTTGTAGGGGTGGCAACTCTTCAATCCTTCATCTGATCGGAAAACCAAGTATGGGGGATCAATAAGTTATGATGATTTAAATATATGTCAAAAAAATTTTAACAATCTATCTTTAAAATTGTGGCAGATATGAAAATTTTTTCAAATTGCGTGGGTGGCAACTCTACAATCCTTCATCTGATCAGGAAATTATGTATGAGGACTCGACAAGATATGATGAGCAAAACATCTTTATCTATCTTTAAAATTGTGGAAGATATGAGGTTTTTTTTTCAAATTGCGGGGGTGACAACTCTTCTATTGTTCATCTGATTGAAAAATGATGTAAGGGGGGTCGATTAATAATGACGAGTAAAATATATGTATGGAAGATTCAAACAGTCTACCTTTAAAATTGTGGAAGATTTGGGGTTTTTTCAAATTGTGGGGGTGGCAACTCTTCTATCCTTCATCTGATCGGAAAATGATGTATGTATGATGTACTCGGCAAATAACGATGAGTATAATATATCAATCTTTCTATTAAATTGTGGGAGATTGAAGATATTATCAAATTGCGAGGGTGGCAACTCTACTATTGTTTATCTGATCGTAAAATGATGTATGGAGGATCGATAGGTAATGATGAGTAGAGTGTACAAGATAATTTGGCAAATTCCACTTCAATTGGAAACTTCTTTGAAAGTTTTAGCTTTCTATCTCTTACCGTTTAGGCACTGCGTAGATTGCCAATCAGTCAGTCAGTCATTAAGGACAACCTCTTTTCTGCTCTAATCTGGCCCATAGTGCGCAGCATTCGCCGGACCAACAGCAACAAAAGCCGAACCGTAACAGGCAGCGGCAGCGTGTGGGGGGGGGGAGGGGTTGGCTAGAAGTCTACAAACACACATGGCCTACCTCGACCATCCACCCACCCCGACAATCATCTCCTTATGCCCCATGCACCCACACAGGACAGCTTGCTGAGCGAGTGGTGAGAACATGCCCCAGAGAGAAAGAGAGAGAGCAGCAGCAGCAGCAGCAGCAGCTGAAGCATTAGCAGCAGCTAGAGAGCGCGCGGCTTTAACAGGATGGAAGTTGCCCCACTTCCGTCTCCTGGTCATAACATGCGCTGCACGGGGCACCCAGATGAAAGGGGAAAATACTAAACATCAAAAAAAAAAAAAAAAAAAAAATACTGACCAAAGACTTCATTTAAAAGCAATTAGTATTGTATGACCAATTTACATAACTTTTATTAAATTCAACAGAAAACAGAAAAACAATTTGATAAAAACAATAAAATGAATGTAACACGAAATATGTCCCACACAATTTGTGTAACAAATAATTGCATACATACTTTAGGCCACTTGTGACAATATCAAAATACATTTAACTAGAACATGATGGCTGCTCCTCTGGTTATCAATTACTTATCTAAGGAAAGGAAGGACAGAATAGAAAACACAGAAACCAAAAATTACAAAAGCGAAATTATTGTTTAAGGTTTGTTTATTTGAAATATATAAAGACATATAATTTAAAACACATATGGGCATTTCCCTGATGTCGAACGGGACCGTCGAACACATTTGATGCACAAAAAAACAAAAATTCCAAAATAAACGGATTTTTATATTGTCAGAAGGCTTAAGGGGGTCTTCTACCTTTGAACAGGGTTTTATGAGTGTTAACTTCCGACCCTATAAACTATATATATTTCTGATCAGCGTCAACAGATAAGTCCTTGAAGCCCTGTCCGTATGAACGCAGAGATCTCAGAGATGGTAAGAGCTAGAGGTTTAAAGTAAATGGAACATATATAAGTTTATTTTTGAAACGCCCCTGCCTCCTCCGCAATTCGAAAAATACTCATATAATCCACAATTTTGGAGTTGGACTGTTCGAACCTTCTAGAGATTTATTCTACTCATCATATTTTATCGATCTACCATACATAATTTCTTGATCAGTTGAACCATAGTAGAATTGCCACCCCGGAAATTTAAAAAAAATCCCATATCTTCCTTAATTTTAAAGTCCAATTATTCGAACCTTCTAGAGATTTATTTTACTTATCATTATTTATCGATCTACCATACATCAATTCCCGATCAGTTGAACCATAGTAGAGTTGCCACTCCGGCAATTTGAAAAAAACCTTATATCTTTCACAATTTTGAAGACACATTGTTCGAACCTTTTAGACATATACTCTACTCATTATTACTTATCGATCGCCTATACATCATACCCCGTTCAGATGAACTTTAGTAGAGTTGCCGCCGCCACAATTTGGAAAAAACTTAAAATCTCGCACAATTTTGGAGTTGGATTGTTCGAACTTTCGAGACATATATTTTAATCATCATAACTGATCGATCTGCGATACATTATTTCCCCATAAGATGATCACCACCCCTGCAATTTGAAAAAAACCTCATAACTCCCACAATTTTGAAGATACATTGTTCGAACCTTCAAGAAATATATTTAAACCATCAATACTTATCGATCCCCCATACATCGTTTCCCGATTAGATAAACGATAGTAGAGTTGCCACCCCCACAATTTGAATACACCTCAAATCTTGCACAATTTTGGAATTAGGTTGTTCGAACCTTTTAGAGATATACTCTACTCATTATTACTTATCGATCCCCCTTACATCGTTTTTCAATCAGAGAAACAATAGTAGAGTTGCCACCCCCAAAATTTGAAAAACAGCTCAAATATCCCGCAATTTTGGAGTTAGGTTGTTTAAACCTTCTAGACATATATTCTACTCATTATTACTTATCGATCCCCCATACAACATACCCCGTTCAGATGAACTTTAGTAGAGTTGCCGCCCCCGAAATTGTTTAAAAAACCTCAAATCTCCCACAATTTTGAAGATAGATTGTTCGAACCTTCGGAGCATAGATTTAAAACGTCATTACTAATCGATCCACCATACATCATTTCCCGATCAGTTGAACTATAGTAGAGTTGCCACCCCCACGATTTGAAAAACACCTCATATATCCCACAATTTTTGAAGATACACTGTTTGAACCTTGAAGACATATATTTCAATCTTCATAACTTATTGATCCTTCCTATATCATTTCCCGATCAGATGAACGATTGTAGAGTTGCCAACCCCGCAATTTGAAAACAGTCTCATATTTCCCACCATTTTGAAGTTAGATTGATCGAACCTTCTAGACTAATATTTTAATCATCATATCTTATCAAACCCCCGTACTCGCTAGATCGGCCAGAACCAAAACATCGCCGCTGTAAGTGAAAATGTGCAGGAGAACCCGAGGCAGTCAATTCTTTGCCGTGCACAAGAACTCGGCCTTTTAACTTGGTAAATTTAGCGTCGAGACTTGGACCTTTTAGACATTTACATAGAAAGGAAGTGCAACCAGTTGCAATTTTCAAGGGAATGCTATTTTTCTGGTGATAAACTAGTCACTTTCCCTGCGGGGTTGTAGCTTTACCTTTTGGCGCCCGTGAATGCGTGGGGCCACTCTGCTTAAGAGTACTTTAAATCCCAATATGTATGTATGTAGAAGGACAACGCTGAACGCAGAATACAATCTGAGTGATCTGTGCAATGGCTCGTGGGACGATAAGTGACTGGCTCAATTAGATGGCACTTACCTTAAATTCAAGACGACATGAGAAAATCCCTTAAACAGGAAAACATCTTAATCCTGATAGTTTGCATTCGTTTTATGGTTACACAAAAAACAAGGCACATAAAAAAAAAAAAAAAAAAAAGAGGGGGGGGGGGGGGTTGGCCAGGTTGGATGTGAAACATGTTTATTAAAAATGTTTAATATACCGTGGGAAACGCCACGGCTGGCTTGGAAAACAGAGTTGGAAGCAGTGTCCTAGATCCCTGACCCCAGATACCAGACGCCCGATCCCTAAGCCCCCATACGAAATCCCAGATACCAGATCCCTGATCTCTGGCCCCAGATCCTTAATCCCAGATCCCACATCTCTGATCCCTAATCCCAGACCCCCGATCCCAGATCCGTGAGCCCAGATCCCTGATCCCAGATCCGTGAGCCCAGACCCCCCATCCCAGACCCCTGATCTCCCATCTCAAATCCCTAATCCCACATCCCTAATCATTGATCCCAGATCCCTGATCTCCCATCCCAAATCCAAGTTGCCCCATCCCTGGTCCCAGGTCCCTGATCCCAGATCCCTGATCCCAAGTCCCTGATCCCACATCTATGATCCCTAATCCCAGACCCCCGATCCCAGATCCGTGAGCCCAGATCTCCCATCCCTGATCCCAGACCCCTGATCCCCCACTCCGAATCCCAGATCCCCCATCCCTATTCCTTGATCCCAGATCCCTGATTCCCTATCGCAAATCCCAGTTGCCCCATCCCTGGTCCCTGATCCCTGGTCCCAGATCCCTGATCCTAAATCCCTGATCCCACATCTCTGATCCCTAATCCCTAATCCCAGACCACCGATCCCAGATCCGTGAGCACAGATCCCCCATCCCTGATCCCAGACCCCTTATCCCCCATCCCGAATAACAGATCCCTCATCCCTATTCCTTGATCCCAGGTCCCTGATCCCCCCTCCCAAAATCCCTCATCCCTAATCGCTCATCCCAGATTTCTAATCACATATCTCTAATCCCAGATCCCTGGTCCCAGATTTCTGAACCCAGATCCCTGATCCCACATCTTTGATCACAGATCCCTAATTCTGGATCCCAGGTTCCTGATCCCCCATCCCAAATCCCTCATCCCTGACCGCTCATTCCAGATCCCTGATCCCAGATCCCTGGTCCCAGATCCCTGATCCCAAATCCCTGATCCCACATCTCTGATCCCTAATCCCTAATCCCAGACCCCCGATCCCAGATCCGTGATCCCAGACCCCTGATCCCCCATTCCAAATCCCTAATCCCAGATCCCTCATCCCAGATCCCTCATCCCAGATCCCTAATCACAGATCCCTGATCCCAAATCCCTGATCCGAGATCCCAGATCCCTGATCCCAGATTCCTCTTCTGTGCTAAACTACTACTACTACCAAATTTAATTGAAATGGCACAGTTGGCCAGGCGATTGCTTGCGCTCCAACATTGCTTTTCCAGATTGGTCAATTGGCCATGGTCAAGTGTCCATTGACAAATGGCCATGGTCAAGTAGCCATGGGCAGGTAGCCACGGTTGGCCAGCCAATTGCTTGGTGTATACCAGTGAGCAATATGCAATATGCAATATGCGTTATGCGTTATGCGTTACGCGTTATGCGTTATTTCCAAATTGAATTTTACCCCCACTATAAAATGATTTTATTAAAATCATAGTACCGAAATTAAAGATGTTTCACATCAAAAACGCGAACGAACTTGAATCTGGGCGCATATTAACACACACACTCACACAAAAAAAAACACCATCATGGTGGAATTCTAATTCCACCTTGCTGCGGCTAGCACCGGCAGCTTGCGCAATTAAACGTTTGCCGACAGGATCGGCCTGCCCCCACCCCCGCTTAGCAATACTTTGCCAGCGAACCGCTGGGTGGCGGCCACTGGCTGCCACAACAAACACTTTTACGCACATTTTAGTTAGTTTTAGTAATGTTTTTAGACAACTCAACGCTGAAATTGCCCACGAATTGACACCACGAAAAGCAACGGTAAAACCGAAAATGGGGGCTGGCAGAAGCAAAGTTTGCATTTGCATTTTGCACACAAATTAACACAAAAACCACTTGTTGAAAAACTTGTCCCCGACAAAGCAAAAACTTTAACACACATTTAACTTTAATTTGTTTATATTTTAAGGCTTATTTATTAACTTTTAACAACCGCGAAACGAAATTAAAAATGACTTGGCAAAAGTCACGACGCGTTAGCACATTAATAATAGTGGGAGTTATCGATTGTTTTGTCATTGCTTGGCGATCGATAGGTTTTAGGCCAAAACGTTTGTTCCTAGCGCCAACTTTTAAAATTGCTTTCAAGTTTGAAATTTATTTATTAAGACTTAAAAGGCATAACAAATAAAACAAAAAAAACAATAAATGGGAAAAGGCAACTACTAATTAATATTGAAAGTAGTGTTAATTATAGCTAGTTGGCGATGAAGAAGATGGTTGTTGCCTTAATTATTTATTTAATTATTTATAAATAAAATATGTGTTTAAAATGCATTTATAGCTTGTACTTAATAATATGTTAATAAATTAATTTATAAAATTTATAAATACATTTAAAATAAAGATTTGTTTATTATTTGTGTGGACATTTTGAATCCATCAGCAGCCATTGTGCTTATCTATTGACTGTAAATAATTTTAAAATATTCATAAAATATAAATAAACCCAACATAAATATATACACAATTATAATTAATTATATAAATTAAAATTATTATAAATTCTTCCATGCTTCAAATTTGCCGCCTTTCTTAGTGGGATATTTACTTTAACTAGCCAGTGTGCCCATATTACACACATTTCGTAATTAGACCCCACTAAATTTGAGTGTCATGAGAACAAGTGTAATTAGGGCACACTAACCAATTTTGCGAAATTTCCCCCGAATTTCCCCTTGAATTTCCCAAAACGTTGTGCTTGTTTTTTTTTTAGTTTCAGAGGCCTGCAACGAGAAACTCAACACAGCGCGAAAACAAAAATCAATACATTTGCTTAAACAAATTGATAATAGTTGATAATAATAATTAATTAACGAAACCATAAGAAACCAGCAGATTCGTTTGCCCAGCTAAAGCGAAACGACGTAATAAAACGACGTAACGACGACGACGACGACGAGGGTGAAGTAAGGTTTGTGGGTAAAGGGGGGTGTGTGTGTGTGTGCAAAGAGGGGGGACCGATTGCGACTAAAACAGCAGAAAAGAAGTGAAATCTCAACAACAACAACAACATTAACATTAGATAAAAAGGCGCCCATTAGAGGTAGGCGTGGCTGTTGTTTATTGTTGCTCCAAATCGAATTTCTATTCTTTTGATTCCGCAGAAAAAACTTTAATTCTTTCGGGGCAACAAAGACGAACTGGAGCCCGCGGCGGGGGTGAGGTGAAGGTTTTTAGGCTCGATGCTGCTATTTGTTTGGCCAAAGGCAAGCCATGCTCTCCATCAGCGAGGAACAGCAGCCGCTGGGTCCACCAGCAGCCAATGGAGTGGACGCTGCTGAAGAGGATCCAACGGTGGAGGCCGATGGCAGCCTATGGACGGCTCTATACGATTACGATGCCCAGGGTGAGGATGAGTTGACGCTGCGTCGTGGCCAAATTGTGGTGGTCCTATCCACGGACAGTGAGGTTTCCGGTGATAAGGGTTGGTGGACGGGCAAAATAGGTGATCAGGTAAGCTATCCTTAGATTCCTTAGTTCCTAAACTCACCCGCCTTGTTTTCCCCATCAGGTTGGCGTCTTTCCGCGCGACTTTGTCACCGATGTGGATCCCCTGCAACTGAATGTGCCCTCGGCCATTGGCAATATTCAGCCGCATGAGATTGCCTACGATGAGCTGGACATCAAGGAGGTAATAGGCTCGGGCGGCTTTTGCAAGGTGCATCGCGGCTACTATGACAGCGAGGAGGTGGCCATTAAGATAGCCCATCAAACGGGCGAGGATGATATGCAACGTATGCGCGACAATGTCCTACAGGAGGCCAAACTCTTTTGGGCTTTAAAGCATGAGAATATTGCCGCTTTACGTGGCGTTTGCCTAAAGACTAAACTCTGCCTGGTTATGGAATATGCACGCGGTGGTAGTCTCAATCGCATACTGGCGGGCAAAATTCCACCCGATGTATTGGTCAATTGGGCAATTCAAATTGCACGCGGCATGAACTATTTGCACAATGAGGCACCCATGTCTATAATACATCGTGACCTCAAGTCCTCCAATGTGTTGGTCTATGAGGCCATTGAGGGCAATCATTTACACCAGAAGACGCTAAAAATCACTGACTTTGGTTTGGCCCGTGAAATGTACAATACGCAAAGAATGAGCGCCGCTGGCACATATGCCTGGATGCCGCCCGAGGTGATTAGCCAGAGCACGTATTCCAAGTAAGTGGAGGGGGAAGGGGGGGGGAAAGGCCTGTTGGAAGCAAAACTAATGATTATTTTTCTAGATCCTCTGATGTGTGGAGCTATGGTGTTTTACTATGGGAGCTTATCACTGGCGAGACACCGTACAAAGGTTTCGATCCACTGTCCGTGGCCTATGGCGTGGCTGTCAATACCTTGGCCTTGCCCATACCAAAAACCTGCCCCGAAACCTGGGGTGCCCTCATGAAGAGTAAGTCAAGTATTATAACAAACTAATATAAAGGCAGTTTTTGGGCCAGAATTTACCAGTTAAAAGATGCGTTTTTTGTTTCTCTGCTTCAACGGAAAGACAAAATATTGAATCTAATAAGAAAAGGCTTCATTCCTTAAATCCTTATAGCTGGAAAAGGAACCCCTAAATACACGCGAATTGAACCTGCATAGTTAGTTTGCATTTAGCACGTTTCTCCCTTATAATTCCCAACCAGCTTAAGCAATTGCGGCATTTGATAGCAAAATCTACGGATGTAAGAACCGGTAGGTTCTTAAAACGGCTGTATAAACAATCAAAATCCGATTTAACCAATTAAATATATATAGTATGTAGATGTCACATATATATGGGTCATTCCATGTAAACTCAGCCACCCAAATCTTATTCTTTGAGAT
The DNA here is from genome assembly GCA_018904225.1 of Lordiphosa mommai. NCBI lineage: Eukaryota > Metazoa > Arthropoda > Insecta > Diptera > Drosophilidae > Lordiphosa > Lordiphosa mommai. The sequence goes on from JAEIFT010000023.1 coordinate 1,360,090, forward strand.
TCCCACCACTAACAAACCGCGATATAAACGAAAAAGACAATAAAACTTTAAAAAAATTATTGCGTCACAATGGAGCATCCGATTTATTTGAGAGATTTTTCTTCTAGCCGAGAAAAAAAATAAGAGGTTAAAAAAAATAGTTCTTAAGTAGCGTTTTAGCAATCTTTTATCGTTTTTTTTTCCGATATTTTCATGAAATATTTTTTTTTGGTATACAAATTTAGTAACGATGGAACAATCAATCAATCCGCGAGGAAAAAATTTTTTTATAAAAAATTTTTTTTGTAAATAAAATAAATTTAAAAAAAATGTCAAAAATATTGCCAACCAGGGCGAAAAATATAGGGGTGTGTTCTACATAACGACGACGATTTCGGTATAAACAAGTCGATTTCATATAAAAATTGATTCAGCTTATATGAGAAGTGGCAGTACTAGATAAGGTCGAAATATATTTGTAATGATTTGACGATTTGAAAACACTTTGCTTTGAGCAGTCGGTTTAAAATCGACCAACATTCTTGACCAAATCTAGTGACTGGAGAATTATTGGTCACTTCATATGCTAGGATTTACGGTTTAAATTCGAAATGCGAACGTTTATATGGAAATCGCCGTCGAAATGAAGAAAACACAACCCAAAATGTTGCTTTAAAATTACTTTCTTGATAATTTAGATAATTAAAATAAGAAGTCGTAAAAACATTTTAAAAAAATTTAATATTACAAAAATATTTTTCCTCGCGCATTAATTGATTGTCCCATCTTGAGGTCTTTTCTAGAATCTGTATACGGATATACTTTACCGGGAACAAATTATTTGATCAAAAATATCGACAAAACCACTCTCGATTTTGCTAAAAAATCCTACTTAAGAAAATACTTTTGTGAAATTTTTATTTTTGTTGTCCCCCTATCATATTTACATTTTTTAAAAAAAACCCCAACTTTTTAAAAAAAAAAAAATGTTTTTAAAAATACCCATTTGTCAAAAAAAAATGGTTAATTTTGAAAAATAGGGGGCGAATTTTAATTTTTTTGTTATTATTCTCAAAAAGTACATGGAAAATGCTTTAAAATGACATATGACTTCATGATGTCGAATGCGCGACATACAAAAAGTAAAAACAAAGGCAAAATAAAAAGGCATTTTCAATTCGTTTTTACTTTATTATGAAGGTATTGAGTAGCACTATAAATAGTGCTTTAAAGCGAATGACAGGTGAAATACTGATTCCAAAATAATGGCAAAATATGAAGCGATTTGAACGGGACAAAAACAGAAGTTGCTTTGGGGCCACCTACATAAAGCCAGAACTTAGCGAAACCTGACGCATTTCTAAAACCCAAAATGTTTTAGAATCTTATGCATGAATGGTACTTTGAAATGGTTTTTTAGTTGGTTCAAAAATCTTCAGTACTTTTTTTTTTAAATAAATAATAATCTGATTCGTAACGGGACATTGCGAACGGGACATTTTTGCCAATATGATTCAAGTGGGTATGATTATGTATATATTTATGCATTTTAACTATAATCAATATCAATAATCAAATATTAGAATGAATTAATTTTTAACCACTAAACTTTACCCCTACGGACGCGAACGGGACCAACTTTGAACGACATTAAAATATAACAAAAAAATTTTAGCAATTAGGATTTTTTCTATTAAATTGCTTATAAAAAAAATCTGTTTGTGCTAAACTTTCCATGCATTCACTTCTTTAATTTGTGACACACTGATAACTAATGTTCTTTTCGGTATCGAACGGGACATTGAAAAATGGACTAAAGGAAACCAAAAATTTGCAGTTTATCGCGATTGCATTGTGCCCTTTTGCTTATTTTTTTAGATAAATTATGATGTAGGTGACATTTTGTAGAATACTCTTTATCACGTATGATCTTTCTTAAAGAAGATAATAACAAATAAAGCATGCAATTTAAATGGCAAAAAAAAGAAAATGCACTTTTGCAACTTTGCTGTCGATTTACTCATTGAGGTTAATGACCATATTTTCACTTTAATTAAATTAGTTAAATTTGAATGATTCTTAACCATAATATGAATAAACAGAGAGATTTCAAGAACTTTTAGCTTTTTAGTCTCGGTGGACATTTCTTAATGGAAATGCCCATATTCACAATTTAAAATCGGTAACGTTAATTGTTTTAAATAATTATTATTATTAATTCAATATTTTCTAAAGATATTTTTTCCCCCCTATATTATAAAAATTTTTTTGGGGTAAAAATTGTTTTTTTTTAAAAAAAAAAAAATTTTTTTTTTTAAAAAAAAATATGTAATATAAATTTAAAAATAAGAGTTAATTTTTGATAATTGTGGTTTTTATTTAATTTTTTAATATAAAAAAAAAAATTATAAAATTTTATAATAATATATATTAAATTTTAAGTATAAAAAGTTTATTTTTTTTATAGTTATTTTAAATTAAAAATTTTAATTTTAATTTAAAAAAATAACACTCCCTTTTTTTTTAAATTTTTTTTTTTTTTTGTGTATATATTTTATCAATTTTAAACAATACTAAAGGGATGCTATAAATTTAATTTTTTTTAATATGTTTTTTAAGAAAATTTAAAAAAAAATAAAAAAAAAAAAAAAAATTGGGATTAGATTTTCCAACAAAAGTAAAATTTCCAAAGGGTCTATATATGGAAGACGCGAATATTTTGAAAATAGTATTTGGTATATATATAATTTTATAATTTTCCGACCTTTCGGGCGGAATTTCCAACATGGAAAAACCTCTCATGTCTTATTATTTTGCATACTACGTATTCTTAAAAACCGAGTTGAAGTCAATCGGTTGAAAAATATTTTTTCTCAGAATTTTCTGGCCATTTTTCTTGTAGTTAAATTTTCCGTTCAATTTTTTTGTTATGGGCGGATTTTACGAAATCGAGAAAACACGTGTCCAATTATTTCGCTTACTTTATCTACAAACCAAAAATTTGAAGTCAATCGAATAAAAAACAATATATTCCCCATATAAGCTTTTCCGGGAGTTTTTCAGCCCTTACAGGGGTTCCCACTTTTAATTCATATAGTTTCAGCTTTCTATTCCTTACCGTTTAGGCTCTGCGTAGATTGCCAATCAGTCAGTCTTTTATATATATAGAAGAGAAGTTATATATAGCTTAATCTTGGTTAACTTAATGCATATTCAAATTTTTCAGGCTGCTGGCAAACCGATCCCCATGGACGACCCGGTTTTAAGGAGATACTTAAACAGCTGGAGAGCAATGCCTGCTCTGAGTTCACTTTGACACCGCAAGCGCGTTTTCACAATATGCAGGAATGTTGGAAGAAGGAGATTGCCGATGTGTTGCGGGATTTGCGTGAAAAAGAAAAGGTAATAATTGTGGTGTTTCAGCTGCCGCTCCTCCTCCAGTTGGTTTTAGATCTCACTTGTAGATTAGAGTTAAATGTGCGTTGGGCCTCTCACACCCCCCCTCTCCTCTCTCTCTCTCTCTCTGTATTTTTGACAAAATTCTAATAATTTGCTTTATTTCCTCTCAATTTTGTTATATATATAAATCGAATTCATCTTAAAGCGTTTCCAAACCATCGAAGAGGTAAGAGCGTATCCTTTTTTTTTTTCGTTTGTTTCTTTTTTCCGTTTCCATTGGTTTTGCCGTCCCACAGAGTTTACCACAGTTGTTGGCATGTTGTTTTTTTTTTTGTAAACTTTTTGTTGCCTTATTAAAATGAATATGTTTGTTCCCTTTTTTTAGGAACTGCGCAACAAGGAGGAACAGCTAAATCGTGTACAAATTGAACAGCGTGAGAAGGCAAATTTGCTTAAGATACGTGAACAGCAAATAAGGGAACGTGAAATTGAGCTAGTTGGAAGGGAATTGCGCATATTACAGCCAGTGCCATCGAAACGAAAGCCCAAAAAGGGCAAAAAGGTAAGTTGGATTAAGATTTTTAAATGATTTGATATAAAAATATATATTTTTTTTATATGCCACAGCAGAAACCTTTACAAATATCCTTGCCAACGGACTTTCAACATAAATTAACAGCCGTGCGCGATAAAGTGGAGCCACCGGGATCACCTTCATTCTCGGGACTGCGCATTGTGGCACGTAAGTAGATGGGAGAGAGGTTAAAGGGAGGTCGAAAAAATCTTTAAAAATCTTTTTAAAGCTTAAACTAGTTCCGGGAATCAAAAGTTCTTTAAAATCTACTATTCTTCCAATATAAAATACAAATTAAGCCTCCAAGGCAGGGGTCGGCAATGTAAGCAGAAAAATTGCCACTGGCAACTGAGAAAATATTCGTGTATACCTAGAAACTCTGGTGCATAACTATTATAGTCGCACCCAATTTTTTTTTAGTGTACAAGTACTCAGAGAGGGAAGAGCAACAATTGGTGAATGCATTTAAAAAGAGAATCAAAAATAAGATAAGCTAGAAACAAAACAAACAACACTTGCAATGCATACTTTACCGTTATGATTTAATTTTCGTTTTATACTTGGTGCACAACTATAGCCGCACTTTATGCATTTCAAACAATCGATAAAGAAATGTTAAGGAAACAATTTTTTTTCCCCCTTAATTTTAATTAGCTCAAAAATTCGATTTGGCTTTCCACCAGAGTTTTTTTTTAGCAAATTTTGTGAAAGTTCTTCCCATGTCACAATTAATGGCTATTTTTTATACTCTGTACCGAAGGTACACTGAGATCTCAGAGATGGTAAGAGATAGAGATTTGAAGTGTATGGAACATATATTTCTTATACTTGCAGGCAGATCAAGTTTAGTTTTGATTTTTGCCACGCCCCCTGGCTCCCCCGCAAATTGAAAAAAAACTCATATCTTCCACAATTTTGGAGTTAGGTTGTTCGAATCTTCTAGACATATATTCTACTCATCATTACTTATCGAGCCCCTCGTTTCCCAGATCAGATGAACGATATTGAATTATAAGCAAATAAAAAAATCGAATATCTCAATAACGATATTTAATTACAGCAAATCTGAAAAACCTCGAATATTCCACAATTTTGGAGTTAGGTTGTTTGAACCTTCTAACTAGCCCCCTCGATCAGATGAACGATATTTGAATTATAAGCAAAATCGAAAAAAATCGAATATCTTCCACAATTTTGGACTTAGGTTGATCGAACCTTCTAGACATATATTCTACTCATCATTACTTATCGAGCTTCCATACATTGTTTTCCGATCAGATGAACGATGGTAGAGTTGCAACCACCACAATTTGAAAAACACCTCAAATATCCCGCAATTTTGGAGTTATGTTGTTTGAACCTTCTAGACATATATTCTACTCAACATTACTTATCGAGCCCCCATACATTGTTTTCCGATCAGATGAACGATGGCAGAGTTGCCACCTCCACAGTTTGAAAAACACCTCAAATATCCCGCAATTTTGGAGTTAGGTTGTCCGAACCTTCAAGACATATATTCTAATCATCATTACTTATTGAACACTAATACATAGTTTTCCAATCAGATGAACGATAGTAGAGTTACCACCCCTACAATTTAAAAAAAAATCTAATATTTTCCACAATTTTAAAGACAGATTGTTTGAACCTTTTAGGCATATACTCTACTCATCATTACTTATCGATCCACCATACACCGTTTCCAGATCAGATGAACGATATTCGAGTTATACGCAAATCAAAAATTTACGCTGGGCAGTAAATCGTGATGGGCAGCACTTGCACAGTTTTTGTGACCCCAGACTTTAAAGTTATTAGTTATATACAAACAGGTAGAGAGTATATTACAGTCGGGCTTGACCGACTTTCTTACTTGTTGATTCTCTTTTTATACACTTGAAAAGTGTATATTAATTTTGCCCAGAAGTTTGTAACGCATAGAAATATTCATTTCCGACCCCATAAACTATATATATTCTTGATCAGGACGACGAGCTGAGTTCATTTCCGCTTGTCCGTCCGTCCGTCTGTCTGTCCGTCTGTCCGTCTGTTTCTACGCGAACTAGTCTCTCAGTTTTAAAGCTATCGAGCTGAAATTTTGCACAGAGTCTTCTTTTTACTGCACGCAACTAATATGTCGGAACCGTCCAGATCGGATAACTATATCATATAGCTGCCATAGGAACGATCGGTCTAAGAACAAGTTGTAGTTAGAAAAACTTTTTTTGTTTTCCATCGTAGCGTCACTAATCTTAGTATATGTTAGTTTTATATGCTTTCACATAATTCTGGAAAAATGTATCAAAATCGGATCACTATAGCATATAGCTGCCATAGGAACGATCGGTCGAAAAATAAGTCTTTGTGAGAAAAACTTTTTTGATTTCCATCGTAGCGTCTCCAATCGTAGTATATATTTGTTTTATATGTTTCCACATAATTCTGAAAAAATTTATCAAAATCGGATGACTACAGCATATAGCTGCCATATAAACGGACGGTCAAAAAACTAGTTCTAGTGAGAAAAACTTTTTTGTTTTTTATCGTAGCGTCCCCAATCTTGGTATATATTAGTTTTATATGCTTTTACATAATTTCGAAAAAAAATTATCAAAATCGGATGACTATAGCATATAGCTGCCATAGGAACGATCGGTCGGAAAATGTGTTTTACTAAGAAAAGTTTTTTTTTATGGTATCAAATTTTTATTATCAATGATTTAAAATTTTTAAATATTTGATATCTATATCCTATATATATTTTACCGGTTAAATCAGTTGGAGTAAAGTTTTTCAAGTGTATTAAAACTTCGGCACAGTCGAAGTTAGCTTAGCCTTCTCGTTTTTTATTTCAAAAAAGAGAGGTCGGTAGAAACGTTATATTTGAGTTGTTTTGTATAAATTTGTTTGGAAAGCAAAGACATTAAATAAAATAGTTTTTAACTTAGGTAAGTGTGTTTCAAAGCAATTTTATGTGAACCGAACTGAAAATAGAAAATTCACTCAAAATGATTTAAATTCGTTTTGTTAGCTCTATGGGCCAAAGAAAAAAATTTTGAATATCGTAAAATCCAGCCAAGTTCGGAAAACGGAAGGTTTAATGTCAAAGCTGATTTTTTCACCTCGAGGGCGGACTTGAGACGTTCTATTTGAGCCGAATATTGAGATAATAAGCTACAAATATTTTTCATTTGCGGGTCCTAATATATAAAAATAATTAAATTTTATGTTTTGAAAGAATTACACATAGAGAAACCCACTGAGAATATAATTAATGTCTCGGTTTTGGTAAATTGTAAAATTTCCCTTATTGATTACTTTCTTACTTCTTACAAGAACACTTATTAAAAAAAGTAAACGTAAATTAATCTTAACGTAATAGTGTTGTTTATCTGATTTTTGATTCTCTTTTTATCTGCATTTACCAATTAGAGCTCTCTCCTCGTACACTAAGAAAAAAATGGGTGCGGCCATAAATATGCACCAGAGTTTACAGAGAACTTTTAAAAGCTTCTTTTCTTTGGATATTTCTATTCAAATGAACTTAACTTAAATAGTCTAGGAAGGTTAAATCTTTTTTCAAGGCTGACGTCAACTTTTACCACCTTAAAAAGATTAGATAGAACCGAAATAGTGTGGTGAGAGGAATGCAAGATATAGAAATTTGAAATGTAGATTATGTGTTTTTTTTTTAGTTTTTTATTTAGTTAATTTTTTGTTTATGTTTATTTTCGTTTATTTTGTTTATTTTTTTTTCCCCTCTCCCTCCAACCAGTGGAGGGTCTCAAGGGCAAAACCTGGGGACCCTCGACCATGCATCAGCGTGAACGTTCATTGTTACCCTCACAATTGGGTCCACCCGAATGGCCCACACAGAGTTCGACGCACTCTTCGTTTAGCAAAAGTGCACCGAATCTGGACAAGAAGCAGCAGCAGCAGCAGCAGCAGCAGCAGCAACAACAACAACCTGGTTCGTACTCCTTAACGCCGCCGCCTCAAATGGGTGCTACACCCAACAGCAGGTATGTGGGTGGGAGTGTGGCGGCCATGGGAGCGGTGGGAGCTGGTGTGGTCACAGGTATGCCATTTATGCAATTGCAGACCAAAAGTCACCACAACAACCACAACAACAACAACAACAACAATAATCATCAACATCATCATAGTAATAGCAATAACAGTAAAACTAATACCAACATAAGCATGTCATCCAACAACAACAACAACCACAACAAAGCCACCTCACCCAGACTCAAACCAAACTCCAGCCGTACTCCAACCAATAGCTATCATCGTGCACGTAGCCATGATAATGGTTTGGATACTGTTTTACCCTTGCCTCTATTATCGGATGATGAAACCCCTAGCATGGGCTGTTTCCCCTTCCTGTCCAAGCCCAGTCCCTTGCAGGCATCAGCGTTCCTTGCAGGTGGCAGCCTGGGCAATAGTCCGGCTGTGGGACGTAAGAAGCATTCACTGGACAGCCACTCGCTGACCAAAGCCGAGCAGCAGCAACCAACCTTGGTTCAACCCGCAGCTGCTTTGCTCTTGCCCCTGGAGACTGGCGGTGATAATAATACCTATGATCGTGCCTTTTATCGTGGCGTGGTTAAAAAAATGTTGGCCAGCAGTGAGCGTGTTAATTCCAAATCCAGTGGTGACCTAACCATGTACAACAATTCCCACACACACACACACCAGGATGAGTCCAATAATTCCGAACGCTTTCAGCGTGATGCCTCGGGTTCACAATTTGCCCGAAATTGTTTTTTTGTGCATCCCTCGTCCAGCAAGCAAAACAGTTCCAATGAAGAAGAAGAGGAGGAGGAAGAAGAAGAAGACGACGATGATTCCTTTACTTCAGCCGCCGCTGTGCCCGTCAGTCAATTGCGTCAGAATTCGACCACCTCGCGCAAAAGTTCGGTGACATTTCAAAGTACGCCCACGCCCACCACCACTGCCAAAGTCATCATGGAGCAACATCATCATCATCATGACTCCAATGCCTCCATTAGCTTTGTCACCTCATATACCAACTCCAGTTCCAGTTCATATGCCAGCGAGCCAGAGGAACCGAATGGCTATCATAGGCAGGAGAATTCCATTTTAACCACACGTCGCATGCTCGATGTTCAACCGCATCCGGATGTGATCAAAATGAAGCAACATTTGTTGGCGGAAGAGCAGCGTCAGCATAGTAAAAACCAAAAGAAACAGCAACGACCCAAGCATATAACCAAATCCAAGTCAGTGGAAGCGCCCACTTCACCCCAGGCAGCACAGGCAGCTGTGAATCTAGATCAGCATCACCATCATCACTCCACGGGTTCAACCAAAATAAAGTCGCTATTAAATTTATTTACACGCGGCTCTAAGAAAAAGTATCATAAACTATTTGAGAATAATATGGGTGGAGGTGGTGGTGGTGGTGTGGGTAACGATTTTGTGGCCATTGATCCCTATCAATCGCAGACCGAACTGTCCCGGGTCAAGGGCAAGAGCAAGAAACCACAAACGCAATCCTGTGAGCAATTGGAGAGATGCTGAAATTGGGGTATAGGAGTAGGAGTCGCTGCCTAGACACACACACACACACACAGACAGAGAGACTTGGTTTATGCAAAGCTTTTTTAACGTGATTTCGGAATGATCAGTCAAATAGACTCAGGGTTTTTTGTTTAGAACAACAAGGTAAACGTACAAAATAAATGTTTTTGTTATTCAGTATGCTTTTTTCAAACAAAAAAGGGTAATTTTGTATCGTTCAATAGAATAGACTCAAAGTTTTTCCTTAGAAAATTCCATTTTTGAAATCGGGAGGCAAACTAAACCCATAAAAATATATGTTTTTGTTATTCAGTATGCTTTTTCAAACAAAAAATGTTCACTTTGCATCGTTCAATAGAATAGACTCAAAGTTTTTCCTTAGAAAATTCCATTTTTGAAATCGGGAGGCAAACTAAACCCATAAAAATATATGTTTTTGTTATTTAGTATGTTTTTTTCAAACAAAAAATGGTAATTTTGTATCGTTCAATAGAATAGACTCAAAGTTTTTCCTTAGAAAATTCCATTTTTGAAATCGAGATGCAAACTAAACCCATAAAAATATGTGTTTTTGTTATTTCGCATGCTTTTTTCAAACAAAAAATGGTAATTTTGTATCAATCAATCAAATAGACTCAAGGTTTTCCTTTAAAATACTTCATATTTAAAATCGAAATGCAAACTAAACCCATAAAAATATGTGTTTTTCCTATTTAGTATGCTGTTTTCAAACAAAAAATGGTAATTTTGTATCGTTCAATAGAATAGACTCAAAGTTTTTCCTTTGAAAATTCCATTTTTGAAATCGGGAGGCAAACTAAACCCATAAAAATATATGTTTTTGTTATTTCGCATGCTTTTTTCAAACAAAAAAGGGTAATTTTGTATCGATCAATCAAATAGACTCAAAGTTTTTCCTTAGAAAATTATATTTTTGAAAACGGGAGGCAAACTAAACCCATACAAATATATGTTTTTGTTATTCAGTATGCTGTTTTCAAACAAAAAATGGTCATTTTGTATCAATCAATCAAATAGACTCAAGGTTTTCTTTGGAATATTCCATTTTTAAAAATAGACTCAAGGTTTTCTTTGGAATATTTCATTTTTGAAATCGAAATGCCAACTAAACGTACAAAAATATATGTTTTTGTTATTCAGTTAACTGATTTCAAACAAAAGTGGTCATTTTGTATGAATCAATCAAATAGACTCAAGGTTTTTCTTAAGAATATTCCATATTTGAAATCGAAACACAAACAAAACGAATAAAAAATATGTTTTTGTGATTCAGTATGCTGTTTTCAGACAAAAAATGGTCATTTCGTATCGATCAATCAAATAGACTCAAGGTTGTATTTTAGAATATTCCATTTGTGAAATCAAAAAACAAACTGAACGTACAACATAATATGTTTTTGTTATTCAGTAAAAACAATTTCAACAAAAATGGTAATTTTGTATCATTCGATCAAATAGACTCAAGGTTTTTCTTTAGAATATTCCATATTTTAAATCGAAACACAAACAAAACGTATAAAAAATATGGTTTTGTTATTCAGTATGATGTTTTCAAACAAAAAATGATCACTTTGTAGCGTTCAATAAAAAAAAATGGGCATTTTGTATCAATCAATCAAATAGACTCAAGGCTTTTCTTAAGAATATTTCATATTTTAAATCGAAATACTAACTAAACCTATAAAAAAATATGTTTATGTTAATCACTATGCTGTTTTGAAACAAAAAATGGTCACTTTGTATCGTTCAATCAAAAAATGGGCATTTTTTGTCGATCAATCAAATAGACTCAAGGTTTTAATTTACAATATTCCATATTTGAAAGCGAAAAACAAACTAAACGTACAAAAATATATGGTATTGTTATTAAGCATGCTGTTTCAAACAAAAAGTTGTAATTTTTGATTGTTCAATCAGATAGACTCAAGGTTTTATTTAAGAATATTCCATTTTTGAAATGGAAATACAAATTAAGCCCATAAAAGTATGTTTTTTTTTATTCAGTATGGTGTTTTCAAACAAAAAGCAGCAAATTGGCGTCAAATGTATTATGTTCCAATAATTTCAAACTAAAGCAAAATAGATCTGACGTTTTGATGACTAAGTCTTTTAATATCTACAATTTCAACTGATTTCTAACATTCGATATCACGTTAAAGAAGCCACGTATAAACTAAGTTATACCACTGATCCAAACTTACATTCATACCAACATACTACACCTGCATACTTATGTAGCATCATATATACCTTTTGACGCATTTTATCGACGAGAAAGCTCATTGTTTTATATTAAAACCCTAGGCTAAGATTGACCCAACCCCTAAACACACACACACACACACACAATACGTAATTTAGGTTTATGCGTGCAAATATCGTGATCTTACCAAATGAAAAGATGAAATATATACAATGATCTATTATAATTGATCAATTTGATGCAATATCACGTTATTGTGCAACGTATATGTAGTTTATATAAACACGCTCATTACCCGAGGGCAGCCAAACATATGTATGTATTACACAATAGAGTTAGCATTTATCGGTTATGCACTGTCAGCCATAGTTTTTTTAAAAAAGGTTCTAGAAAAGCAATAATTGTTTGATTTTATACAAGATTGTTTCCCTTTTTCGAAGTTGAACATTGGAATGGACAAAAATTTGATTTTACCAAACGTTTCCTTAGTTCACGATCACAAAAAAACCGCAATGGAAGTTTTTTGGGAATTAGAACTGACTGGGTTTAGTGGTTTCTTCGAACTTCGAAGGTTTGAACCCGTTAATGATGCTAGGGTTCGGTTCGCGGTCCAGATTGGAGCAGGCAGCCTTGAAAAAAAAACTAAAATTGCAAATGAAGCTCATCAAGTCGGTGCGAGAAAAATTTTAGAGCGAAATACTTGACTAGGCTAGATGGATTAACTTATTTCGAAGATATTGACGGTACAGCCCGTCCACGAGGCAGGTCAACAAAATGCATCAATGAGTGCTCAATATTCATCTGGAAAAGGAAACTTTAAAGTGCCACAATGGAAATAAGCATCGATCATCTATCGAAAACATTATCGGTGAAATACTCGAAAGATCAGGTGAGAAACCAATCGATTGTAAAGGTGTGGAATGTTACCATAGATATGGCATGGATGTTTACCACATTTTTTCATCCAAATTTTTGTAGTGCATTATCGGTGAAATACTCGAAAGATCAGGTGAGAAACCAATCGATTGTAAAGGTGTCGAATGTTACCATAGATATGGCATGGATGTTTACCACATTTTTTCATCCAAATTTTTGTAGTGCTTATCGTGCTCAGGTGAGAAACCAATCGTTGAGGTGTCGAATCCTGATATGGCTGGATGTTACCACATTTTTTCATCCAAATTTTTTGTAGTGCCACATGGCAATGTGACATATCGTGTGAGTAGTAACAACCTTTATAAAGCCTGATTGCAATTGCTGGTCCTGTGCTTCTTAAGCGCATTAATGCCGCCCACCAAATACCTTCGCCCTGTTTTTGGACTTGGGATTGTTCAAACAAAAGTATAACAGGCTGAGGAACTCGTTAAGGAAGCACAAAGTGCACGTTCTTCCCAAAAAAGTCACTAAAATGTCGGCACAAGTAAAACTTCAGAATTTAATAAACCACACAGCGAAACCCATTGTGGAAAGTCTACCCGAAACAGTTTCGAAATCATTGTCAAAAAACCTGAATCCTATTCTGCAAATGGAGCTGCGTATGTATAAGCTAAGTATACCCACGACGTTTTCCAAAGAAGTTTTTATACACTTGAAAAGTGTATATTAATTTTACCCAGAAGTTTGTAACGCATAGAAATATTCATTACCGACCACATAAACTATATATTTTCTTGATCTTGTCTGTCCGTCCGTCCGTCTGCTCTGTTTCTACGCGAACTAGTCCCTCAGTTTTAAAGCTATCGAGCTGAAATTTTGCGCAGAGTCTTCTTTTTACAGCACGCATCTTATATATCGGAACCGACCGGATCGGATGACTATATCATATAGCTGCCATAGGAACGATCGGTCGAAAAATAAGTTTTAGTGAGAAAAACTTTTTTGTATTCCATCGTAGCGTCACTAATCTTGGTATATGTTAGTTTTATATGTTTCCACATAATTTTGGAAAAATGTATCAAAATCGGATCACTATAGCATACAGCTCCCATAGAAACGGTCGGTCGAAAAATAAGTTTTAGTGAGAAAAACTTTTTTGTTTTCCATCGTAGCGTCACTAATCTTGGTATATGTTAGTTTTATATGTTTCCACATAATTCTGGAAAAATTTATCAAAATCGGAGGACTATATTATATAGCTGCCATATAAACGGTCGGTCAAAAAACTACTTCTTGTGAGAAAAACTTTTTTGTTTTCTATCGTAGCGTCTCCAATCTTGGTATATATTAGTTTTATATGCTTTTACATAATATTGAAAAAATTGATCAAAATCGGAAGACTATAGCATATAGCTGCCATAGGACCGATGGGTCGAAAAATGTGTTTTACTAAGAAAAGTTTTTTTTTATGGTATCAAATTTTTATTCTCAATGATTTAAAAATTTTAAATATCTGATATCTATATCTTATATATATTTTACCGGTTAAATCAGTTGGAGTAAAGTTTTTCAAGTGTATTAAAACTTGGGCACAGTCGAAGTTAGCTTTGCCTTCTCGTAACAAGCTATTTTACTGTCCATATGTTCAAATTTGAAAATAGGGAACTTCCAACTTCTTGTATGGAATATATTTAGGAATAAATCGGCCTATTTTACAATATATATACAGTGCATAACGACTTGATAAACTACTTACACACACACAATGATCATTTATATCATTTAACTATATAAATATATATATTTCCTATAATTAAGTAAATGATTTTTTCATCTATGTACCTACGAGATATACCATATTTATATACATACATACAAATGAACTAAGTTCTTAGACAATACGACACACACACACACCCACACACACTCTGTTTTCTTCTCTTTCTTTTGTGCTTTCAAAATTGTTTTGTTTGTTTTTTTTTTCCTTCTCTTCTTTCTTGGTATTTTGATTACAGTTTTATTTACAATTGGTTTATAATTTATTAAGTATTTTTTGATAAAAAACAAAACAAACAAAAAAATAAGAAAAACTGTGATCAAAAAAAAAAAATTTTTTTTAAATAAATATATTTCTATTTTGTATTATTTTTAACAATTTATTTACTTTTTTTTTTGTTGTTCAATATGGGGGGGAAAATTCTTGCCCAGAAACACACAAACAACCTCTTTGGTGGTATTTGAACGTTAATCAAACCCAAGGTATTGCCTGCGGTGTAAATCCTTCTAAAAACTGACCAACTCAAAAATCCCCTCCCACACCCCCCCGTCTTAACTTATTTTCACTTGAAATTGCGCTCATGGCTTAAACAGGCTGCAAAATGGATGACTGGCGACCCGGACCCACCAATATGCCCATTATGTCACCCTCACCGTATCTACTTAGTCGCTTTACCAACAATGTGCCGCTGCCCACTCTCTATGCCGGAGATGCGGCCAGGAAACCCAAGTTATCCGTTATCGAACTGCTCTTATACAATATGGCTTCGCTGTTGGCTGGAGTGGCAGCTGGTTATGATGTACGCATGTCGAATGTATCACCAGTGCATCCCACATTGCTAAGTGAGGTGCCTGCCCTGAAAGCGGCACCCAAAACGGAACAAACCGAACAACTGGCTGTCCAGGTGGAAGCGCCCTTGGACAAGCGGTAAGTTGAGAAAAAAAATTCCCCATTTAAAAAAGTCATTAACTTATTTTTTGTTTATAGATTTGCTGCCCCCACTTTGGACACAACAACAACCACAGTTGTGGGCAAACCCCAGGCCAGTTGTTCTTTGGCGGCACGTCGTATTGGTGGCAGTCAGCCTTATTATACACCCGTACAGCGTACGCCACAGCATCAGTTGCATCATCATTCACAGGGGCGCCACCACCTCAAGCTGTATCTAATCTCTATAACACAGGCTCACAGCCTTCATCACCTTTGCCTGGTCGCAGGCTAAGCAATAGCAGCTTTACTAATGCCACAGTTGCCGCCGCTGCCGCTAATGATGGCTTTCAGGAGTTTCGTGTGGGTGGCGGTATAGGTCCTCCTCCGCTTTATGCCCATGCCGACTATTTACGTAATGGACCCAGCTACTCCAATGATGGTGGAGGCTATCGCAATGGTTATTTTGGTGAGTTAAGGTGGAGGAAGGCGGTTTAGTTCTAGTTGATCAAAATCGAAGGACTATATCCTTTAGGACTATATCTTTTAGAAGCGATCGATCTAAAAATTGATCTTAGTAAGAAAAACTTTTTTGTTTTCTATTAGAAACGTTTTCAAACTTGGTGTTTGTTAGTTTTATATGCTTTCACATAATTCTGCCTAGTTTGATCAAAATCGGACGACTATATCTTATGTTGTCATACAACCGATCGGTGTAAAAATGGGTTTTAGTAGGAAAAACTTTTTTGTTTTCAATGGAAACGCCTTTAAACTTGGTATTAAGTAATTTAATATGCATTCACCTAATTCTGCCAAATTTGATCAAAATCGGACGACTATATCCTATAGCTGTCATACAACCGATTGTATCTTAGTAAGAAAAACTTTTTTGTTTCTTATAAAAACTTCTTCAAACTTGGTTTTTGTTAATTTTATATGATTT
Organism: Lordiphosa mommai; assembly: GCA_018904225.1. Taxonomy (NCBI): domain Eukaryota; kingdom Metazoa; phylum Arthropoda; class Insecta; order Diptera; family Drosophilidae; genus Lordiphosa; species Lordiphosa mommai. Next base: position 1,376,339 of record JAEIFT010000023.1, read on the forward strand.
CACATAATTCTGTCAAATTTGATCAAAATCCGATGACTATATCCTTTAGCTGTCATAGAAGTGATCGATCTAAAAATTGAACTTAGTAAGAAAAACTTTTTTGTTTTCTATAGAAACATTTTCAAACTTGGTTTTTGTTAATTTTATATGCTTTTACACAATTCTGCCAAATTTGATCAAAATCGGACGACTATAACCTATAGCTGTCATAGAAGCGATCTATTTAAAAATTGATCTTAGTAAGAAAAACTTTTTCGCTTTCCATAAAAAGTCTTTAAACTTGGTATTTTACAATTTTATATGCTTTCACACAATTCTGCCAAATTTGATCAAAATCGGACGTCTATATCCTTTAGCTGTCATAGAAGCGATCGGTCTAAAAATTGATCTTAGTAAGAAAAACTTTTTTGTTTTATATAAAAACGTCTTCAAACTTGGTATTTGTTAATTTTATATGCTTTCACATAATTCTGCCTAGTTTGATCAAAATCGGAAGACTATATCCTTTAGCTGTCATAGAAGCGATCGATCTAAAAATTGATCTTAGTAAGAAAAACTTTTTGTTTTCTATAAAAACGTCTTCAAACTTGGTTTTCGTTAATTTTATATGCTTTCACATAATTTTGCCTAGTTTGATCAAAATCGAAGGACTATATCCTATAGCTGTCATAGAAGCGATGGATCTAAAAATTGATCTTAGTAAGAAAAACTTTTTTGTTTTCCATAAAAAGTCTTCAAACTTGGTATTAATTTTATATGCTTTCACTAATTCTGCCAAATTTGATCAAAATCGGACGACTATCCTTTAGCTGTCATAGAAGCGATCGATCTAATGCTTATAGAAAAACTTTTTGTTTTTTAAGAAACGTCTTCAAACTTGGTTTTTGTTAATTTTATATGCTTTCACATAATTCTGCCTAGTTTGATCAAAATCGGACGACTATATCCTATAGCTGTCATAGAAGCGATCGATCTAAAAATTGATCTTAGTAAGAAAAACTTTTTTGTTTTCTATAGAAACGTCTTCAAACTTGGTATTTGTTAATTTTATATGCTTTCACATAATTCTGCCTAGTTTGATCAAAATCGGACGACTATATCCTATAGCTGTCATAGAAGCGATCGGTCTGAAAATAGGTCTTAGTAAGAAAAACTTTTTTGTTTTCTATGGAAACGTCTTCAAACTTGGTATTTATTATTTCTACAAGCATCTACACAATCCTAGAAAGTTTGATCAAAATCGGACGTCTATATCCTATAGCTGTCATACAACCGATAGGTCTAAAAGTAGATCTTAGTATGAAAAACTTTTTTGTTTTCTATGGAAACGTCTTCAAACTTGGTATTTAGTAATTTAATATGCTTCCACATAATTCTGCCAAATTTGATCAAAATCGGACGACTATATCGTATGTTGTCATACAACCGATCGGTCTAAAAATGGGTTTTAGTAGGAAAAACTTTTTTGTTTTCTATGAAAACGTCTTCAAACTTGGTATTAAGTAATTTAATATGTATCCACATCATTCTGTCCAATTTGATCATAATCGGAAGACTATATCGTATAGCTACCATACAACCGATCGCTCCGAAAACAGGTTTTAGTAGGAAAAACTTTTTTGTTTTCAATGGAAACGTCTTCAAACTTGGTATTAAGTAATTTAATATGCATTCACATAATTTTAACAAATTTGATCATAATCGGACGACTATATCGTATGTTGTCATACAACCGATCGGTGTAAAAATGGGTTTTAGTAGGAAAAACTTTTTTGTTTTCAATGAAAACGTCTTCAAACTTGGTATTAAGTAATTTAATATGTATTCACATCATTCTGTCCAATTTGATCATAATCGGAAGACTATATCGTATAGCTACCATACAACCGATCGCTCTAAAAACAGGTTTTAGTAGGAAAAACTTTTTTGTTTTCAATGGAAACGCCTTCAAACTTGGTATTAAGTAATTTAATATGCATCCACATAATTATAACAAATCTGATCATAATCAGACGACTATATCGTATGTTATCATACAACCGATCGGTGTAAAAATGGGTTTTAGAAGGAAAAACTTTTTTGTTTTCAATGGAAACGTCTTCAAACTTGGTATTTATTATTTTTACAAGCATTTACACAATTCTAGCAAGTTTGAACAAAATCGGATGACTATATCGTATTTATACATTAATTTCCCTCTCTCTCCCTTTCTCTCAAACAGGCTCCAACTACTTTCCTTATCGGCCAGAGCTGAATTATGGCTACGAGCGTGATTGCAAATCATATCCGGACTATTCCTACGATTATAATCATCGCCTGCCCGACTACTATGACTATCAGTATGAGGCACCGCTTGCGTCTGCATTACCACCCGCTCCTGCGCCCAGCACCCTGACACGCACACCGCCACCGCGTGTACCCCAAATGGGTGTAAGTGCGGCCGGGCATCGACGCACACCCTCCACGGTATCGAATAACTCCAATGTGCTGCTGGAGCATGAGGAATTGCTGTATGACTACAATAATCTAAATCTAAATGTGAATCTCAATCTGGACTATGATAGAAAAGGGGAGCGAGAAACGTCAACGCCGCCGCTTCCACCCACCAAACAGGAGCTGTATGCTGTGGGCTCACCCAAGCTGCTGAATCGTTTAATACACAGTCCTTTGCCGCTGGTCAAGAGCAAATATGCGACGGTAGCGCGACCCGTTAGTTTGCCCTTTGAGCAACCGTCATTTATGCCGCCACCAACTGTCAACACTTCCAAATTGCGCAGCTCCCTGAAGAAATATAACAATGGCAGCATATCCTCACAACAGGGCACGCCCACAAATCCCACGCCACCGGATTCATTGACCAGCGATGACAGTTCATATTTGAGCGCCAAAGAGGGTTCGATTGGCTCACAGCACAGCCGGGTACGCTTCAGTCCTGACGCCTATTTGGATGCCAATCCCTTGCCGCCCACTCATGCCCTGAGCAGGCGTATGACAGCACCGGCAATGCAACAGCACCAGCAGCAGCAGCAGCAGCAACGACGACCGCGTCACACTTCCAGCCAAAGCACACCATCGCCATCGCCCTCCACATCCTCCTAGCAGGCGCGACTGGCGCTAACCTTACAGTTGGCGCGCAGTCCGGGTGCGGACATTGGAAGCGGTGGGCTGCATCAACAGCGGGTACCCTATCGTTGGTATTCGGGTGCAAGACGTTCCCGTTCCGCTCACTATGAGTATCGACTGTGAGTGTGAGTGGGATGGCAATAGCAAATGCAAAAAGTTAAGTTAAAGACAGGTTATACCTCAAGCATGTGTGCACACACATATATTTTGTATGTGTTATCCAGAGCAGGGAAAGAGTTTAGGGTTTCTTTTTTTCTTCTTTTTCTAGTTGTGAGCACTGTCCAAGGAACAAAAAATGGAAATATATTCCAATTTCCTTTAATAGGTGAAAAGATGAGGGAGGCATAAGAAACGAGACAGAAAGAGTTGATTTTAGAATTGGAAATAAGAACTTGATTTTAGAATTTCAGAAACAAATTCCCACCCAAAACCAAAAACATTCAACAAATTTCAATTGAACATTAAATTAATTCACTTGGCCTAAAAAGGGCAATTTTTTACATGCCTGTAAAATAAAAAGTAAAAGAAAATTACATACCTGTAAAATATTTTATGGGAAATTGTTCCTTATTTTTTTACAGAAACGGTTAAAAAAATTACATGCCTGTAAAATATTTTTTTTACAAATTTTGTTCGCCACTTTTTTTACACGAAAAGTTACGTGCCTGAAAAATATTTTGTGGAAAACATTTTTTTTCCTTTTTTGAAACCTTTTTTTTTACAGAAACGGGGAATACAAATTACATACCTGTAAAATATTTTGTGGGAAACAATTGTTTCGCATTATTTTTCACAGAAATGGTTAATTTTTTTTGTGGAAAAATTATTTTATGGGAGATGGTTTACCCTCAAGCACGATGTTATCCTGGTAGGATAAAATTACATGCCTGTAAAATATTTTGTAAAACAAAGGTCTACCCTCAAGCACGATGTTATCCTGGTAGGATAAAGTTACATGCCTGTAAAATATTTTGTGGAACAATTTGTTTCGCATTTGTTTTCTTACAGAAACGGGTTAAAAAAATTACATGCCTGTAAAATATTTTTTTTACAAATTTTGTTCGCACTTTTTTTTTACACGAAAATTACGTGCCTGAAAAATATTTTGTGGGAAAATTTGTTTTCCTTTTTTGTTAAAGAAACGGGGGAATACAAATTACATACCTGTAAAATATTTTGTGGGAAACAATTGTTTCGCATTATTTTTTTACAGAAATGTGTAAAAGAAAATTACATACCTGTAAAATATTTTATGGAAAATTTGTCTTCCCTTTTTTTCTACAGAAACGGTTAAAAAAAAAGTTACATGCCTGTAAAATATTTTATTATAAATTTTGTTCGCACTTTTTTTACACAAAAATGTGCCTGAAAAATATTTTATGTTTTCCATTTTTTTACAGAAACGGGGGAATAAAAATTACATACCTGTAAAATATTTTGTGGGAAACAATTGTTTCGCATTATTTTTTACAGAAATGGTTAATTTTTTTTTGTGAAAAAATTGTTTTCCCATTTTTTTTTACAGAAACGGGTAAAAGAAAATTACATACCTGTAAAATATTTTACGGAAAAATTTTCTTCCCTTTTTTTCTACAGAAACGGTTAAAAAAAATTATATGCCTGTAAAATATTTTTTTTACAAATTTTGTTCGCACTTTTTTTATACGAAAATTACGTGCCTGAAAAATATTTTGTGGGAAAATTTGTTTTCCTTTTTTACAGAAACGGGGGAATACAAATTACATACCTGTAAAATATTTTGTGGAAACAATTGTTTCGAATTATTTTTTACAAAAATGGGTAATTTTTTTTGTGGAAAAAGTGTTTACCCATTTTTTGTTTAGAAACGTGTAAAAGAAAATTAAATACCTGCAAAATATTTTATGGAAAATTTTTCTTCCTCTTTTTTTACAGAAACGGGGTAAAAAAAAAGTTACATGCCTGTAAAATATTTTGTTACAAATTTCTTTCGCACTTTTTTTTACACAAAAATTACGTGCCTGAAAAATATTTTGTGGAAAACATTTTTTTCCCTTTTTTTTTACAAAAAACGGGGAATACAAATTACATACCTGTAAAATATTTTGTGGAAACAATTGTTTCCCATTATTTTTTACAGAAATGGTTAACTTTTTTTGGAGAAAAAATTGTTTTCCCATTTTTTTTACAGAAACGGGTAAAAGAGAATTACATACCTGTAAAATATTTCATGGAAAAATTTTCTTCTAATTTTTTTTGTACAGAAACGGGTAAACAAAATTACATGCCTGTAAAAAATTTTGTGTAAAAATTTTTTTCAATTTTTTTCATTACAGAAACGGGATAAAAAAAGAACATGGCCTGTTTAGAGTTTATTCTTGTGGAAAAAAATTTGTTTTTTTACAGGTTGTGTAAAGAAAAATGTTTCTTATGTTTCCCTAGTTTAGCTTATCCTATAATATTCCTGGACAAGTGCTCAATGATAAAAAAGAAAAGCTAAAAACTTAAACGCATTCCCCCCTAATCATCGTTAATGTATATGAGAAAATATGATGTTCATTTCCAAATATCAATATAATTACACATTTTGTCTTCAAGTTGTTCACATGCAAATAATTTAATTATAGAGTCTATATACAGACAGACAGACAGATATATATATATATATATATATACAAACCCTTGACTTGTGTGATTTGCCTTAAAAATGTAGCAAGAAGAAGAAGACTAGTTTTGACCCTCAGTACTATCCCCCCCCTCTTCGTATAATCCCTGACCCAACATTTTATATATAGCTGCCAATTTGCAAAAATCCAAGTTTAAACTGATCAACAATAACGTACAATATACTAATTATATATAGCTAATATACTCGATGTTTGTATATGTATTGTAACTATATATATATATATATAATTAACAAACTATAGCCGACTGTCTCCACTTGCGTTCTTTGAGATTAAATGCAAGAACATTCTAACAAACCAACAACAATAATTAAATAATACATACTAAATATATATATGCAAACACCAAACACCACATACCAATAGCCACGCCAGCTGTAAACTCCCATTTTTAAGTCTGACAAATGTTTATATGAGAATATATATATTGTATGTATATGTATATGAGTAGAGCTAGACCGATATAGGGCACGTTGCTACAGACCTTAGATCTAATTTACAAAAGAAATAATACTTGAACAATTCATAATAATTATAATTAACTATATAAATAAATATATATATATTTATGCAATATTTAAGCTATAACAAGTAACATAACATTTACTCACATATGTATGTATATGTATGTATAGACAAACTACTTACAATTTGTTGTGCGCCATTTTCTGGAAGCACAAGCTTAGGTCCTTGTTTAATTTTTTGTTTTTTGAAATCTTTGTTAATGCTTTAACTTCTTAACGAATAGATATGCCACGGACGATCAGATCAGTTTTTTTTTTCATCATAGTTATCAGGACAGAACCCTGACAGGGTTGTCACCTAAATCGTTAAGCTATATTTTCACTTGTTTGAGTTCTCATAGAAGTTCTTAAGTAAGTCAATCCGAGAACTTCAAATGTAATGAATTAATTTTTCAGCCCTTTAAATCAGTTTATGATTTGTTTATAAAAAATGGCGACCAACGTGGGGATTTTATACAACATTTATCAAGTTCAATTCGAAAATGGGAACTGGCCTGCATAAAACACAAATTCTCGTATAATTGAAATGAAAACACAATTTTCTAGCAAGATATATATATTTGGGAGAAAACCCTAAGTCATGTTTTGTTAAAAAAAAATGGCGCCCAATGTGGGGCTATTATACAGGAACATTTACCAATTCCGATTCGAAAACGGGAACTGGCCTGAATAAGACACAAATTATCGTATAATTTTTGCCCATAAAAAAAATTAAAGAAAATTTCTTAGCAAGATATTTGGCGCCCAACGTGGGTCTTTTTACGGTAGGCAATTATAGAAATGTATTCGACTTGAAAATCTAATAAGTTAGACAGGTGCTGTAACAACACAAAATAGACCCAACGTGGACTTGTTTTTACTATACGACTTTGTCTAAAACTTTGAAAGATTTTTCATTCGGTATATTCATGCTTCTTCAATAGCTACCTAGCTAGAATTAACCCTGAGGCAGCAGATGAATGTCCGAGCTGCTAGAGAAGCTCGCTATGTTGTCTAAATGGGTCAAATATTGACGTTTTCATCATTTGTCTAATATCTTTAACAAATTCCTACTTTCAACGTTAAATTGAAGAACACATAATGAATCCAAGTGACTACCTTAAAGTTACCATTAAGATATCCGGGATATAGTTTTTTTTATATGAAGTCGGAAAAAAACCATTTGGCTGGGATTCTTTTGAATTTTGATCGGTTTTTGTTGGTCCAAATGTCAAAGTTATGCCAAATACATGAATCGATTATTTTTGAAAGTAAGAAAATCCACCGGAAATTTTGGAAGTTTCGTTTTCTAATTTTGGAAAATCCACCCCCAAAGTTCGGAAAAGGGGGATTTTTTCAGGGTGATCTATAAAAATACGTTGTGTAAGCTCTGCGGGCCAAATAAATTAATTAATAATTTTCTAATTTCGGAAAATTCACCTCCTAAGTAGTAAAAGGGTGTTTATTTTCGAGCCGATCTCTTCGGTTTGTAAGTTCCAAGCGTCAAATTAATGGTGAACAAATTTGTTCTAGATTCGAAAAATCCGTTTATTTTTTAACCCGATCTGTATGAAATGCGGCTTGTAAGTTCTAAGGGCCAAATAAATGAGAACAAATTTGTTCTAAATTTAAAAAATCCACCCTAAAGGTCGGAAAAAGTGGAAATAATTTCGGAAAATCCATCCCAACGTTAGATTATGGGCGTTTTTTTTTTTAAGCCGATTTGTAAAAAATTCGGTTTGTGATCGTTAAAAAATTTGTTTTAAATTTCGGAAAATCCACCCCCAAGGTCGGAAAAGGGATATTAGCTCAAGGCGATCTGTAATGAATTCGTTGAGTAAGCTCTACGAACCAAATATGCGAATCAATAATCTTCTAATTTCGGAAAATCCAACCCCAAGTTCGGAAAAGGGGGATTATTTCCAAGACGATCTGTATGAAATTCGGTTTGTAAGCTCTAAGAGCCAAATAAATGCGAAAAATCCATCCCAAGGTTGGAATATGGGTATTATTTTTGAGCCAAGGGCCAAATAAATGGGGAAGAATCCAAATAAATGGATAAATAATTTTCCTATTTCGTAAAATCCACCCCCAAGGTCGGAAAAGGAAGATTAACTTCGGAAAATCCACCCCAACGTTAGATTTTTAAGCCGATCTGTATGAAATGCGGTTCTTAAGCTCAAAGAACAAAATAAATGGTATTTTTTTACTAATTTTGGAAAATCCACCCAAATAAATAGGTGAAAAATTGTTATAATTATGGAAAACCCAAACCAAAGTTCGAAAAAAGGGGATTTATTTTGAGAAAACCACCTCAAGGTTGGAATATGGGTGTTTTTTTAAGCCGATTTATATGAAATGCGGGAATAGGAAAAATTTGTTTCCAAGTCCCCCAAGGTCGGAACAGTGGGGGGGTGGGGGTGATTTTCAAGCCGATCTCTAATAAATTCGTTGCGTTAGCTCTACGGGCCAAATAAGTGTATAAATAATTTTTTTATTTCGTAAAATCCATCCCCAAGGTCGGAAAAGGGGATTAATTTCGTAAAATCCATCCCAAGTTTAGAAAATGGGTATTATTTTTGAGCCAAGGGCCAAATAAATGGGGAAAAACTTTGTTCAAATTTTTTGAAAATCCTAAAAAATGGATAAATATTTTTTTATATCGGAAAATCCTTTCCCAAGTTCGAAAAAGGGGGATTAATTTCAAAATATCTAACCCAACCTTAGAATATGGGTGTTATTTTTGAGCAGATTTGTACGAAATTCGGTTTGTAAGCTTGAAAGGGAAAATTTTATTTGAAATTTGGAAAATCCACTACAAAGTGCAGAAAGCCGATCTGTAATAAATTCGTTGAGTTAGCTCTACGGGCCAAATAAATGGATAAATAATTTTCTTATATTGGAAAATCCACCCCAAGGTCGGAAAAGGGGAATTAATTTCGGAGAATCGGTTTTTAAGTCTCAAGGGCCAAATAAATGGGGCAAGTTTTGATCCGTCAGCGTGTACATATTTATTTGTTTTTGAGGTTAAAGCAAACTAATATCTATATATATTTGCCTCCGGTAAGCCTGAACATAGAGATAGAAAGACAGAGAGTGGACCATTATTGGTTATGCCCCTTAATAACAATGATTCTTCATATTCAATTTAATTTCTTGCCAAATTGTTGTTCATATGCTCACAAATCAAAGTTAACCAATTAAAAAACAAATAGAATCAAAAAATCGAACAAAGTAAACGAAGCAATATTTATAAAAAAACAATGACAACAACAAAAACAACAACACGAATCTGCCTAAGTATAAAACCTTACATATAATAATATATTTAGTTTAAATTTTCATTCGCGAACTTTTACGTTTCTTGAGTGCCACACAAATCAAATGGTAGGAAGAGCAATCAAATGTAAATGCTTCTTGTGACTTATTTTATGTACAAATTAGCAATTAACAAATTCATTTGAATTCATTCAGAGACCAAAATGCAAACAAAAATAATAATAATAATAAATAATAATAATAAAACCACTATTTTTTTATATATAAAAATATGTTTCACGTTGTTTTTCAAAGGGTTTTGAAAGTACCATTTAATGAGGGTTCGACTATACAGCTCATACAAGAACCTCCCGGTTCTTTTTATAAAAAGACTTTGACCAACGATTGGAAGACAGAAAATGTATTCTTTTGTCCCTTTTTTACAGTTTTATAGATGAAGCCGGGAAGTTTATATAACAGCCTTTTTTGTGGTACGTGGGTTGCTATTTAAGTTTCTGGCCTAGGTCACTTCTAGCCATTTTAGAACCAATTGGCCTTTTCCCCAAAAAAAAGTTTGAACTTTTATCGATAAAAGCTCCATACAACTCTTTCATGTGTGACCACGTTTGATATCGATTAACGATTAATCAAAAACTTACCTCGTGAAAATTTTCGTGCAATCATTTTTCACAACTTTCGACGTGGACTTTGGACTTTTGTCGGTAAAAGCTTCATACAACTCTTTCATGTGTGACCACGTTTGATATCGATTAACGATTAATCAAAAACTTACCTCGTGAAAATTTTCGTGCAATAATTTTTCACAACTTTCGACGTGGACTTTGGACTTTTGTCGATAAAAGCTCCATACAACTCTTTCATGTGTGACCACGTTTGATATCGATTAACGATTAATCAAAAACTTCGTGAAAATTTTCGTGCAATCTTCCCACTACGCTGGACTTTGGACTTTTGTCGATAAAAGCTCCATACAACTCTTTCATGTGTGACCAAGTTTGATATCGATTAACGATTAATCTAAAACTTACCTCGTGAAAATTTTCGTGCAATCATTTTTCACAACTTTCGACGAGGATTATTACGAAAAGAAGAGTGCAACGATGAACTTAAATCTTTGTATGGCGTTGAAGCACCATTTTTTAGCACTGTGAAAAATTGGTTTACTGAATTCAATCGCGGGCGACGCTTGCTCCAAGACGAAGGTCGTGAAGGTCGTCCAAAAACAGTCGTTGTACCAAAAAACATTGATGCCGTGCGTGAACTGATAATGCAAGATCGTTATGTGACATACCGTGAGATAGAGGCATCCTTGGGCATTTCTTCCACCAGCATACATTCGATATTGCGTAAAAAAGGTTTGTTCTCGTTGGATCCCGCTCAAAAAAAAGCTCGTGTGGATTGGTGCAAAGAAATTTTGAAAAAATATAAACGCGGTGTTTCAAAAGACGTTTATAAGATCGTCACAGGTGACGAATCATGGATCTATGCTTAGGAGCCCGAAACAAAACAGCAATCGACCGTGTGGGTCTTCGAAGACGAGCCAAATCTAACGAAAGTCGTTCGTGGAAGAAGCACTTCGAAGCAAATGGTCGCCTTTTTCTTCTTCTGTTCCGCTTGAGCAACGTAGGACGGTCAATTCTGAGTGGTACACCACAATTTGTTTGCCTGAAGTCGTCTTTGGAGAAATTCGAAAAACGAACAAGAGAAGACAGATCATTGTGCACCATGACAATATGCGAGCTCTCACACATTAGCTCACACCAGTGCCTTTTTGAACGCCCAAAACGTCGAATTGAAGGGCCCTGACTTATTTTTATTTCCGCACATCAAGGGAAAAATGCGTGGTCAACGATTTATGTCGCCTGAAAATGCTGTTGTTGAGTTCAAAAACCATGTTTTTTGTAGGTGTCTCAATCGGAGTGGAAAAAGTGCTTCGACAATTGGTTTGAGCGCATGCAAAAGTGTATAAATCTTGCTGGAGAATACTTTGAAAAACGATAAAACCATTTTTGATCATAAATATTCGCGTTTTCAGCAACCTACGTATAACAGATAAAGCCGGGAAGTTCATATATCAACTGTATAGTCCACCAGACTTTCTTGTGGTATTACAGTTAAAGCCGGGAAGTTCCTGAAACAAGGAAAACCACAAACTGCTGTGTATATCAATGATGATTGCTCCAGTGGGTTGTTGTTGTAGCTTACTCAAGTTTCAACTGTGTCGAATTCTGATTCTTTCAACACTTTCTACACACTTGTGTCGCGTGTCAACCATTTCGCATCTGATACAAATATCAGCAGCTGCTTAGTCTCTCCTTCTCCTCCTTCTTGACCAACTCCAGTCAAGTGCCCCAATTGTTTTGTGAACGATGCTGTGCTTTGTGCCTTACTTTGTTTTACCGTTCGTTGGCTTTTTAGCAACTTGCCAAAGTGGAAAAAGTGGAATGGAAAGGCGGCCTAGCCTGGCCGGGCCAGGCCAAGTCTATTCTGGCCAAATGTTCTTCTGCTCTCAAGCTGACAAGTTCACTTTGCCGGTCGCTGCGTGTGTATTAAGTGCGAGTGAATCTGAATTTTTTTATGTGTCGTGTTTCAAATAAAAAAATATATATATATATATATATATATATAAGTAACCAGAGGCACCTGTGGTCTAAATAGCGCAAGGGTAAGTCTACAAAAAAAAAAATGATGCATTCGCATTTTGACATTGTTGTTTCTGGTTTCTGCTCTGGGACTTGGCCTTCGCCTAGTTTTGCTCCAACAACAGGCAACAGGTTTCATTTTGGCATGTGCCGCTTGCCGCATGTCCCACATTTCGTGCTGAAAGTAAACCACAAAAAAAAAAAAAAAAAAAGAGAATATGCCAATTTGAGCAAGGCTGCCAACCGGTCCAGAACTGAACCCCCTTAGAACCGTTTCGGTTCAGAACCTTATAAACTAATGACCTTCCAAACCGTATCAACTTTTATCATCATTTTGATATTTTCAAATATTTTTTTTTTAATTTTGAAGTGTAGGTTAGTAAGCTAGATATTTAACTGATTTAAACCCGGTTCCGAACCAGTTTTCAAAATTGGTTCAGCGCCATATCTCAAACAATTTTAGGGCTATGATTTTGAAACTCGAAGTGTAGGTGTAGCTAATATGGAGCTAAATATTTTACTGACTCAAAACCGGTTCCGAACCAGTTCTCAAAACTGGTTCAAAAGTGGTTCAGAGCCATATCTCTTACAATTTTAGGGCTATGAATTTGAAACTCGATGTGTAGGTGTAGGTGATAAGGAGCTAGATATTTTACTGACTCAAAACCGGTTTCGAACCAGTTCTCAAAATAGGTTCAAAAGTGGTTCAGAGCCATATCTCTGACAATTTTAGGGCTATGAATTTGAAACTCGATGTGTAGGTGTAGGTAATAAGGAGCTAGATATTTTACTGACTCAAAACCGGTTTCGAACCAGTTCTCAAAACAGGTTCAAAAGTGGTTCAGAGCCATATCTCAGACAATTTTAGGGCTATGAATTTGAAACTCGATGTGTAGGTGTAGGTAATAAGGAGCTAGATATTTTACTGACTCAAAACCGGTTCCGAACCAGTTCTCAACATGGGTTCAAAAGTGGTTCAGAGCCATATCTCAGACAATTTTAGGGCTATGAATTTGAAACTCGATGTGTAGGTGTAGGTAATAAGGAGCTTTTTATTTGACTGATTCAATACCGGTTCCGAACCAGTTCTCAAATTTGGTTCAAAAGTGGTTCAGAGCCATATCTCACAATTTTGATAATTTGAACTTAGGTTTATATATTGATTTTTTTAAATTAAGTTCCAACCAGTTCACAAAACTGGTTCAAAAGTGTTCAAATTATTTAGAATTATTTATTTAATAATTAGAACTTTTATGTCGTGTTCATACCATATCCGGTTATAATTTATTCAAAATAGTGTAGGTAAAACCGGTTCGAACTTCCATTGAAAAGTGGTTCAGAGCCATATCTCAGACAATTTTTAGGCTATGAATTTGCAACTCGATGTGTAGGTGTAGGTCATAAGGAGCTAGATATTTTACAAGTTCAAAGCTGATTCCGAACCATTTCTCAACATGGGTTCAAAAGTGGTTCAGAGCCATATCTCGGACAATTTTAGGGCTATGAATTTGAAACTCGTTGTGTAGGTGTAGGTAATAAGGAGCTAGATATTTTACTGACTCAAAACCGGTTCCGAACCAGTTCACAAAATTGGTTCAAAAGTGGTTCAGAGCCTTACCTTAAAAATGATTTAAGCTATAAATTGGAAACTCTTTGTGAAGGTTTATAATATGTAATTAGATATGTTCCCGGCTCAAACCAAGTTGAATTGAACCGGTTCAAAAGTGGTTCAGAGTCATATCTAAGAATCTATTTGAGCTATGAATTTGAAACTTGATGTGAAGTTTTAGGTAAAATGGAGCTAGATATTTTACAAGTTCAAAACTGATTACGAACCAGTTCACAAAACTGGTTCAAAAGTGGTTCAGAGCTATAACTTAAATATTATTAAGGCCATAAATTGGAAACTCTTTGTGTAAGTTTATAATAAGGAGTTAGATATTTTCCCGTTTCAAACCAGAAAGGATTGAACCGGTTCAAAAGTGGTTCAGAGCCATATCTCAGACAATGTTAGGGCTATGAATTTGAAATTCGATAAATAGGTGTAGGTAATAAGGAGCTAGATATTTTACAAGTTCAAAACTGATTCCGAACCACTTCTCAAACTTGGTTCAAAAGTGGTTCAGAGCCATATCTCAGACAATTTTAGGGCTATGAATTTGATACTTGATGTGTAGGTGTAGGTAATAAGGAGCTAGATATTTTACAAGTTCAAAACTGATTCCGAACCACTTCTCAAAATTGGTTCAAAAGTGGTTCAGAGCCATATCTCAGACAATTTTAGGGCTATGAATTTGATACTTGATGTGTAGGTGTAGGTAATAAGGAGCTAGATATTTTACAAGTTCAAAGCTGATTCCGAACCATTTCTCAGAATTGGTTCAAAAGTGGTTCAGAGCCATATCTCATACAATTTTAGGGCTATGATTTTGAAACTCGATATGTAGGTGTAGGTAATAAGGAGCTAGATATTTTACTGATTCAAACCCGGTTCCGAACCAGTTCACAAAACTGGTTCAAAAGTGGTTCAGGGCCTTATGTTAAAAATTACTTAAGCTATTAATTGGAAACTCTTTGTTTAGGTTTATAAAATGGAGTTAGATATTTTCCCGGCTCAAACCAGGTAGAATTGAACCGGTTCAAAAGTGGTTCAACGTCGTATCTCAGAAACTATTTGAGCAATGAATTTAAAATTCGGTATCTAGGTGTAGGTAATATGAAGCTAGGTATTTTACAAGTTCAAAACTGATTCCGAACCAGTTCACAAAATTGGTGCAAAAGTGGTTCAGAGGTATAACTCAAAAATTGTTTAAGCTATGAACTTGAAACTCGAAGTGTAGCTTGGTAATTTGTATATAACCCAGCTCCAGACTTCGTTTACGTTATGATATGACCCCGGTATGCCTTCTCGCTTGTGTCAGACAACGTCTCCCACGACAAAATTCCTACACTCTCCAGGCTTTACAACAAAATTCTCCAAAATTCCCAAGTGTCATGCTGCGGCGCCTAGCCTCAGTGCCGACTTCGCGTAGGAATCGTCCACCTGACCAGAGTCGCTCACGTTCACGTCGCCTACATAGCGGCGTTGATGTGGTACCGCCCACCAATCCCAATGATGAGCGCATGTGCTGGATCTGTTTGACCAGCGATGATGAGCTGCCGCGTTCGGATTGGTTGCATCCGTGTCGCTGCCGTGGCACCAACAAGTGGGTGCACGAGACTTGCCTCAGTCGCTGGATCGATGAGAAGCAACTGATCAATCCGGATTTGCCCATTACCTGCACCCAGTGCCGCACCGAGTACATCATTGTGATGCCGCCGCTCTGCCGTTTCGACGCGCTGCTGGAGCGTGTGGACAAGACATACGAACGCATGTGCCCCAGCGTTCTGATGGGCATACTGGCGGCCACCGTTTACTTCTCGGCGGTCACCTACGGTGCTCTCACACTGCTCGAGGTGGCCGGCTATGAGACGGGCATGCATTTCCTTCAAGAGGATCCCACTTTGCTGATGATTCTGCTGCCCACGGTGCCCACGCTGCTGCTGCTGGGTCGCATGGTCAAGTGGGATGATTGCCTGGTGCGCTGGCTGCGTCGCCATCAGCGACAAAGTGTGCCGCCCGAGCAGCGCGATGAACAGGGCGAACCGCTGCCCGGTGCACCGCTCGACGATGACTATTTCGATGAGCTGGAGCGCGAGCATCCGGCTGTGGATGCTTTGCATGCGGGCACCTTTGGTTCGGAGCATATTGGACGTGCTTCCTCCAGCTTTTGCACTGCCCTCAGTTTGCCCACCTTTGCCGTTGTGCTCGGCCAGACGCTGTACGGCAGTGTGGAGAACAAACTGCTGGCCGTACTGCTGGGCGGTCTGACCTTTGTGGGGGTCAAGGGACTGGCCAGCGTGTATTTGCGTCAGTGTCAATATCAGCGGAAGCGTCAGCGTTATGTTTTGGACTATACGCCGGAGAATATGTGGCGATTTGTACCACGTACGCAAGTGCGAGTACGGCGACCGGTGGCCACGCGCTGACCCACGGAATCCATAACACGCAAACTAGTTTAATAATAGGCAGCAAATATTAAGTTTAATTTGTGAGCTTTATTTAATATTAATTGAAATTTTCGAAAATTGCAAATTTTACTCTTTTTTTTTTAGTCATTTTCCAGATACCCTTCCGAATTGTCTGTTCCAATGTCGAACCCAAATTTTCAATTCAATTCTGTCTGAAAACCAAACTTGCATTTGAGATTACGTGCCATCCAATAATTTCGGGTTTTACGGGATTTTCCAACACTACTTTCGAACACTACTTTCCAACACTGTTTATCAACATTGTTTTCCAACACTACTTTCGAACACTATTTTCCAACCTGTTTTCCAACACTATGTGTTTCCAACACTACTTTCGAAACAATTTCCCACACTGTTTTCAATCTTGTTTTCCCAACACTACTTTCGAACACTTTTTCCAACACTTTTTCACTTGTTTCCATTTTCCAACACTACTTTCGAACACTACTTTCCAACACTGTTTATCAACATTGTTTTCCAACACTACTTTCGAAACAATTTCCCACACTGATTTTCAAACTGGTTTTCCAACACTACTTTCGAATACTATTTTCCAACACTGTTTATCAACATTGTTTTCCAACACTACTTTCGAACACTATTTTCCAACACTGTTTTCCAACACTGTTTATCAACATTGTTTTCCAACACTACTTTCGAAACAATTTCCCACACTGATTTTCAATCTTGTTTTCCAACACTACTTTCGAATACTATTTTCCAACACTGTTTATCAACATTGTTTTCCAACACTACTTTCGAACACTATTTTCCAACACTGTTTTCCAACACTGTTTATCAACATTGTTTTCCAACACTACTTTCGAAACAATTTCCCACACTGATTTTCAAACTTGTTTTCCAACACTACTTTCGAATACTATTTTTCAACACTGCTTTTCAACATTGTTTTCCAACACTACTTTTAAACACTATTTTCCAACACTGTTTTCCAACACTATTTATCAACATTGTTTTCCAACACTCTTTTCAAGATTGTTTTTGAACTCTTTTTCTTAACAATGTTTTTCAACATTGATTTCCAACACTGTTTATCCACATTGTTTTCCAACACTATTTTTCAATAGTGTTGCCAACTCTGTTTTCCAACACTCTTTTTATACCCTTGCAGAGGGTAAATGAAAATTGTCACGATGTTTGAAACGCATAGAAGTAAGCATCTCCGACCCCATAAACTATATATGAATATTCTTGATCAGCATGACGAGCTGAGTCCGATATAGCTTCCTCAATTTCAAAGATATCTTGACCAAACTTTGCAAAAAGTCTTTAAATACACATAGGCTGCACATTTGTCGGAATCGGCCGGATCGGATAACTATATCATATAGCTGTCATAGAAACGGTGGGTCAAAAAACTAGTTCTAGTGAGAAAAACTTTTTTGTTTTCCATCAAAAAGTCACCAATCATGGTATAAATTGGTTTTAAATGCTTCCACATAATTCTGAAAAAATTGATCAAAATCGGATGACCATAGCATATAGCTGCCATAGAAACGGTCGGTCAAAAATCTAGTTCTAGTGAGAAAACCTTTTTTTTCCATCATACCATCAATAATCGTGTATATATGAGTTTTATATACTTCCACATAATTCTGGAAAAGTTGATCAAAATCGGATGACTATATCATATAGCTGCCATAGGAACGATCGTTCCAAAAACTAAATTTAGTTAGAAAAACTGTTTTGTTTCCCATCGAAGCGTCATAAATCTTGGTATATAATAGTTTTATATGCTTCTTCATAAGTCCTGAAAAATTGATAAAAATTGCATATAACTGCCATAGGAACGATTAGTCCAAAAACAATTTCTAGTGGGAAAAACTTTTTTTTGTCAATGGTAGCGTTTCTAAGAAACTTCAAGGGTATTAGCCTTCTATTTTTTGAACATTGTTTTCCAACGTTCTTTTTCAACACTATTTTCCTGCTCTATTTCAACATGGCATTTCATCATTGTTTTCCAACTTTGTTTATCGACATTGTTTTCCAACAGTGTTTCCAACACTGTTTTTTTAAACATTGTTTTCCAAAACTGTATTCCAACGTTCTCTTGCAACACTGATTTCCAACACTATTTTCCAACATTGTTTTCCACTACTGTTAATCAACAATATTTTCCAATACTGTTAATCAACAATATTTTCCAACACTGTTTTTAACACTTTTTTCCAACACTGTTAACATTACTGTTTTTTGACTATATTTTCCAACGTTCTGTTTATCAACATTGTTTTCCAACACTGTTTTTTTAACATTGTTTTCCAACATTGTTTTCCAACATTGTTTTCCAACATTATTTTCTAACACTGTTTATGAACATTGTTTTCCAACACGATTTTTCAATAGTGTTTTCAACACTCTTTTTTGAACATGGTTTTTCAACATTGTTTCCAACACTGTTTTTTTCAAATTGCTTTCAATATTCTTTTTCAACATTGTTTTACAGCGCTGTTATTGAACTGTTTACTGTTACTGTTATACTGTTTGCCCAACACTATTTTCCAAAGTACAATCCATGATGAACATTGTTTTTCAACATTGTTTTCGTACACTGTTTATCAACATTATTTTTCAACACTCTTTTTTAACATTGTTTTTCAACATTGTTTCCCCCACTGTTTAAATTCTATTTTTTCAACATTGTTTTACAACATTGTTTTTGAACTTATTTACTGTTTCTCAACATTTTTTTACATCATGATGAAATTGTTTTGAACATTGTTTTCTAACACTGTTTCACCAACACTATTTTCCAATTTACTTTTCCAACATTGATCCCCACACTGTTTTTCAACATTGTTTTTCTTTTTCAACATTGTTTTACAACACTTTTTTTTTCAACACTAAATTGTTTTCAACATTGTTTTCTAACATTGTTTACCAACACTGTTTTTCCAAATTTTGCTTTTTTAACAATTTTCTTTTTTCAACATTGTTTTACAACACTGTTTTTGAACTTTGATTTCCAATACTGTTTCCCCAACACTATTTTCCAAAGTACGATCCAATGATGAACATTGTTTTTCAACATTGTTTTCTAACACTGTTTATCAACACTATTTTTCAACACTATTTTTTAACATTGTTTTTCAACATTGTTTCCCCACACTGTTTTTCCAAATTGCTTTCAATATTCTAATTCAACATTGTTTTACAACACTGTTTTTGAACTTTGATTTCCAATACTGTTTCCCCAACACTATTTTCCAAAGTACGATCCAATGATGAACATTGTTTTTCAACATTGTTTTCTAACACTGTTTATCAACATTGTTTTCCAACACTATTTTTCAATACTTTTTGAACATTGTTTCCCACACTGTTTTTCCAAATGGCTTTCAATATTCTTTTTCAACATTGTTTTACAACACTGTTTTTGAACTTTGATTTCCAATACTGTTTCCCCAACACTATTTTCCAATGATGCCGCCGGCCCACAAACCGCACCAAACCAAAGAGCATTTTTGAACTACCTCTGGCTGCTCTTTGGAACATATAATACTTGATTGATCGTTAAATAAACTTCACTCATACACCTACTCCATTTCTAGCTTTACGCACACTCTTAAAAGGCATAAATCATTTTATTTAATTTATTGTCTAAAATGGGCAGCGAAAGACAAACTGACACATCCGAACCAATTGACGACACGCCGCATCATTGATCGGGCCAAGCTTAAGAGATTGCGCTTCGATCGTTTCGCCCTGGCTAAATACGTTCTTCTAGGCGGCTGCATTTGGACTGGCCCCGACCAGTCACCCAACATGCTGGCCGCCTCACTTTTGGCATAGATCAGCAAGTAGCTGGCACGCAAGGCACTTGCCTCCTGTATGTGAAACTCCTGCAATTGAGCCAGCCCGGGTTCCCACTCCACGAGCAGTTCACAGATTAGCAGACAACATGGAGCTTGCTCAAAGATTGAGTGAGGCCAGCAAAGTTCAGCTGGGGGGGTATCGCTGGCACAATAGGCCAGAGCCGGCTCTGGCTGTTTGTATAGCACCAACCCGTGCAAAGCAGCCAAATGACCCGTTTGTAGGAAACGATACACCTGACTTAAGGGTAAGCCCAGGTAGGCAAAGATTTTGAAAGGACGCTCGTCCGGCTTCTCATAGCTGACGCTTAACAGCTGCCTGGGCAACTGCAGGGGACAGGCCAACTGAAGCACCTGACACAGTCGACGTATATGCACCAGGGACAGGCGCCGCAACATGGGATTGGCCTGGCTGACCAGCAGCCAGTGCAGCAGATGGATACCACTTACACCATCCTTATCCGTGGCTAGCAATTCATATTGCTCCACCATGTGCAGGGTGTCCAGCATCAGACGGCAGCTGGGCCAATGGTTTTGTACCGTACGCCTTAAGGCGTCAATATCGTAGGCCTGGCTGGACATAAAGAAACCCGGAATGGGCACCAGATTACTACGATAACTATCGCTACTGGCGGCGGCAGCAAAGATTAGAATTTTGGCATCGCAGGCCCACAATTGATAACACAGCGCCTCACGCACCTCAGACATTTTGAGTTGCAGCGTGGCTGGAGCATTGTCCAGGGGGATTAGCTCTTTGTTGTTATTGTTGTGGGGGGCACACAAAGTGGTGTCCGAGTTACTTTCCAGGCCATCCCCAGCTTCGCCTCCAATTGTAACCACCAGCACTTCGTCGGAATCACCTTTGATCTCAGCCTTCACTTGCTCAATATTTCTTTCAGTCATTTTCATATGCACACACACACATACACACACACTGAGAGCACTCTACAATTTTGAAAACTGTTGGATTGAGCATAAAATGAATAGAACAAATCCAATGACAAACACTCAGCCTTCTTGTTTTTTTTAAATTAAAAAAGCCGTTGCCCCTTTAAAACTAACGGCAGCTATCGATAGTTCAAACGATCGATAGGTTTTAGCCACAGCCATACAAAAAAAAACTATCGATAGCTCCCGCTTTTATTAATGTGCTAACGCGTCGTGACTTTTGCCATTGCATTTTTAATTTCGTTTCGCGGTTTTTAAAAGTTAATAAATAAGCCTTAAAATATAAACAAATTAAAGTTAAATGTGTGCTTAAAGTGTGTGCTGGTCGGGCTCGAGTTTTTCAACAAGTGGTTTTTGTGTTAATTTGTGTGCAAAATGCAAATGCAAACTTTGCTTCTGCCAGCCCCCATTTTCGGTTTTACCGTTGCTTTTCGTGGTGTCAATTCGTGGGCAATTTCGGCGTTGAGTTGTCTAAAAACATTAACAAAACTAACTAAAATGTGCGTAAAAGTGTTTGTTGTGGCAGCCAGTGGCCGCCACCCAGCGGTTCGTTGGCAAAGTATTGCTAAGCGGGGGTGGGGGCAGGCCGATCCTGTCGGCAAACGTTTAATTGCGCAAGCTGCCGGTGCTAGCCGCAGCAAGGTGGAATTAGAATTTCACCATGATGGTGATTTTTTTGTGTGTGTGTGTGTTAATATGCGCCCAAATTCAAGTTCGTTCGCGTTTTTTTGTTTACTTTTTTTTTATGTGCCTTTTTTTGTGCAAACGAATGCAAATTATGAGGATTAAGATGTTTTCCTGAATAACAAGAAAATATAAAAGGAATTTTTTCAAGTCGTCTTGAATTTAAGGTAAGTGCCACTCTCTTTCTCTCTCTCTCCTTAAGCCAAAGCTAAGTCCAAAACAAAGGCATTTGCAAGGCGAACATCTTCTTCTTCTACTTTTCCTCAATCGGGTATGGAATCTACGCCATCGCTTTGAGTTCTCCCCCGCCTTTTTCCATTGCTTTCCGCTTCTCTACCGACTGTCCTTCTTCCAGTTTCTTTGGGTCTGATCCGTCTAGCGGGTTCCATGCCATTGCCATTCCGCAATGTATGCCCTTATTCCCAGCTCCACTTCATTCTGCGTATTGTTATGTCTCGACCCTCTCCATCCCTGCCCGCCTAAGTAGGCCCGAATATTCAGAATATGCGTCGCAGGCATCGGTTTACATACTATGGCAGCTGAAATTTTCCAAGTTGAGAAACCATAAAGAAGCACTGGCAATAGGTGGGACTTGAAGAGTCTGATTTTAAGCCAGTGTGGATAGGAGGAACATCGTCAAACTGCTGACAGCATACCAAATGCTTTCTTAGCCTTTCGGAGGCGCGACTTCACATCGAGTTCGGTTCCTTCAGCCAACTACGCTCCACAAGGTGACCGCCTGGGACTGTCCGGAACAGATGCTGAGACATCGGAGGCATTTCACAGCACACTCAGGTTTAGGTTGGCGTCTGTGTGTGGTGTTGTCCTTCTACAGGCATATGAACATACATATGTACATGTTGGGATTCAACAAGTACTCTAAAGCAGAGCTTCCCAAACGTCTATATTTGCTTCTCTCTCTGCTTTGGTTGTGGCTGCTCGAACACATCTGGGAGATAGGAGTTTTTTATACTCTATACCAAAGGTACAAAAAGTATATTGGATTTATTTTTTATACTCATCATTATTTATCGATCCACCATATATTGTTTTCCGATTAGAGGAACGATAGTAGAGTTGCCGCCCCCTCAATTTGAAAAAACCCTCAAATCTCCCAAAATTTTTGAGTTAGGTTGTTTGAACCTTCTAAACAAAACAAATAATTACGCTGGGCATTTTGTGAAGTGTATATTAATTTTGCCCAGAAGTTTGTAACACATAGAAATATTTATTTTCGACCCCATATATATTCTTGATCAGGACGACGAGCTAAACTAGTCCCTTAGTTTTAAAGCTATCGAGCTGAAATTTTGCACAGAGTCTTATTTTTACTGCACGCAACTAATGTGTCGGAACCGGCCGGATCGGATGACTATATCATATAGCTGCCATAGGAACGATCGGTTTTAAAAACTAGTTCTAGTGAGAAAAACTTTTTTGTTTTCCATCGTAGCGTCACCAAACGTGGTATATATAAATTGTATATGATTCCACACAATTTGTGAAAAATTTATCAAAATCGGATGACTATAGCACATAGCTGCCATAGGAACGATCGGTCGAAAAATAAGTCTTTGTGAGAAAAACTTTTTTGATTTCCATCGTAGCGTCTCCAATCGTAGTTTATATTTGTTTTATATGTTTTCACACAATTCTAAAAAAATTTATCAAAATCGGATGACTATAGCATATAGCTGCCATATAAACGGTCGGTCAAAAATCTACTTCTAGTGAGAAAAACTTTTTTTTTTTATCGTAGCGTCCCCAATCTTGGTTTATATTAATTTTATATGCTTTCACATAATACAGAAAAAAATTATCAAAATCGGATGACTATAGCATATAGCTGCCATAGGACCGATCGGTCGGAAAATGTGTTTTTACTAAGAAAAGTTTTTTTATGGTATCAAATTTTTTATTATCAATGATTAAAAAATTTTAAATATCTGATAGCTATATCATATATATATTTTTCCAGTTAAATCAGTTGGAGTAAAGTTTTTCAAGTGTATTAAAACTTCGGCACAGTCGAAGTTAGCTTTGCCTTCTCGTTAATTTTTAGACTTTTTCCCCCCGCTTCCAGTGTATCCACACTCAGGAAATAATCGCACTAAAATCTGCTTATCGCCGTAAATAGAGATCTAAAGCCATTTGAATAGATTTGAACCCATACCATATTAAATATCAGCTCTAAAAAACACATAAACCGAATGAAACATAAAATCTGCCTTAGCTTTTCCTTTCGTTACATTTTTCAAAATATTAAAACCAAATTTTTACTTACATATCATATCTAAAATTGATATTATAATTTTTCTAACATTTCTATATTTAAAGGAGGATTTTTTAAAGACTTAGAAATAAAGTTAGAGAGTTTATATTAAGTTTATATTTTTGCGGTTTTTAAACATTTTTTTTCTATATTACCTTGAGTTTTCAAAAAACGACCCCGGTTCCCCCTTACGAATTGTTTCTACGAATTTTTAAAGTTTTTACGAAGTTACCATTTTTTTGTAAATTCTATGATATTATATTTTTTGAAAAATCTAATATAGTTTAAATGCCCTCTAATTACTTCTTCGTTTTCTCTGCGCATTCAAAAGTTATAGAATAAAATCAAAAATTTTTACAAATTTTTTACCAAAATTACATAAATTGGAAATATTAATTAGAACTGTTGTTGGAGAACAAAGGGAAGACATTAAAAAAGATTTTATGGCGATTTTACTTAATATTGAAAATTTTAAATAATTAGGTGTACAATTTTTATTTTATTTTTTTTGAAAGCACAATGATATCGAAAATCTGTAAATGTATAATTAGAGCACATTTAAATCTATTTATTCTTTCACAAGAATCAGATATAATTTTTTTCCAATTTAGAAAAAATTTAACGATGAAAACTTGTAGAAGCCATCGTATAACTCATAAAACTAAAGATGCAGTTCGATTCCCAGGCCCAAAATAGAGAAAACCGTTGTGCCATGTCTTTTTTCGACTTGCAGTGTAATTTATCTTAAATTTCTAAGGCCTGAACTCAAAAATGTAGTTTTTTTTACAATACTTCATATAAATAAGGAAGCTATTCAATAGTATTAAACTTTCAAAGCTGCTTAAAAGTGTTTCTATTAATATGAAAAATTGTGAAAAATTACATTTTTATCTCATCGGAGTAAAAGCCTCTAAAATGTAAAACTTTTTTCTGAGTGTATATATTGTTTTTTTACCAGTTGAAATATATATTTAAATAATCATAAATCGATTAAAAATAAATAATAAGAAACCGAAACCGTTCCAATTTGTTTGGTTCCTATTATAACGGTTAATGGTTTTGGGTTCTCAAAAAAAATTTATTATCGGTTCCGAACGTGGCTTGAAAAGGTTCCAGTTACGGTATTATTCCCTGTTTGTAACTGCATTACACGACTCCAGATTGTGCTCGAGATTTCGTCCATATTTTGGCAACAAATTAAGCTATTCTATATTGATATTTTAGTCAGCCTTAAAGGTATTGCTAATGGCTAGTGGTAAGTGTTTGGAATAGATCAAATTATGCACCCTAAAATAAACTTTCTCTCCGTGCAAGTAAAAGGAGTTTATGTTCCATATACTTTAAATCTCTAGCTCTTACCAGCTCTGAGATCTGTTTGTGTTAATATCGAAATGTTGACTCAACTGTTGATGCTGGTCAAGAATGTTCCAATGTGTTCTACAATTTCCATACGATTTGATTGGATTTGTAAAACACCTGGGTGGGTATATATACAACTTTTCTGACTGTTTTCATATTATGCGATTCGGCTTACATCATCTGCCAGTCAATCCCTGTTTTAAAGCGTATCTCTGATTCCCAGAAATTGTTATTATAATGCCACAAAACACATTCAGAATCAGAATCAACGTCATCACAACGATTCGACTTTGTCTTTAGCTGATAATTATGAGCGTGTAAAAACTATTGTACACATTTCACACATTTCAGGAAGTACAATCTGGTTTAAGTCTATTTCTAGAATTATAGATGCGACACGCCCCTCTCACTCTCTCTCTCTCTAGCTAAAGACCTAGACCTTTTTAACCAGGAATTGGATGACGCAGAAGACATTAAAAATAAAAAACAAAATGCGTGATGCTTAGAATTTGTGTGGTCTGCTGTGGTGGGTCTGGGTCTGGTGTCAGGTGGGTCATCTTCAATAGCTACGTCAATTGTCTGTCTCCGCCTGTATATATATATATATATATATATAACGATAAGAAGGATGGGGCTAGGGCAAAGTCTGAAATATCACAACCAAATTCTTTGGAAATTTCGTTTTTTTTTATTATTTTAGAAATTAAGTTAAGGGGCAAAACTTTGTTTTTAACTGGCAGCCTAGTTTTAGGAAGGAAGAGTAGAGAGATCAGCATAAGATCTGGCTACAAACTACAAACTAAGTATATATATATATATAATAGCACATATATTCGTTTAGCTAAGTTTAGGCTTAATACGTATATGGATAAGTACGAGTATAACAAGTTGGATTAATTACAACATTTTTGGATTGGATTGTGTGGAAAACTGCAAATGGAAGAAAAGTTAATAAAATCTTATAAATGTTTTTCAATAAATTTAAACCCACCTTTTAAAAGCTTTTGTTGTTCCTCAGAAAAGCCTTATGTCTGGCCTCTTCCCTTACACAATTCCCCCTGCCGCTCCACACACACCATTTCCGTTTTGAGTATAAAACATTGCGTTTGCACAATATTAAAGAAGAGTTTCCCTATGGCACTGGCTGCCTCATCACTTTCGCTGGCCATTTTCAGGCAGGTGCGAAAACGACGATCACAGGTGCAATGGGATAATGTATAGGGACGATAATTGAATAGATCATACAGGGTGGACATGCCGGGTATCCATTTTTTGCAATGATCATGCTTGCGACAACATTTATCAGCCATGGAGGCGCCACCCAAATGATTGTATGTACCATTGGCCAGATTACCGCGTCCACACCAGCGTGTATGTGGGGCTATGAGCCAATCGTCTGCACGACGTTTGCGCCGAAGTGTTGTTGGTGCAACGACTACGTCAACGTCATTATCGAACGATTCGTGACGTGAGGAACTGAGGCTGCTGCCAATGGTGTTGGTTCTGTTTGTTGTTGTTGTTGTTGTTGCAACCGCAGCCAGGCTGGCGGGCAGTGACAATTGTTTGGCAGCTGCTCCAGCCGCCATTCGCCAGCTAAGGCCAATTACGAAGATCAGGCACAGCCAGTTGAGCAGGGAAGCCATGTTTATGTTAGAATTGAAGTGCAGCACAAATTGAGCCCAAACTGTGAGCCGTTGGTGTTTTATATACGCTGCGACGGCCAGTGTTGGCATTTACGCTTTTTTCCCGTCAAATTCAGCTTTTCTTTGAAGTGTGATTGCGGGAAAAATTTTCAAACAGCGGGCAGCGGGAATTCCAGCTTTTTTTTTTTTGAAAATTTAAGCAGACCTTTTTTAATTTTACTTTGACTACATTTTAAGTGCTGTTTTAATTGAAAATGTGTTTCTATCGGAGCAGGATCGATATTTACCAGGGACCGTAACTGTTATAACTTTTTGGATAAAAATTTTTGGAAATAACAATTATTTTCAAATTTTTTACATAAAAGAACCCAAAAATAATCGTTATTCTATGATTTTAAAATAAAATTTTGTTTTAACAGTTAAATGGTAATTTTTATATAAAAATTTTTGAATAACAGTTAAAACTAATTTTTATTATAAAAATTTAAATTAATTTTTATTTTGTAATTTTTATAATAACATTACTTTTTAATTGTTTATGAAAATTTTTTTTATTATAAAAATTTTTATAAAAATTACTTATCTAGTAGACGTTTGTAAATTATAGAATATCTTTGATAGAAAGATACAAGATTTCCAAACCTACTAGATTAGTAATTTTATAAAAATTTTATAATAAAAATTTTCATAACACTTAAAAGTTAATTTTATTATAAAAATTACAAAATAAAGATTAATTTTAATTTTTATAATAAAATTAGTTTTAACTGTTATTCAAAAATTTTTATATAACATTACCATTTAACTGTTATAACAAATTTTTATTCAAAAAATTATAATATAACAATTTCAAAATTTTTTTGTGATTAAAATGTGTTGAAGTAAAAATTTATCCCATTTAAGGACTCGCCATTCAAAATTATGAAGATTCATGTACTCCATTTTATCAGGGGATCCATATTTCGTGGTAATTTTTTTTTCTTTGTAATTTTCGGTCCCTGATATTTACTTATATCGAATAGATTTCCTCAAAAGTCCACACCTAAATTTGGCGCGTCATCCATAGCTAATATGGTGAAATTCGTTCGTGAAGCCAAGGCAAATACACTTGGGCCCCCGCTTAACACGGGGGTTTCGTTCCTAGAAAACCTCGTGTTCAGGTAGTAGTCTGGTAACTTGGGTTCAAAAAATCGAAAAATTTTTTTTTTGCTTAATTTGAAAGTACAATGTCTTGAGAATATACTGTGGAAATTTCAGACAGAAATTCGAAATATTTCGGGAGTTATAACGAGTTTTCTAGAGCGCCTTGGAGTCCAACCTTTAAGGTCATTGTTTTTCAGGTCGGCCCGGGTCCTAACTTTTTTTTTCTACTGAACCGATTGCTTTCAAATTTTAACAGGCTGTTCTACACACTTATAGCTCTCGTCGGTACTAACGAGATTTTTTTTCACCCCTAACTTTTTATTTTACAACCCTTTCTTTGCTAAAATAAAAGGACTTTTTTTTCAAAGTCTTGAAATTTTACTCCAATAGTTCCGACCAGAATGATATGTCTATAGATTAAGAATAATCAAGAGTATTTGATTTCAGATAACATCAAGCCAAAATCACCCGGGCCACCCACGTGCATTTTTATACCCTTGCAGAGGGTATATTAAAATTGTCACGATGTTTGTAACGCATAGAAGGAAACATTTCCGACCACATAAAGTATATATATTCTTGATCAGCATGACGAGCTGAGTTTATTTCCGTCTGTCCGTCCGTCCGTCCGTCCGTCTGTCCATCTGTTTCTATGCTATCTCCTCCCTCAGTTTTCAAGCTATCTTCACCAAACTTTGCAAAAAGTCTTTAAATATAAATACGCTGCACATTTGTCGGAATCGGCCAGATCGGATGACTATATCATATAGCTGCCATAGGAACGATCGGTCCTAAAACTAGTTCTAGTAAGAAAAACTTTATTGTTTTCCATCGTAGCGTCACCAATCGTGGTATATATTAGTTTTATATGCTTCCACACAATTCTGCAAAAAATGATCAAAATCGGATGACTATAGCATATAGCTGCCATAGGAACGATCGGTCCAAAAACTAGTTCTAGTGAGAAAAACTTTTTTGTTTTCCATCGTAGCGTCACCAATCCTAGTATTTATTAGTTTTATATACTTTCACACAATTTTGGAAAAATTTATCAAAATCGGATGACTATAGCATATAGCTGCCATATAAACGGTCGTTCAAAAAACTAGTTCTAGTGAGAAAAACTTCTTAGTTTTCCACCGTAGCATCACTAATCGTGGTTTATATTATTTTCATATGATTCTACACAATTCTGAAAAAATTGATCAAAATCGGAGGAATATAGCATATAGCTGCCATGTAAACGGTCGGTCAAAAAACTAGTTCTAGTGAGAAAAAATTTTTTGTTTTCCATCGTAGCATCACCAATCGTGGTATCTATTAGTTTTATATACTTCCACACAATTCTGAAAAACTTTATCGGAATCGGATGATTATAGCATATAGCTGTCATAGGAACGATCGGTCTAAGAACTAATTCTAGTGAGAAAAACTTATTTTTATCAATGGTAGCGCCTTTCAAAAACTGCAAGGGCGTAGCCGATGTTAGCCTTCTATTTTTCTTCTTTGATCGTAGTAAAACATCAATCGAGCGTTAAACAAGCTATGGTGTGTTAAAATCTTTGGAGAGATGGCTGAGATATACCCATCTGAGAAAGCCTGACTTTTGACAAAACTCTGCAACAGTTCCCTGTTGTTTAAAATGGCCTAAATAAAACACTGAAATTTTTAAAAATCTTTAAAAATGATTTTAAAAAACAAAATGGTAATTCTTGGGCATGCAGTTCATATAGAATTTTGGACACAATTTATTCCACATTTAGTCTGTGACTAACCAAATCAGTCCTTCAGTTTTAAAGCTATAGAGCTGAAACTTGGCGCAAAGTATTCTTTCTACAAGCTGCTTATATGTCGAAACTAGAGATGGGCGCGGGACGGGATTCTTGCGGGAAACCGAACCTTAAAAAAATTTATTTTCAGTAGGAAATCTCATGGGAATTTTTCAATTTAGTAATTATAAATTCATCTTGTGACGACCCAAAAATTTTTAAAATATTTCTGATCTGCCTGAGGAAGCATTTAAGTTCGGCATCTACGGGACCGGCCTAGATCCGGTGACTTATTCCTATAGCTGCCATAGAACGGATCGGTAGAAAATGAGGTTTAGTTAGAAACCCTTTTTTGTTATCAATGTTAACTCTCTTGAACTCAACAATTATGTATTATATATGACTTCAAACTGTTTTGCAAAATTTGGTGAAAGTCGGTTGACTGTATCGTATTGCTGTCATAGGACCGATCTTCTAGGGTTTCATTTTAGTGTTTCATTAAGTGTTAAATTTTGAACTTGCTCAAAAAGCTCCATTTTGCAGAAAAAGGTTCCAGTGCTCCAAACAAGAAAAAAAAGATCTATTATGGAGCGTTTGCTCCAAAAGTTGCAACCGTGAACCCAACGTGATTATTATCCGTCCGAAGATGAAGAGCATTTGGAGGATGTATTAAATATAATTTAATATAATATTTATAGATATATCTATTAATTTCCTTTGTTTTCGTTTTTGTTTTTCCTTTCGTTTAATATAATGTGTTTAAAATATTAAAAAACAAACAAAAAAATTATTTATTAAAAAACAGCTTTTTTCTTAGCTTTTTCCCCTTAGCTGTTTTTTTTTTTTGTAAATCCAGCTTTTTTTGCTCAGAGAAAAAATGACATCACTGTTCCACACAGTGTCGAGCGTTTAGCCGTTTTGCGGCTAAGGGAAATTTCTTGCTCTGGTCACACTGTAATCAGCTGATTGCAGTACAATCAAAGCTTGGCAATTTAATTAAAGTGCTTTTTATTTTTTTTTGCGTGTGGCTTATGCCTGTGATTAAGCCTTCAAGATGCAGCGACCTCAGTCGGAACAAAAGCTGCCCCCCGGCCTTGCCCTTCATCATCATGCCAACACTTTGCCCAGTATGGTGGGCGCTTCAGCTTTGACCGCACCACCCAATACCTTGGCCTTAAATCAGGACCCGCCCGCTGAGCCGGATGCCGATGCTCGCTACGAGTGCGCCATTTGTCTGGGTTGGCTGAATGAGCCCGTTTTGACCTCATGTGGGCATCGTTTCTGTAAACGTTGCCTCAGCGATTGGCTGCAAAAGGATAAGCAATTTTGCCCCCTGGACAATAAGCAGCTATCCGCCGAGCAGGACATCTTTCCCGATAACTATACGCGACGTGAGATTGAACAGCTGAAGCATAAGTGTCCCAATTCACCGCTGGGCTGTGCCCTGGTGGCCTCACCCATTGAGCTGCATCGTCATCTGCCCAGTTGTCCCTATAGACGGCAACAGCAGCAGCAGCTGGAGGAGAAATGTCCATTTGCCTCCATTAAATGTGATTTTGTGGGTCGACCCGAAACCAATCAGCTGGAGGAGCATCTCAAGTTGGATATGCCGCATCATATGCAGCTAATGCTGAAGGCGGTACAGCAAACCACTTTGGACTCCTGGCAGCCGCACAAACCGGGCTCAAGCTCGGCCATTCCACCACCACCGCCCCAGTATGCCAACGGTGTGGATGAGCAAATTGTACAGACCATGTATCAGCGTATTGTGGTGCTGGAGCAACGCACAAGGGAACAGGATGCACGCCTGGAGAATCTGCACAAACAGTTGAGCATTTTGCGTCAGCAGCCGCCCATAGATCCACGTTACAGCAATGGCACCATTATCTGGCAAATTGGTCAGCTAACCCCCCTGGTCACACGCCTGCGTGCCAATGCCAACAATCAGGTGTATTCGCATGAATGCTATACCTCACCCTATGGCTACAAATTTTGTGCCCGTCTCAATATACAACCGAGGAAGCCGCATGTCCTGAGCCTGCATGTGCATCTGATGCAATCGGAGAATGATTTCCATTTGGATTGGCCCTTCAAGGGACGCATCAAGCTGTGCATGGTGCATCCGGGTGATGCCAGTCTATCGCAGCATGACACCATTATGACCAAGCCAGAGATTTTGGCCTTCCATCAGCCGCGTGAGGCGATTAGCACGCGTGGCTTTGGTTTTCTCGAATATGCCAACATATCGAATATAATGCACTTGGGCTTCTGTGCCGACGATCGGCTGCTGATTAAGATCGAGATTAATATTGTTTGAGGTAGAATCACACACACACACACACACCATAGCAAGGTATATTTTATAGAGACTTACATACATTCACATATATAAACCAGATCATCATTAGTCACATATTTGAAAGAAAACTAAACATCACACAGTTAAGACTGTTTTCACTCATGAGACATGTTGTCATGTTTTCATTGTGCATAGCTTGTCATTTGGCATTGAAAACAAGCATAAACATATCTCATGCGTTAAACAGTGTAACATTTTTTTAGTTTAAGTAGCTTTCCCCTATATATTCATTTACTTGGCTTAGGTTCTTCGAAACTGTACTAAAATTTTGGATAATCAAACATTTAGAACTTTTCTTCTTCTTCTTTGTGAGGAAAGTATGCAAGGAATAGTCTCAAAGGTTTCTTTTGATAAAAGTTTGTAAACCTTCGTTTAATGATTAATATTTCGGAAAATTTATTATCAGGTAAAGCTAAGGCATATTTTATGTTACCAACGGCTATACCTGTTTTTTACCAGCCTTATGAGCTATTTTGGGCCGTAGTCTTAAAGTATGGGTTCAAATCTATCCAAATCAGTATGAACTCTATTTTTGGCGAAAACACGGCAGATTTTAGGACGACACAAAAATAGGGATTTCCTTAATTCTTGGTTTCAGGGATACCAATGAAAGCCTGGACTGCTAGAAATCGGAAAAAAATAACCTTTTTTATGTGGGATATTCGTAGAACCTATTTGGTATGTTCTATTATATCCACTATTTTGCAGTATCTTGAAAGGCGCTCCAAATTTTTAATAACAAAAAAGTTTTTCTCATTAGAACTACTTTTTAAACCGATCGTTCCTATGGCAGCTATATGCTATAGTCATCCGATTTTGATAAATTTTTTCGGAAATGTGTGAAAGCATATGAAACTAGTATATACCACGATTTGGTGATGCTAGGATGGAAAACAAAAAAGTTTTTCTCACTAGAACTAGTTTTTGGACCGACCCTTTATATGGCAGCTATATGCTATAGTCATCTGATTTTGATAAATTTTTCAAGAATTGTGTGGAAGCATATAAAACTAATATATACCACGATTGGTAATGCTACGTTGGAAAACAAAAAAGTTTACCTCACTAGAACTAGTTTTCGGACCACCCGCTTATATGGCAGCTACATGCTATAGTCATCCGATTTTGATAAATTTTTTCGGAAATGTGTGAAAGCATATAAAACTAATATATACCACGATTGGTGGTGCTACGATGGAAAACAAAAAAGTTTTTCTCACTAGAACTAGTTTTTGGACCGATTGTTCCTATGGCAGCTATATGATATAGTCATCCGATGGGGCCGATTCCGACAAATGTGCAGCCTATGTGTATTTAAAGACTTTTTGCAAAGTTTGGTCAAGATAGCTTTAAAACTGAGGGAGGAGATAGCATAGAAACAGATGGATCAAGAATATATATACTTTATGTGGTCGGAAATGCTTCCTTCTATGCGTTACAAACATCGTGACAATTTTAATATATCCTCTGCAAGGGTATACAAAATTATACTGATACCGGTACGTACCGGTATACCGAAATAAAAATCTGGGTACCGTATCGGAACCGAAAACCGAAATAGAACCTTTACATTTTGGTACGTACCGGAACCCGTACCGGAACCTATATTCGTTTCGGGATTTATACCTGGTTAGTAGCCTTGAAAAATGAACCAGAGACAACTTCGTATTATCTTTCTAATATGTTTATGCTTGATTTTAGATTCTAGTACAGTTTCATATTATTATTATAGTTTAAGAAAAATTGTCTTATGAAGGTCTACTACTATAGGGGTCGGCAATGTGAGGCAAGCTACACCTTCTCACCTCTTTCCCAAGATGTATCTATGAAGGTGAGGCACTTAGACAAAAGCTCAAGTTTCTCAGCTTACATATTGTCAGTGTGCAGCTAACACTTGACGGGAACGGTTGGTCCACGCACGGCTGTTCTTCATGCGCACATGTATGCGCGTACGACTTACACACACATACATACAAAAATATGTGCGTGCATCTCAAATGACCCCTGCAATTTTTTAGTGTGCCTATGACACTCGACGCGTACGGTCACTCCGCGCTTGAGCGAGTGGGTGGGTTCGTGTAGCGCACACACAGCCACACACACACACTTTCATGCAAACGTTGTCTGTCTTACTCTTGCGCAGTTACCTAAAGCTTTTGAGTTTACATATTTTACTAAGTGCCTCATCTTCATAGATACATCTTGAGCTACACCTTCTCACCTCTTTCCCACAAGCAAGAGCTTTTTAGCAAACTTTATGAAGTTTGTTTTATCGTGAAAAAACGTTCTAAGGAGAAAGAGCTTTTGCTCTCATCTAAGTCGAGATTTACACGATGAAGCAAACTTCATGAAGTTTCTTAAAAAGTTTTTGTTTGTGGGACAGCAAATGGCAGGTAAATCTTACCCTCTAGTCTTTTTCCTACAAGCAAGAGCTTTTTCAAGAACTTCATGAAGTTTGCTTAGTCCGCATTTACACGATGAAGTTTCCTTCATGAAGTTTTTGTTTGTGGAAAAGTGGTGAAGAGGGACAGCCGAAAATGGCAAAGCTTCATGAACTCCTTTTCTTTGTTCCGATTGAACTGCTGCAGGGATGATTTGCGGGTTATTTGCTTATCGATCACTCGTATTCTCAGGCGAATTGAAATCGAACTTTATGAAGCAAACTTCTTCATGTAAATGCGTTTGAAGTTTTGAAGATGCTTTAAAACTAAGACGGGATTTACAACTCGATGTAAAACGGACTAAGTAAGAAGTTTCCCACCACACCTCTTTCATACAAGCAAGAGCTTTATAGAAAAGTCATGAAGTTTACTTCATCGTGTAAACCCCGAGTAAGACCGCATTTACTCGATGAAGTAAACTTCATGAAGTTTCTCAAAAAGGTTTTGTTTGTAGGAAAGTGGTGTGGTGGGGTGGCTTGACCCTCTTCGCCTCTTTCCTACAAGCAAGAGCTTTTTTAAAAACATCAGGAAGTTTTTCAAAAAGCTTTTCTTCGTGAGAAAGAGGTGTGTTGGAGAAGCTTGCCTCTCTACACCTCTTTCCTACAAGCAAGAGCTTTTTAGAAAACTTCATAAAGTTTGCTTCATCGTGTAAATGCGGAATAAATCAAAGAGAGCTTCATGAAGCAAACTTCATCGTGTAAACACGGACTTACACAAACTTCATGAAGTTTTCTAAAAAGCTCTTGCTGGTAGGAAAGAAGTGTAGAGGGGCAAGCTTACCCCACCAGCAAAAGCTTTTTGAGCAAGCGCTTCACCATTATTATTCCACCCTGCTTAACACATTGATAACTTTTCTCTGCTCCCATTGTCGACCTTTGGTCCTAGAATCAAATTGGTTTAATGTGATTTCTTACTTAAGTTTAAAAACTTAGACGGGATTTACACGATGAAGCAAACTTCATGAAGTTTTCTAAAAAGCTCTTGCTTGTAGGAAAGAGGTGGAGAGGGGAAAGCTTTCCCACCACACCCCTTTCCCACCAACAAAAGCTTTTTGAGAAGCTTCATGAAGTTTGCTTCATCGTGTAAATCCCGTCTTACTCAGTAAATGTTTCCAGTCAATTTGCATTAGTTTTTTAATCAATTGTAAACTGAATTCGTCCATTATGTTAGTTCTTTTTTTTTTGTACTTTAACTAGGCAAATGTTTAAGTTTTTATACATATACATACTAAATATATATATATACATATATACAGGCAATAAAATGGCTAATTTACACAAAACATAATAAAGGACACCTTTTGTACCGCCCAAAAAGAACATTTTTTCTTTCAATTAATCAACTGACCATAAGGACTCTCCGCTTTGGTATTAAACGTATATATACCCTCAACATGTGACACCTCCAATGGATCACCCAATTCGGCCACATCCGATATCGATTCATCACATTCTCCCTTGCTGGCCAAAAAGTGTACAAAATGTTTACATTTACCATACGGCCTATAATGGGTATATCGACGCACTGCCTCCGCATAAAGATGCACGGCACGTGCATGGGAACAACGTCCAGCCAAATCGATGCCACAACCCGGTTGAGTTCGTCCGCCATTGGCATAAAAATCAGCATGCCCGATGGGTGAGAGATGACCCTTGATCAGGGCATTGGTGTGCACAACCATTACATAGTTGGCATCGGATGTGGCCAAACGTTTGCCCACACCCGTGAATACATAAAAAGGAAATGCCGGATCCAGAGCCACAATGTGGCCTAAACATAGCTCGCCCTCGCTTAATCCTTGTAATTCCTTGCCACAAAAGCCAGCTATGTGTGCACCCATGCTATGACCAATCACCACCAGTCGACTCAAATCCAAACCAAATGTCTGGACCAGAAAATTAACCAAAGCACCACAGCTGGCACCCACAGTGGGTGCCAAGTTTTTGGCATGCAAATAGTACAGGGCAGCAATATCCGACCAATCTAGGGCAATGATATTAAAGTCGCCACGGGATTGATAAGCGGAGCGCAATTCCACGGTGGGAAAACCCAGATGCGACATGGTCCAGCCATGGATGATGATTCTGTAAGGAAAGAACATGTGGTCAGAGGAATATGTCATGTATTCCATTCCAAAGAACTTAGAAAAAATCCTTCATAGATGTGAGAAATAAGGCACCCACCCGCTGCCTAATTTTATACTAAGGAACTGCTTACCAAAACTTTTTGAAAATTGCTTGGAAAACCGGAAAAAGAAGGACCCCAGCCACCATATTCTCCGGTTATAGCCAGGTTTATCTATAGACCAAAAAAACAAAATAGAGAGAAGAGCAAATGTAATGAAATAATCGAAATTTTTGTTAATCCTCTCTCCCCTCCCTTAAAGAACATCCATTTACCTGCTTTGATCCTTATCAATATACAATAGAATTCAGTAAGCTCTGATTTTCCAAAATAAGGCGGAATATCTGAAGTTATCCCTGGCCTATTCGACAAAGCACATATCCCCGCACAAACTTCAAAAAAAACTGTCCAAGCCACTATCTTAAAGTTAGAACCTTGGGCCTAAATATCGATCTAAACTGAAATATATAAGATCGGTTAAAAAACACCGAAGTTTTGGAAGAAAAAATGTTTCTGTTAGTGAAGCGCTTTAAGCAAGTATGCGAAATAATTGGACACGTGTTTCCTCGATTGTGGAAAATCCACCCACAAGCGCAATGGTCGGAAAATTTTTAATGTAAAACACTATTTTTCTACCGATTGACTTCAAATTCGGGTTGTGAGCATGATACCCCAATCTAGTTCTTTGAAAGGTTAGCCTCTATCAAAAGAGTTTCTAAGCTTAGAAAATGCTTTACGATTATACAACTGAATGAGGGGATAATTTTCGTGTTTGGGTCCACGATATTACATGTGTGTGCTGTCTGAGGTAGGGAAATTTTTTTTAACATTTTTGGGTTTTCTGAAAGATCCTAGAAGAACCTGGTACTGGTACCTGGTACAGAATTGTTCTGCCAATTTCAGTGTATTTTTTGACCGTGAAAATCCAAAAGCTTGAAAAGGAAATAAACAAGTAAGAGAGCCGCAGTCGAGTGTCCCGACTACGAAATACCCTGTATCCTTTATTTTGTGTGTTTTTATACGCATACTAGCATATGACCAGGCGCACTTAGCTTCCGTCAAAAAGATATCAAAATCGGATTGATTCTTCAATAATTTTAAATTTATTTAATCGGCAATTTACTTTGAATCCCCCGCCTCGTAGTGAAAAATCAAACACTTTTTATTTTCCCCACATTTTTAAGTGGTTTTTTCAAAATTAGAAATTTAATTATTCTTTATGTTTGGCTCATACCATGCTTTTAAACCAAATTTCATTCAGATCGGCTCGAAAAAAAAAAATTTTGGGCCCGTTCCCCCATTTTCCGACCTTGAGAAAATTTTTTTTTCCATCTATTCGGTCCATAAAAATCGGTTTACAATTAACGATGGGCCCTAAACCCCCCATTTTCGAACCCTGACGGAAAAAATTTCTATACCGAATAATCACATGTCCAATTGTTTTCCAATCTTTTGAAAAAGTCTTTTTTCCATATAGAATTTTCCCCATGTTGGAAAATCCACATGGAAAATTGCTTGAATAATTACTTTTCATGCTATCATTTCAAATCAAGCGTCAATCGGATGAAATAAACTATATTCCATATACAATTTTCCGGTAATTTTCCTTGTGGATGGATTTTCCAACATCGGAAAATCACTTGGGTAATTACTTTTCATTCAATCGTTTCAAATCAAGTTTTAAGTCAATCGGATGAAATATAGTTTATTATAAATAGAATTTTCCTGGCATTTTCCCCATCCTGAGGATAAATATTTTTTAAATTATTTTAACAACAGAGTTTAAAGTCAATCGGTTTAAAAATAGTGTTTTCAATTAGAGTTTTCCGGGCATTTTCCCACTCAGGGGCGGAATTTTCCAACATCAGAAAATAACATGCCTAATTATTTTTCCTACTAAACTCACAAACCGAGTTTAAAGTCAATCGGTTGAAAAATAAAGAATTTTCCGAGCTGGGGATGGATTTTCCAATATGGGAAAATCACTTGTCTAATTAGTTGAAATACTATGCTAACAAATCGAGTTTAAAAGACAATCGGATGAAAAATAATTGTGGTCTTAGAACATTTTCCGATCATTTTTCTGGTGGTCCAAATTTCCAACATTGGAATATCACATTTCTAATTATTTTGCATCTATCCTTACAAATTTTCGTTCGTGTTAGAAAATAGTGTTTTCACATTTAGAAAAATGCATTCCATTTCGAATCGAAAATTTTCTGAACCGTCCCGCCCGATCCTGGGAATTTTAAAATTGCCCCGCCCCTCCTGAATCTCAAAAAATTTTCATACCGAAAAATTTTTTTTTTTACCATGTACTTATGTACTTTAAAGGTTTTTTTTTTCAAATTATATAGGAATGCATTCTGAAAAAAAATAGAATTTTTCCACCCTTTGGAAGGATTTTCCAAATTTTAAAAATCACAAAATTAATTATTTTGCATACATTTCTTACAAACGGAATTTGAAATCAATCGGCTAAAAAATAGTGTTTTTCCATAAAGAATTTTCCGGGCATTTCCCCATCCTAGGGAGGGGATTTTTCCCACATTGGACAATCACTTGTTTTATTTTTTTAAATGCTATGCTCACAAACCGAATTTGAAGTCAATCGGTTGAAAAATATTGTTTTCCATTTAGAATTTTCTTATCCAGGGATGGGATTTTCCAACAGTGGAAAATCGATGCCCAATAATCTATATCTCTATATCTATAAACCCACATTTGGTTCACAAAGCAGCTAAAGTTGAACCTTTGCTATGTAATGCATCTATGTAGCAATTCTACCTGTCCCAGTGTCGTCTCCCATTTGATTTTATATATATTCTCATATCTCTCAATATCTTATTCTTATCTTTGGCCTTTTCTTTTCTTACATTGTGCAAATATTTCACGCCATAATTCAACTCACTTGGTGGGCAATTGTGCATTAAAGTTTGTCTGTTTCACCGAATCCACATCACCGATAAAAATCTGTTGCGGAATATTGGCATTGGATGGTGTATACAGATAATAACTGGCGGGCTCTTCATCATCATTGGCCAAAGTTGTTCCGTAACTGAAGCTGGTTAGCAATAGCAAAACTAGCCACATTCTCATTTGGCTAACGTTCATTTGGCACTGTCCCACGACGAACCCAAGTGGAAGTTGCGCCGCCGCTGCTAATCATTGATTTTGTTTCGACCCTCACCCCGACATGGTCAACCCATTTGAGACCAGGTAGTGCCGTTTCTCTAAATGATTTTCAGTTTTTTGTTTTAATGATTTCCAAGTGTAAAACTTGTACAATTAATGCAATGGAGGAAGCTTATAGTCGTCAGACACGTCCCGGCATTTTAATGATAGATAAATTAATAAGATATATTCATTCTGGCAAAAACAATCAGCATTTCATTGTGGGTTTTTAATATGACTTTTTTTTTACCAAATTTTTATGAGTTAGAGATGTTAAGAAAAATGTCAAAATGTTTTAGAAATTTACTTAAATTCAGGGACCGTAACGAGTATAAATTTTATTATATAAATCTTAACTTTTTATTTTGAATTGCTTAGGAAATATTTATAACTTTGTATTTTATTTAAAGACTCGAGGAATAACGATTAATTTTTGGCATACACATAAAAATCTCTCATTTTTTAAATAATTTTTTAAATTTTACTCAGGAAAAAAACCGTCCGGAACGGAACCCTTCAAGAACCGTTGGGTTTTTTTGGTGTGTCCGGCCTCCCCTCTTTTTTTACGGACCGAACCAGAACGGTGGTTTCCAATATTGAAATTACAAAGGAAAGAACTTCTTAATGAGATTATTGAAAATTAAAAGAGTCACAACATCTGATTTGAAAGAAGGGGAGATTTTTATGGGAGGTTTTGGAATTTTTATTGTAATCTATAATATCGAAAATGGTTTAAAAATATATTGAGAAAAGTTTAAAATTTTTAGGAAAAGACTTAAAAATATTTGAGATGAACTTCTCCAGTTAGATATAGTGCCGAGATAACGGGACTTAAATCAATCACAACCAATGTCAAAACAAA
Organism: Lordiphosa mommai; assembly: GCA_018904225.1. Lineage (NCBI taxonomy): Eukaryota > Metazoa > Arthropoda > Insecta > Diptera > Drosophilidae > Lordiphosa > Lordiphosa mommai. The sequence goes on from JAEIFT010000023.1 coordinate 1,417,234, forward strand.
ATTTTTTCAAACCAATTACGAAAGGATTAACTTGAGTACAGATTTTCCAATTCCGAAATTCTTGTCTTGATACCGTTTTGGCTCGTTTTGGTTTATATCAATTTAATTTTCTTTTAACTAAATTGAAACGAACAAAATTAATTATAATTCTTATTGTTCGAATTAAAATCTGGGCTTCAAAGGATTCAGGAACCGGTCCGCGAACCGAACTTTAAGATTTCTACTCCAAATTTTTGTAGGTTTGTATTTAAGATATTAAATCTTCGTTGAAAAAATCTCCCAAGTATTTGGTATTCATTTATTTGATATCTAAGGAATATTACTTTACGATAATATCGCGCAATTACTAAAAATCCGAACGTGATGGAGCACACAAAAAAATCATATAGAATCACCACCATTCCCTCTATGAACTCAAAAAAAAATCGAATATTGTTCGTTAATTCTTAATTTTTTAAAAAACATTTAAAATCTCAAAATGGCATTTCCAGAGTTACCAACGTTACATTCGCAAATATTTTTAACATATACTTAAAAAAATGATTTAGGCATAAAGTAAAGAGGAATATTGAACCATTCTAAAACAGTTTTGGTCAGCTTCACAGGTATGATTTCATTTTCTCGTACGTTTGGTTATGTACGATAATTTTTTTCCCACTTCTACAAATCGAGCTACCTAATTGACCACAGTTGTTTCCATTTGACAATATTCATGACATTGAGTTTGTTGCAGTCAAAGTTCTTGACATGCTCTGATATTCCTCCCAGGTCTGATTTAACTGTCTATTTGAACCACCTTTCTGCAATAGGTAAAGCCTTTGTTTTAATACTTCAAATTCATATCTTCCACAATTTTGGAATTAGATTGTTCGAATCTTCTAGACATATGTATTTTTAATCACCATTACCCATCGATCTACTATACATCATTTACCGATCAGTAAACAATAGTAGACTTCCACAATTTTGAAGATAGGTTGTTCGGACCTTCTAGACATGTAGATTAATCAAAATTTTTATCATCGTGTTTTTTCGATTCGATTCCAAATCCATGACATATACAGTTTCTGTGAGCCCACACTTAAAATTGATCAGTTATATACAAACTTTAGCAGGTACAGAGTATTTTACAGTCGGCGGGTTTGACCGACTTTCGTACTTGTTTTTCTTTTATTATTGAAAAATCATTAAATAACAAAACATATTTTCGATTGTAAATGGTTAGACTTAAAACAATAATTGTTATTCTTAGGGTTTTTAAATAAAGTGAAAAATAATTCGTTTTTTTTTTAACAGTTTTCCAAAACAAAAGTTGAAAATTTTTACAAATCATGAGGAGAGTGCATAGATGTTCCCATGGTATAATAATATAAGGTAGAGTCATCAAAAAATTCACCATACGAGAAATTCACCATTGAGAGACAGACTGCTTTACACCAAAAAGAGACAGCCTACTTTACTGACCTCACCTTATATTATTACACCATGGGTGCGCCTAATGCGATTTTATAGGTATATTTTTTTCTCTCATCAAATCATTATGAGTAAAAGTTAACTTATTATTACTTATTCTGCTTAAATTATGTCGAGTATTCAAACTTCAAATGAAGTTACAAATTCAGAGAAATTCCGTTTAAATTGTGTCAAGAGTCTTACAGTCACAAATGTTTGAATTTTTTGTGGAATTGGGAAACTGAGGGTCAGTTAGGTAGGGAATCATTACAAAGGGCATAGCAGAATAAGCATATGAGAACTGCAACAAAAAAGACTTAATATATATTGTGCACACTGTACGAGTTCTGTTCAAATAAAAAAGTGAATTTTAAATTTTTTTCAAAAAGTATTAACTTATCTTCAATATCCATTTTGTTCCCTTCAAAGTAACCCCCCTCGGATATAATGCACTTATTCCAGCGCTTCTTTCAATCCTCGAAGTACTTCTAAAATGCTCGTTTCTTTGAACAGACCTCGTATATCAACTAAAGGAAATAGGAGCTTATTAGTCGACGCTGAAGATTTTTCTCTTTTTAGTTGATTTACAGTATTCACAATAAATATTAAGTATACGTAAAGTATTATCAAAGAACGCACAATACAGAAGTTTGTAACGCATAGAAATATTCATTTCCGACCGCATAAACTATATATATTCTTGATCAGGACGACGAGCTGAGTTCAATTCCGTCTGTCCGTCTGTCGAGCTGAAATTTTGAACAGAGTCTTCTTTTTGCTGCAGGCAACTAATATGTTGGAACCGGCCGGATCGGATGACTATATCATATAGCTCCCATAGAAACGGTCGGTCAAAAAACTACTTCTAGTGAGAAAAACTTTTTTATTTTCCATTTTAGCGTCGCTAATCTTGGTAAATGTCAGTTTTATATGCTTTCACTTAATTTTGAACAAATTTATCCAAATCGAAAGACTATAGCATATAGCTGCCATAGAACCGATCGGTGCAAAAACTAGTTCTAATGAGAAAAACTTTTTTGTTTTCCATCGTAGCGTCACCAATCTTGGTATATATTAGTTTTATATGCTTCCACACAATTCTGAAAAAATTTATCAAAATCGGATGACTATATTATATAGCTCCCATAGAAACTGTCGTTCAAAAACCACTTCTAGTAGGAAAAACTTTTTTGTTTTCCATCGTAGCGTCACCAATCTTGGTATATATTAGTTTTATATGCTTTCACATAATTTTGAAAAAATTTATCAAAATCGGATGACTATAGCATATAGCTGTCGTAGGACCGATCGGTCGGAAAATGTGTTTTACTAGGAAAAGTTTTTTTTTTATGGTATCAAATTTTTATTATCAATGATTTAAAATTTTTAAATATCTGATAACTATATCCTATATATATTTTACCGGTTAAATCAGTTGGAGTAAAGTTTTTCAAGTGTATTAAAACTTTGGCACAGTCGAAGTTAGCTTTGCCTTCTCGTTTTTGTAAAAAAATTTCACCAATATTTTTAGAATAGCGATCTGAAACTGACAAAATATATTACCCATCAAATTCGGATAAGCGGTCCTCATGAAAAAAATTTTCGGTAACTTTCCGGCCTATAACTTCCCTCAAGTAGAGATTAGGTACCAAATTATTTTAAGTGAGTTTCTTAAGGGGAATTCCACCTTTACGTTTGTTGGAGTGTCTTTACAAAAATTCTGGAGGTAAAACATAAAAGTTTTTCAATTTGGTTTTTTCATGTTATAAAATAAAAAAAAAGTTTTCGGTTTAAGTTATCCGGCCTCAATAACCTCAAAGGTAATGCTTCCCTCCAATAGCGATAAGGTTAGATCGATTGACTAAAATTTGGGACCTCGATATAAAAAAATTTTTTTCTAATTTACAACTTTAAAAAAATTTGATTTCGAGTTTTTTTTTTTGTTGATGTTAATCAAACATTTGAAATTTTGGGCAGTACGAACCTACCAGGTCAAAAAACGTGGTTTGTCGATAATAAGGCAAAACAAATCGAAAAATATTCTCAAAGCTATGCCCCCTTAATTTTAATCAAACATTTGAAATTTGATGTCGATAAACGCGGGGTGTAGTATGTATCTACTAGATAATTATGTATGAAAGTGAAATTTTATAATCAAGCGGACTTGGGTTTCCCGTACTAATATACAAAACTGGGTATAAAAAAATGTTTCAGAACTTAAATTCAATATTTTAAACTTAAATTTCAATATGTGGTTGTAAAACTGTTTGCTGAGCATATAGGCTGGGCCTTGCTCTCTAGAATAATTATGGCCAAACTTAGAACTTAACTTACTTAAACTAATTAAGGTGTAATATGGGGCTACGCCACCCGCCAATTGCCCACAACTTCTTCCCCACCCTCGTTCACCTCAATGGCCATTGTTATGGTGGTGGAATTCGGTGCTGCCTGCTGCTGCTCCTCAATTAGCTCAATTGTCACAGTCTTCTCCATGGGTTGGTGGTGGGTTGTACTTAACGTTGAACCCAATAGCTTGGACTTGGTGCCGCCCGGCTCGTGGGTTCGCATATGTGCATTCAAGCCACCCGATTGGGCAAATGTTTTATTGCACAATTTGCAGGGATATTTACGCTGATCGGAGTGGAGTAGCTTGTGCACACGCAGCGCCTTCTTGCGCTGAAATGTCGAGCCGCAGACATCGCAGACAAAGGGTCTTAAATTCGTGTGCGAGACAGCGTGTACATTGAGGTCATGGAAGCTATAGAAGGCCTTGTCGCACTCCTTACATTTGGCCGGACGTTCGCCCGTATGTCGACGCATATGGGCCGTAAGTACGCCCCTATCGCGACACTGTCGTCCGCATATCTCACAGATGCAGGGCATACGGCGTGTGTGGCAAATTTTATGCGAATTCAGCTCCTTGGCCGTATAGAAGGCGGCCTCGCATTCCGGCTCCTGGCATTTGTGTGACTTAATGCCGCTATGACGCTGACGATGCCTTAACATATTCCCCGACTGGGTGAAGGGTTTACCACAAATATCGCAGAAAATGCCCGTATGCTTATAGCCATGACCACGCAAATCGCGTTCCGTGCGAAATGTTTGATCACAATCGGCCACATCGCATTTAAACACTTTGGGCACCGCCTTGGGCTTACGGGTGCGTCCATCCAGGGTAACAATTTTGGGTGGTTTCGGCTTGTCGCTGTGCTTGGTGCGTTTATGACACTGAAGGCTGCGCTTGGACTTGTACACCCGCTCGCATTTGTCGCACTGGAAGAGCATTTCTTTGGCATCACCACCAACCAAACCATCATCGTCGTCATCCAAATCATACTCATCTTCCTCCTCTGCCGGCATTTCATCCACTTCGCCGCCGCCGCCGCCGCCAGTCCAATCCATTTCCGGTGAAGCCTCCTCCTCCGCTGCTAAGGGGGACTTGAGTTCCTCGCTATCATCATCCACATTATCCAGCATAGCTATTTGCTCCAAATCCACATCTGCCGCCTGCTCATCCGATTCATAATTCTCCTGGGCAATGGGATCACTTTCCTCCTCTTTAGTTTCTATGACCGTCAGATGCTTCACTTGAAAATGCTTGGGAAAACTATCCCAGGTCAGTCGTTGGGCGCACAGGGAGCAGCACACATCATAGCTGGCTGGGCTGGTGAATAGAACCTCGCCGCATAGATAGTTATGATAGCTGGACCTGGTAGACGACTCCACTTTGATCATCTTGGTTTAATTGGGAACTTAAACACCAATTTGCCAGGCCGGGCACAGCTGTTTTTTTTTTTTGTACTAACTCACTAGAAATTTCCCCCATAGGGGAAATTTTTCACAAAACAAACAGTAGAAGTATGTAATACGGGCACACTGGCGGGTTTTAAATAAATTTACGTTACACTTGCAAAAGTCGGTAAATTCAAAGTTGATTTATGATTTAAGGCCTCATTCCAGATAACATAGAAATTTATTTCGGCACTAAGTTGAAAAGCTCTGAATGCTTTTAAAAAGCTCTATTATTTGAAACTTAGTGCTGAAATAAATTTTATTGCTATGTGGAATGAGGCCTTTACTGGTCTAAGAAGGGGAAAAAAGAATATTAAGGGAAATTTTGTGCAACCAAAGACACTACATATGGTAGATAAAGCCACTGATCATAAATTAAAAAAAAAAAAAAAATTAACTAAAGTTCAGTGTTAGTTAAGTGTTATACAAATCGCTTTTGACCCAAAAAACGATCTCAATCGTTTGGAAATTGGTAAATAGTTTCTCACAAAAAGGAACCAGTTCATCAAAAAATGAACTAGTTTTTAAAAAAATTAACTAGAATTTTAAACTCTATTCAGGGAATAATACAGGAACCAAAACCAGAACCGTAAACCGAAATAAACCGTTTCAAGTCACGTACCGGTATCGAAACCGGAACCAAAACCAGAACCGTTAACCGAAATAAACCGTTTCAAGCCACGTACCGGTATCGAAACCGGAACCGACATTAAATTTTTTTTTAGAACCGAAAACCGTTATAATAGGAACCGAAAAATCCGGAACCATACCGAAACGCTAATACTCCGGTACTGTTTCGGTTTCTAGTTGGAAATATTCATCTAGTAAAATAGCAATATATACACTGAGAAGAAAGTCTTACTTTTTAAAAATTTGCCCTTACAGAATAACCAAAATTAAATTTTCTTTCTAACATATATAAGATATAGAAAAAAATTTCTAAAAAGTGTTAAAACTAAAGGATTTCTAAGTCTTAGAAAAATCGTTGATTAAAAATCGAATGAAGTTTCTGGGTTTTATTAAAATTTCGCTCTACAAAAAAATCTGGTTTAATATTTCGAAAATTGTATGTCAGGTAAAGCTAAACTGAACTGATAAAACTGTTTTTGTGTTTTTTTAGAGCTGATATATCTGATATTTGGAATTTTACCAGCCTTTTATGAGCTATTTTGGACCGTAGTTTTATAGTATGGGTTCAAATCTATCCAAATAGGGATTTTAGGGGGATATAAGAATAGAGATTTCCTTACTTCGAGGTTGCAGGGATACTACTGAAAGCCTAGACAGAAACATTTAACGAAATAATTTAAATTTTGAATATTAAAAAAAAATTTACTGGTACCGGTACGTACCGGTATACCGAAATAAGAATCTGGGTACCGTTTTGGAACCGAATACCGAAATAAACTGGAAACCGAATTAGAACCTTTGACCGAACTGCTCATTTCGGTACGTACCCGAACTGGTACCAGAACTGATAATCGTTTCGGGATTAACCCCTGACTCTATTGTAAAGGCTGAATTTAAGCCCAAAACTCTGAATGCTTAACTCATTTACTTGCGTCGTTCGTTGGTTCAAATTCGGCAGTTGACAAATTCTTTTTATATTCAGTTAAGCCCAAAGATCATTTAATGCATAGATAGGACAGAAAAATCGGGGATGCAAGTCGTTCGGAAATAAGGAGTGGGTTCGGTTCTGTGGTTCACTGAATTTTAAACCACTGGTTCGGTTCATAATATGGTTTTTGTAGCAATCCGAACCGCGGTTTTAGTTCGTTTTAGTGGTTCGAGGTTAATATAGTAACACGCCTGATATAATGGATAAACTGAAACGAACCGTTTTTGTAGGCGGTTTTCGGTTCGGATCAGCATTTTTGAAAGAACACCGGTTCGGTTTACGAGCTCGAAAAAGCGGTTCGGTACGGTTCGGTTCAGAACCGGTTTGCATCTCTGATAAAAATACTTTTGTTTTGCGTTTGATGAAGGAAAACCATTTCTTTTTATATTCTGTTAAGCCAAAGATCAGTTAATGCATTATCTACTTTTGTTTTTTGCGTTTGATGGAGGAAGTAGTACGCTGAAGTAGTGTTGTGTTAAATTTTTTTAAGCCAGATCAATTGAACTAGTCATTATAATGAACCATAGTTCATTTTTTTAACTAGCTCGTTTTTTTAACTAGTTAATTTTTAACTAGTTCGTTTTTGAGTTAATTCATTTTTGAAACTTGTTCATTTGTGGACTGAACTATAGCTGAAAACAAAAAAATAAAAAAGCCAAACTAAACTAATGAGCTATGTCAGGGTTTAAATTAAACTTAATTTTTCCGTAGTTCATTTATTGAACTAGTTCATATTTCGAACTATTTCCTGTTTTGAACAGAATGAAATGCATTGAATAAAATTGGTTATATTTTGAAGTCATTTAAACTAAAAATTCAATAGTTCATTTCACCCAAATGAACTAGTTCAAAAATTGAACAAATAATTAACTTCATATAATTTTAAAAATAATCTTAATAATCTTAATCTAGTTAATTTTTAAATAGTTCTTTTTGAGTTCGTTCATTTTTTTAAACTAGTTCATTTGTTGACTGAACTATAGCTGAAAAAAATTTAAAAAAATGACAAACTAAACTAATGAGGTAAAATTAAACTTATTGTTCATTTATGGAACTATCGTTTTGAAAAATTAAATGCATTAAATAAAATTGTTGTATTTTCATTTATTCAAAAATTCTATAGTTATTTTACCCGAACTAGTTCATGAAATATCTTATATTTATATAATATTTTTATTTTATTCAATGAAAATTATAGTTCAGTTTTATTTTAGTTCATTTATTGAACTAGTTCATATTTCGAACTAGTTCCTGTTTTGAACAGAATGAAAGCATTAAATAAAATTTTATTATTTTTAGTACAAATTTGTTTAATTAGACAATGAACGCTTGAACTAGTTTATTAAAAATGCAAAACTAATAATGAATTTATTTTTTTCATTTAAACCAAAAAATTCTATAGTTCATTTCACCCAAAATGAACTAGTTCAAAAATTGAACAAATAATTAACTTAATATAATTTTAAAAATAATCTTAATAATCTTAATCTAGTTAATTTTTAAATGTTTTTTTTGAGTTCGTTCATTTTGTAAACTAGTTCATTTGTGGACTGAACTATAGCTGAAAAAAATAAAAAATGCCAAACTAAACTAATGAGCTATGTCAGGGTTTAAATTAAACTTAATTTTTGCGTAGTTCATTTATTGAACTAGTTCATATTTCGAACTAGTTCCTGTTTTGAACAGAATGAAATGCATTAAATAAAATTGGTTATATTTTGATGTCATTTAAACCAAAAATTCTATAGTTCATTTCACCCAAATGAACTAGTTCAAAAAATTGAACAAATAATTAACTTATTATAATTTTTAAAATAATACTATATTAAAATTAATTTTAAAAAAATCTTAAGTTCAAAAACTTTTGTTTAAAATTATGACAAAATGAACTACTTGAACTAGTTCATTAAAAATGCAAAACTGAACTAATGAACTATTTCAGGGTTTAAATAAAAGTTATTTTTTTCGTAGTTCATTAATTGAACTAGTTCATATTTCGAACTAGTTCCTTTTTGATGGTTATATTTTGATGTCATTTAAACCAAAAATTCTATAGTTCATTTCACCCAAATGAACTAGTTCAAAAATTGAACAAATAATTAACTTAATATAATTTTAAAAATAAACTTAAATTCAAAAACTTTTGTTTAAAATTATGACAAAATGAACTACTTGAACTAGTTCATTAAAATGAACTAGAATTTCCAACTTCAATATATCAAAAATGTTATCCCATCTAAACATGGCCCGTTCTTTTGTGACTTAACAGAATACTGGTTAAGTTTACAGTAGCCATCTCTTAACAGTGTCTGTTAAAGCTTTTAAATGTTTACAGCAGCAATCCATGGGTGTATACAGTTTTTTTCCAACATCTTCTCCAGGCAGTGGCTTTTTATTGATTTTTTGCCCAGCAGCAGCGCCTGCAGCAAAATCGAAGCTTCTTTTTTGTGTGGAAAAAATGTCAGAGAGCGCTGTGGCCACCAGCATTGTGAATGCCAATGAGAAAATGGCCAGCCTGCTGAAGGAGGCGGAAAACTTGAAATCCAAACTGGAGGAGGAGCGACAAAAACTAAACGATGTGAATCTCTCGAATATTGCCGAACGCTTGGAACAGATTGCCTATGTCAATATAAAGCCCCGCAAGGTGCTTAAAGGGCATCAGGCCAAAGTTTTGTGCACCGATTGGAGTCCCGATAAGAGGCATATTATCTCCTCATCGCAGGATGGACGTTTGATCATTTGGGATGCATTTACCACCAATAAGGAGCATGCCGTAACCATGCCCACCACCTGGATAATGGCCTGTGCCTATGCTCCGTCGGGTAATTTTGTGGCCTGCGGTGGTTTGGACAACAAGGTCACTGTTTATCCCATTACCTCGGATGAGGAAATGGCCGCCAAGAAGCGTACCGTGGGCACCCACACCAGCTACATGTCATGCTGCATCTATCCCAATTCGGATCAGCAGATACTCACCGGCAGCGGTGACTCCACCTGTGCCCTGTGGGATGTCGAATCGGGCCAATTGCTACAGAGTTTCCATGGCCATTCGGGCGATGTAATGGCCATTGATTTGGCACCCAATGAGACGGGCAACACTTTCGTGTCCGGCAGCTGCGATCGCATGGCCTTCATTTGGGACATGCGCTCCGGTCATGTGGTGCAATCCTTTGAGGGTCATCAGTCTGATGTGAATAGCGTCAAGTTTCATCCCTGCGGCGATGCCATAGCCACCGGTTCCGATGACAGCAGCTGCCGTTTGTACGATATGCGTGCGGATCGCGAGGTGGCCGTCTTTGCCAAGGAGAGCATCATCTTTGGTGTCAACTCGGTGGATTTTTCGGTGAGCGGTCGCCTATTGTTTGCCGGTTACAATGATTACACGGTCAATCTGTGGGATACACTCAAGTCGGAGCGTGTGTGTCTGCTGTATGGACATGAGAATAAGGTGTCCTGCGTTCAGGTGTCACCCGATGGCACAGCCCTATCCACCGGCAGCTGGGATTACACCATACGAGTGTGGGCCTAAACCAAAGGTTAAACCAAAAGTTTGTTAAGTTGTTTTTTTTTTTTTTTTTTTTGTGTGTCTAGGAAAAGGATATTTGTTTAGTCTAGGATATATGCACAAGGAGCAGCCCTTAAGGTAAAGGAAAAGAATAAAGGATTATCCCAGTGTCTATATATTTACTATATAATGTGAAAAACTATTATGCGTCTAGAGCTTATAAGTTCCTGTTCCAAAAATAAATGTTGAAACAAAATGTTGAAAATAAAAAGAAAGGGGAAATATATGTACCGTTAGGACAGAGCTCAGCACTCCAAAAAAAATTTTCATTTCATAATTTTACGTCTTGTCCAGTTTTTGGTAAACTCTGGTATCACCCAAGAAATGATCTCCTCTAAAAATCTCCACATAATTCTGCTTTCTGCTACACATTGATTTGAATTCAAGAAGTAAGACCCGGTCAAGCCCGACTGTAATATAGTCTGTACCTCTCAAAGTTTGTACTTTTAAAGTTTGGGGGTTCACACAAACTGTGTAAGCTGCTTTCCAGCACAATTGCGGCCAGTGCTGCCCAACGTAATTAGTTGTTTTGCTTATAAATCAACTATCGTTCATCTGATCGAAAAATAATGCACGGTGGATCGATAAGTAATGATGAGTAGCATATGTGTCTAGAAGGTTCGAACAGTCTATCTTTAAAATTGTGGGAGATATGAGGTTTTTATCAAATTGCCGGGGTGGCAACTCTACTATCGTTCATTTGATTGAAAAATTATGTAAGGTGGAGCGACAAGTAATGATGTTAGAAATATAAATCTAGAAAATTCGAACAATGTATTGTCAAAATTGTGGAAGATATGAGGTTTTTCAAATTGCCGGATTGGCAACTCTGCTATCGTTCATCTGTTCAAAAAATGATGTAAGGTGGAGCGAGAAGTAATGATTATAGAAATATATGTCTAGAAGATTCGAACAATGTATCGTCAAAATTGTGGAAGATATGAGGTTTTTTCAAATTGCGGTGCAGGCAACTCTACTATCGTTCATCTGGTCGGGAAATGGTGTATGGTGAATCGATAAGTAATGGTAATTTATATATATGTCTAAAAGGTTTCAACAATCTAACTCCAAAATTGTGAAAGATATGAGGTTTATTCAAATTGCGGTGCAGGCAACTCTACTATCGTTCATCCAATCGACAAAAATTATATGGTGGATCGATGGGTAATGGTGATTTAAACATATGTCTAGAAGGTTTCAACAATCTAACTTAAATATTGTGGAAGATATGTGGTTTATTCAACTTGCCGGAGTGGCAACTCTACTATCGTTCATCAGTTCGAAAAATGATGTAAGATGAAGCGACAAGTAATGATGATAGAAATATATGTCTAAAAGATTCGAACAATCGATCTTTAAAATTGTGGAAGATATGAAGTTTTGTAAATTGCCGGGGTGGCAACTCTGCTATCATTCATCTGATAAGGAAATGATGTATGGGGGCTGGATAAGTAACGATGATTTAAATATATGTCTAGAAGGTTTGAACAATCTAACTCCAAAATTGTCGAAGATATGAGGCTTTTTTCAAATTGCCGGGGTGGCAACTCAACTATTGTGCATCTGATCGGGAAATGATGTATGGCGGATCGATGGGTAATGATGTTTTAAATATATGTCTAGAAGGTTTGAACAATCTAACTTTAAAATTGTGGAAGATACGCTGTTTTTTTCACATTGCCGGGGTGGCAACTCCACTATCGTTCATCTGATCGCGAAATGATGTATGGTGAATCGATAAGTAATGATAATTTACATATATTTCTAGAAGGTTTGAACAAACTAACTCCTAAATTGTGGAAGATATGTTGTTTTTTCAAACTGCTGGGGTGGCAACTCTACTATCGGTTATCTGATCGAGAAATGATGTATGGCGGATTGATGGGTAATGGTGTTTTAATTATTTGATTTGCGTATAACTCGAATATCGTTCATCTGATCGGAAAACGATGTATAGGGGCTCGTTAAGTAATGATGAGTAGAATATATGTCTAGAAGGTTTGAACATTCTAACTCCAAAATTGTGGAAGATATGCTGTTTTTTGCACATTGCCGGAGTGGCAACTCCACTATCGTTTATGTGATTGGAAAACTGATGTATGGAAGATCAATAAATAATGATTAGTAGAATAAATCTCTAGAGAGTTCGAGCAATCTAACTTTATAATTGTGGAAGATATTGAGGTTTTTTCAAAGAGAGGCATGGGGTGGATTAACGATCTATCCACGACTGATTTTACTGATGATCTTTAACACGTTTGCATATTTAAGGGCAGCTTCAATATATTGAAATTGAAATAAGTTTTTTTAATTACATGGAAATAGCAACGGGACGGGATTCAAGTTGATCTCTGGGAACATTTTTGTAGTTGGGATACACATTAATTAACTTAAGCTTATGCTAATCCTAAGGCAACGCTACATATATTTACATAGAACGAATATTCTAAATGGAATTACTTAATAACATAAAAAAAACATTACGACATAAAACTACCCACCCCTCCCTCCAGCCCCTTTCTAAAAGGTAAAGAGCATTTCCAAGCTACTGTTGCCGCCTCCGCCAGCGGCGGCACCAACTTCCCCACCATCTGCCACCCCATTGGCCGCCTGCAGTTTGTGTCCACGCATATGTGCCGATAGACCCGCCGCCTGGGCATAGGCATTCCCACAGATTTTACACTTGAACTTCTTGATGCCCAAATGCAAATGTTTATGATGATATAAAGCCTTGGGTCGCGAGAAGGCTGCCTCACATTTGTCACATTTATAGGGTCGCTCCGTGGAGTGCATGGCCTGATGTTCGTTCAGCAGCGATCTGGAAGCAAAGGCGCGATCACAGGTCTGACATTTGAATGGCTTTTCACCCGTATGCGAGCGTCGATGCACAATTAGGGCCTCGCGATAGCGTGAACGATAGCCACACAATTCGCACACATAATTGCGCTCCATGCTATGGACACGGCGGTGTGAGGTGAGATTATGCTGATTCACAAAGGATTTGCCACAATTCTCAAATTCACATTTGTACTGACGCAAACCGGAATGGCCCTGGACATGGCGTAGTAGAGTGCGTGAACTTTTGAATATTTTGTCGCACAGCTTGCAGGTGAATTCCGTGTGCTGTTTACGGCGATGCGATTCCAAAGCACGATCCACATCGAAAGTGGCCTCACAATCGTTGCACTTGAAGGCCTTGGGATGCGGATGACTCATTTTGAGGTGTATGTTCAGGTATTTAAGTGTGGTGTACTTGCGGGAGCAGTGCTCACAGTTGTACTCCTTGGGCTGGCGTTGTTTCTAAAACAAAAAAAAGGAAGACTATCAGCAAATGAAGGATTCTAGGATCAGTATGTACCTTAAACACAGTTTGCTTATCACTATCAACGCCCTCATCCTCATCGTCTTGGGCACTCACTGGTTCCAAATCGCCACCGGCGCCTTCATCGCTATCCGCTGTGTGATCCTCTGGACATTCCTCTGATTTGGTTACACCCAGCGACAGCACACGCAATGGTCTTGTATCATCCTCATCAAAATCCTGATCCGCCGCCTCGGGTTCAAACTCTTCGGCTTCGGATAGAAAGTCCTGCTCCTCCTCCTCGTCTATATCATCCTCCTCCTGCTGCTGCTGCTGCTGGTCGGGCAATGTGCTGGACTCCTCGTGGGCCACTGCTGTGACTGTGTGCGTTAGGGGTTTGCCCTGCTTATCGAAGTGCACATTGCGTATGTGTCGCACAAAATCCTCGAATGCAAAATGCTTCATCTCGCACAGGCAGCACACGAGCTGGAAACTGTTGCACTCCTGCTCATAGAATATTTCACCGCATTTGGGACGCAACTGTTGCTTGGCATGCAGCCGGGTGTAGTCCACATTGATGAGACAGTGTTTCAACATGTTGCTGGCGAGGATTGGCAACCAAACAAAAAAAAAAAGCGCTTCCTCTCCCTGTCTCTCGTTCACGGTGATTTGTTACTTGTTATTTTTTTAGTTAATAATCACAGTTGTTGTTTACCCGCAACACTCTCAACTTAGCCCATCTCTAGCATGTACATTTGTATTAGGGATGCGAGCGTGACTGATGTTGGGGAAAAGGGAAATTTATCGTTCAACTTGTAGCGGTCAAATTTAAAAATCCCTGTTAAAATGAAAGTCTTGACAGAGTTGGATAAAGGCAACCCACACACTTTATTCAATAAATACTAGATGCAAAGAAGTTGAATTAAATACCGAAGTTTTAATACTCTTGAAAAACTTTACTCCAACTGATTTAACCGGTAAAATATATATAGGATATAGATATCAAATATTTACAATTTTTAAATCATTGATAATACAAATTTGATACCATAAAAAAAAACTTTTCTTAGTAAAACACATTTTTCGACCCATCGGTCCTATGGCAGCTATATGCTATAGTCATCCGATTTTGATAAATTTTTTAAAAATTATGTAAAATCATATAAAACTAATATATACCAAGATGGAGGACGCTACGATAGAAAACAAAAAAGTTTTTCTCACTAGAAGAAGTTTTTTGGCCGACCGTTTATATGGCAGCTATATGCTATAATCATCCGATTTTGATCAATTTTTCACGAATTGAGTGGAAGCATATGAAACTAATATATACGACGATTGGTGACACTACAATGGAAAACAAAAAAGTTTTTTCCACTAGAACTAGTTTTTGGACCGACCGTTTATATGGCAGCTATATGATATAGTCATCCGATCTTAATCAATTTTCCCAAAATTATGTCGAAGCATATGAAATTAATATATACCACGATTAGTGACGCTACGATGGAAACCAAAAAAGTTTTTCTCACTAGAACTAGTTTTTGGATCGACCGTTTATATGGCAGCTATATGATAAAGTCATCCGATCCGGCCGATTCCGACAAATGTACAGCCTATGTGTATTTAAAGACTTTTTGCAAAGTTTGGTCAAGATAGCTTCAAAACTGAGGGAGGAGATAGCATAGAAACAGACGGACAAAAAGGCGCTGCTTTGAGCTGATGTGTGAGAGCTCGCATTGTCATGGTGCACAATGATCTGTCTTCTATTGTTCGATTTTCGAATTTCTCCGAAAACTTCAGGCAAAAAAATTGTGCTGTACCACTCAGAATTGAACGTCCTACGTTGCTCAAGCGGAACATGACCACATGACCAGTTTACCGAAGAAACAGGCGACCATTTGCTTCAAAGTGCTTCTTCCACGAACGACTTTCGCTGGATTTGGCTCGTCTTCGAAGACCCACACGGTCGGCTCATAAGCATAGATCCATGATTCGTCACCTGTGACGATCTTATAAACGTCTTTTCAAAAACACCGCGATTATATTTTTTCAAAATTTCTTTGCACCAATCCACACGTGCCTTTTTTTGAGCAATTGTCAAATTGTGCGTGATCCAACGAGAACAAACCTTTTTTACGCCCAGGTTTTGATGCAATATCGAATGTATGCTGGTGGAAGAAATGCCCAAGGATGCCTCTATCTCAACGATCCTCGCATCAACGACTGTTTTTGAACGACCTTCGTCTTCGAGCGAGCGTCGCCCGCGATTGAATTCATTAAACCAATTTTTCACAGTGCTATAGGATGGTGCTTCATCGCCATACAAAGATTTAAGTTCATCGTTGCACTCTTCTTGTCGTGATAATCCACGTCGAAAGTTGTGAAAAATGATTGCACGAAAATGTTCACGAGTTAATTCCATTTCTCTGCCGAGTTAAGTTTTTGATTAATCGTTAATCGATATCAAACGTGGTTACACATGAAAGAATTGTATAGAGCTTTTATCGAAAAGAAGGATCGGTCCAAAAACTAGTTCTTGTAAGAAAAACTTTTTTGTTTTCTATCGAAGCGTGACCAATCTTGGTATATATTAGTTTTCTATGCTTTCACATAATTCTCGAAATATTGATCCAAATTGGATCACCATAGCATATAGCTGCCATAGGAACGATCGGTCTAAGAACTAGTTCTAGTTGGAAAAACTTTTTTGTTTTAAGTCGTAGCGTCACTAATCGTGGTAAATATTAGTTTTATATGCTTTTACATATTTCTGGAAAAATTTATTAAAATCGGATGACTATAGCTTATAGCTGCCATATTAACGATCGGTGCAAAAACTAGTTCTAGTGAGAAAAACTTTTTTGTTTTCTATCGTAGAGTCCCCAATCTTGGTATACATTAGTTTTATATGCTTCCACATAATTTTGAAGAAAATTGATCAAAATCGGATGACTATATCATACTCTAGCACCGATTCGAAAAATGTCTAAGAAAGTTTTTTGTATCAATTTTTATTATCAATGATTTAAAATTTAAAAACTAATTCCATATTCACGACATTTTTTTTAAAAATCAAGAAAAAAATAAAAGCGTGCAATCTTAATCATTAATTTGTTCCAAGTAGATTTGGACAAATTTTTAAATATGATATTTCAAATGGCCGCCTCTGGCGATCATGGTATTGTGCCATTTTGCATATTTTCCATCGTATTCGCAACATTTCCCATACGCTATCACTTTCCTTGACTCTTCTACTACTGCTTAAGTAAACTTGACTTCAAATATCCCCACAAAATCCAGGGAACCGGCCGGTCCAAATCACCACTTTTAGTGAAGAAAACTTTTCGATTGTTATCGCTTTGTGCTCCTCTTTTAAAAGACTGCTCATACGCTTTCACGAATATTGGTATACAAAATTGTCATCATTCGCGATAACGCTGGCACATTAAATTTGAAGAAAACGCATTGACCGTTTTCGAAAACTCGCCAGACTGTGACTTTTATCGTCATGAATAGGCACTTCTTGAATCTCCTGGGTTCAGTGGCGTAAAATGTTTTGTTTTTACTAAGAAAAGCTTTTTTTTTATGGTTATCAAATTTTTATTATCAATGATTTAAAAATTTTAAATATTTGATATCTATATCCTATATATATTTTACCAGTTAAATCGGGTGGAGTAAAGTTTTTCAAGTGTATTAAAACTTGGGCACAGTCGAAGTTAGCTTTGCCCTCTTGTTTTTGATTGAAATAAGTTATTAATATTATAAAGAACAAATACTTCCATCACATATTTGCCGCAGTGTAAACCCCAATGTGCCGCAATAAATAGCGACCTCCCATGTAAATGTGTCTTAATTTTGTATTCCGATTGGCAAACAGCTGTTGTTGTTTTTTTTTTTGTATAGGAAGTCACACAAAAAAAGCCTGCAAAGCCAAATTCCTTCAAATGTGCAACGGACACCATGCTTAAGTCCCTTAAGCCGGACACCTATGCCGGCATGGCCAATGCCAAATGTGGCGAAATCTATTTCCAGAGCTTGGACAGCTTTCGCATTGACTGTGTCTTCTGTGATATGAAAAGCTTTGTGTTTGCCGATTTCCTGCTGCACATACAGAATGTCCATTTTGAGAATGGGCTGCTCAAGACGGAGGAGCAGCCGCTGGGTACGCAGCCAAAACTGGAAGAGGATACAATGGTGGTGCCCATAGAGGCGCAAGTGAATCCCTTTGCCTGGTATGAGGAAGATAATAATGATGATGAGGAGGAGCAGCAGCAGCAGCTGGAAGAGGAGGAGGAGGAGCGGGAGGATGAAGAAATGGCCATAATGAAATGGGATAATTCTCATATAATCATGGCAAATAATTCACGCCAAATGCGTGCTTTGAAAGTGGACTACAATGAAGACGACGACCACTCGGATCAGGAGGAGGGGTTCCCATGCACGCACTGCAGCAAAAACTATCAAAGTAAAAAGACTTTAATGCGTCACCTAAACCGTCAGCATAAACTGGAGGAGGATCAATCCGAGGAGGAGGAGCTGGATACCGAAGATGCGGACTAT
Source organism: Lordiphosa mommai (assembly GCA_018904225.1). Lineage (NCBI taxonomy): Eukaryota > Metazoa > Arthropoda > Insecta > Diptera > Drosophilidae > Lordiphosa > Lordiphosa mommai. The sequence continues at coordinate 1,435,528 of JAEIFT010000023.1, forward strand.
CAGCCGCCAGCTAAGCCTAATCTAGAGTTTAAATGCGATCAGTGCAATAAAATCTATCAAGGCAAATATACCCTGAGACAGCACATAAAACGTGATCATGAATCGGGACCGGATGACACCACCAATGCCTTCACCTGCCCGGAGTGCAATGACAAGTTGCCACGTTTGCGTCTGCTGGACGAGCACATGTTCAAGATGCATGGCGGTGCCCCTTGTGTGATCTGCCAGCGACGTTATAAAACTCGACACGAACTCAAACGTCATCAGCTGAAGCATACCAGCGAACGGAATGTATCCTGCTCCCATTCCGGCTGTGATAAGCGTTTCTTTAGCGTTAGACATATGCGTAATCACATCAAAGTGCATTCCGAGCAAAAGAATTTTGTGTGCGAAAATTGTGGCTACAGTTGCCGCAACAAGGAGACATTAAGGGTGCACATGCGCAGTCATACGGGTGAACGTCCGTTTGGTTGTCAAGTGTGCAATAAACGTTTTCCCTCCCACTCGGGTTTACGTGAACATATGGCCATGCATTCCACGGAACGGCCGTATGTGTGCAGCGTGTGTGGTGCCACCTTTTCACGACAAAAGGGACTCTATCATCATAAGTTTCTGCACACGGCTACCAAACAGTTTGTGTGTAAGCTGTGCGGGAATGCCTATGCCCAGGCAGCTGGACTGGCGGGACATATGCGAAAGCATCGCAATGATGAGCTGAATGTGTGAATAATAATATGTTTATATGTTTAAGTTGAAAAGTATCTTCCAATTTGTTATACTCTGTACCGAAGGTACACAGAGTACCTTTTGTCCGTCTGTCCGTATGAACGCTGATATCTCGGAGTTGGTAAGAGCTAGAGGTTTGAGTTGTATCGAACATATATTTCGTATACTTCCAAGCACATCAAGTTAAGTTTTGATTTTTGCCACGCCCCCTGCCTTGCCCGCAAATTGAAAAAAACCTCATATCTTTCACAATTTTGGAGTTAGGTTGTTCGAACCTTCTAGACCTAAATTCTACTCATCATTACTTATCCAGCCCCCATACATCATTTTCCGATCAGATGAACAATATTCGAGTTATACGCAAATCAAATAATTACGCTATGCAGCACTGCCCGGGCAGCACTTGCACTTTAAAGTTATTAGTTATGTACAAACAGGTACAGAGTATCTTACTTGTTATACTCTGTACCGAAGGTACAAAAAGTATATGGGGTTTGTGCAAATGTATGTAACAGCCAGAAGGAAGCATTTTCCAACCTATAAAGTATATATATTCTTGATCAGCATCAACAGCTGAGTCGATATAGCCATGTCCGTCTGTCTTGTAACGCTGATATCTCGGAGATGGTAAGAGCTAGAGGTTTGAGGTGTATCGAACATATATTTCTTATACTTTCAAGCACATCAAGTTAAATTTTGATTTTTGCCACGCCCCCTGCCTGGCCCGCAAATTGATAAAAACCTCATATCTTCCACAATTTTGGAGTTAGGTTGTTCCAACCTTCTACACATATATTCTACTCATCATTACTTATCGAGCCCCCATACATCGTTTTCAAATCAGATAAACCATATTCGAGTTATAAGCAAATCAAATAATTACGCTATGCAGCACTGCCCGGGCAGCACTTGCACTTTAAAGTTATTAGTTATGTACAAACAGGTACAGAGTATATTACAGTCGGGCTTGACCGACTATCTTACTTGTTATACTCTGTACCGAGGGTACAAAAAGTATATTGGGTTTGTGCAAATGTATGTAACAGCCAGAAGGAAGCATCTTCCAACCTATAAAGTATATATATTCTTGATCAGCATCAACAGCTGAGTCGATATAGCCATGTCCGTCCATCTGTCTGTCCGTATATCTCGGAGATGGTAAGAGCTAGAGGTTTGAGGTGTATCGCACATATATTTCTTATACTTCCAAGCAGATCAAGTTAAGTTTTGATTTTTGCCACGCCCCCTGCCTTGCCCGCAAATTGAAAAAAACCTCATATCTTTCACAATTTTGGAGTTAGCTTGTCCAAACCTTCTAGACATATATTCTACTCATCATTACTTATCGAACCCCCATTTATTGTTTTACGATCAGATAAACCATATTCGAGTTATAAGCAAATCAAATAATTACGCTATGCAGCACTGCCCGTAATTGTGATGGGCAGCACTTGCACAGTTTGTGTGTACAGGTACAGAGTATATTACAGTCGGGCTTGATCGACTTTCTTACTTGTTTTAAGTTTTGTTTGTTTGAAAATTACTCAGGATTAGGTTTAAGGAACATATATGTAAAACAGCCCACAAAATACATAGAAAACCCAGTTTAAGCAAATTCGAATTTCTCTAAATTTCGTACGTTTAATTTTAGACCAATTTTCACGTTCATTTGACAAACAAATTAATCGTACGCCAAATGCTAGGCCAAAAAGACGCGTCTACTTTCTAAATGCCAACGATTAAATTTAGCATTACGCTGCCTGACAATGGCCGGAGATGCCACCACCACCGCCACCACCACAAATCCCCAGCCTAAACCTAAGGTGGAGCGTCAGCTGCGTCATATGTGCGAATATTGTGGCTATAGGACACGCATTCCGGGCAATTTGCTCGTACATCAGCGAAAACACACGGGCGAAAAACCCTTCAGCTGTGACCTCTGCCCGGCTCGCTTTGCCTCACGCTATCAATTGGTTAGCCATCGAGAACGACATTTGGATGACCAGCAGCGGCGTCAACGTTATCAGTGTCCGGACTGTAAAGTTGGTTTTCTAAGTTCACGCTCTTTGTACCATCACCGGCCGTTGCATGCCCAGGGCGGCGGGCAGAAGCTGTACAAGTGTACGCAATGTGACAAATCTTATGCCCAGGCGTCGGGTTATGCTCAGCATAAACGTTGGCATCGACAGCGCAATCAGCGTTTAACGGTCGCCAGCCGCCAGCAGTCGGATATTGTTAACCGTTAGTTGACATTTCAAAATCGATAACAGGCGAGAGTCGGCTGTTACGTGTTTACACGAGGCCACGTTAACGTAATGCATAAGGAATTTATGAACGAAATAATAAATCATCTATATATAATAAATATATAGTTTTTGAGTGCAATTAACGATGTTATTATTAAAATTCAAAAAGAGTTCACTTCGAGGTTCAAAGTCGAATTTTGTTGGCATAAAGTTCAAAAAAAATAAAAAAGAGTAAAAGAGTATACCCCAGAGGTCTTAGTACCGAACATTTTTATTCCGAAATGCAGCCCTCAAAGTTTTGAGAAGCCCTGAAAGTCTGACTTTAATACGTGGGTTGCTTTTTAAGTTTCTGGCCTAGGTCACTTTAGGACCAAATCGGCCTTTTCCCAAAAAAAAGTTTGGACTTTTATCGATAAAAGCTCCATACAACTCTTTCATGTGTGACCACGTTTGATATCGATTAACGATTAATCGAAAAACTTACCTCGGCAGAAAAATGGAATTAACTCGTGAATATTTTCGTGCAATCATTTTTCACAACTTTCGACGTGGATTATCACGACAAGAAGAGTGCAACGATGAACTTAAATCTTTGTATGGCGATGAAGCACCATCCTATAGCACTGTGAAAAATTGGTTTAATGAAGAAGGTCGTCCAAAAACAGTCGTTGTGCCAGAAACTGATAATGCAAGATCGTCATGTGACATACCGTGAGATAGAGGCACCCTTGGGCTTTTTTTCCACCAGCATACATTCGATATTGCATGAACATCTGGGCGTAAAAAAGGTTTGTTCTCGTTGTATACCGCACAATTTGACAATCGCTCAAAAAAAGGCTCGTGTGGATTGGTGCAAAGAAATTTTGAAAAAATATAATCGCGGTGTTTTTGAAAAGACGCTTATAAGATCGTCACAGGTGACGAATCATGGATCTATGCTTATGAGCCGACCGTGTGGGTATTCGAAGACGAGCCAAATCCAACGAAAGTCGTTCGTGGAAGAATCACTTCGAAGCAAATGGTCGCCTGTTTCTTCGGTAAAACTGGTCATGTGGCGACTGTTACGCTTGAGCAACGTAGGACGGTCAATTCTGAGTGGTACACCACAATTTGTTTGCCTGAAGTCGTCTTTGGAGAAATTCGAAAAACGAACAAGAGAAGACAGATCATTGTGCACCATGACAATGCGAGCTCTCACAGCTTTTTGACCGCCCAAAACGTCGAATTGATGGGTCATTCGCCGTACAGCCCTGATGACTTCTTTTTATTCCTGCTTATCAAGGGAAAAATGCGTGGTCAACGTGTTTTCGTCGGCAGAAGATGCTGTTGAAGAGTTCAAAAACCATGATTTTTAGAGGTGTCTCAATCGGAGTGGAAAAAGTGCTTCGACAATTGGCTTTTGAGCGCAGGCAAAAGTGTATAAATCTTGCTGGAAAAGGTTCTATTTCGGTTTTCAAGTAATTGCGGTTTCCCGTTCCGATACGGTACCCAGATTTTTATTCCGGTATACCGGTAAGTACCGGTACAAGTATAATTTTTGGAATGTTTGAAAAACAATAAAACCATTTTTGATCATAAATATTCGCGTTTTCATTATTAGGCCAGAAATATATACAGGGTTGCCCATATTCGACGGACCCATCTGGCAACGCCATAACTTTTGACAGAGATGTCAGATCGCTTAATGACATACCGCGTTTGAAGCGTCAGTCCAAGCAGATTTTTACCATGGAACAATACACGCCACGCGAGCGCTCTGAAATAGTTGAAATTTACATTCAACAGAACAAGTCAATTGTGAAAACTCAACGTGCTTTTAAAAAATGTCCGATGAAGCCCATTTCACATTGAATGGGACCGTAAATAAGCAAAATTGCCGTATTTACGCCACTGAAAATCCTCAGGAGATTCAAGAAGTGCCTCTTCATGACGAAAAAGTCACAGTTTGGTGCGGCGTTAGTGCGAAAACGGTCATTGGGCCGTTTTTCTTCCAAAATGAAAATGGCCATGCTGTTACCATCAACCAGGATCGTTATCGCGACATAATGACCAATTTTGTGATGCCAATTATTCGTCGAAAGCGTATGAGGCAGTTCTGGTTTCAACAAGACGGCGCTCCACCGCACACAAGTCGCATAACAATCGATTTTCTGAAGAAATTGTTTCCGGGCCGTTTGATGTCGAAAAGTGGTGATTTGGACTGGCCACCGCGTTCGCCCGATTTGACGCCGCCTGACTTCTTCTTGTGGGGATATTTGAAGTCAAAGGTTTACGTTAACAAGCCAAGGACCGTAGAAGAGCTCAAGGACAACATTCGTGAAGAAATAGCCGCTATTCCGGCCGAAATGTTGGCGAAAACGATGGAAAATGCTGCAAAAAGGGCACAATACGCCATCAACGCCAGAGGCGGCCATTTGAGAGATATCATATTCAAAAATTGATGTAAACAAATCTACTTGGAACAAATTAAATGATTAAGATTGCCAACCGCCAAATTTTTCTTTTTTTCTTTGATTTTTAAAAAAAAAAAACATGGGTCCGTCGAATATGGGCAACCCTGTATAACAACCTACGTATACGCCCTTTCTCTTTTAAATTCTGGCCACAAAAATGCTGCAATTTTATGTTTTTAAAAAATTTTCAAATTTAGTGATTATAAAAAATTATTAAATTATATTTTATATTAATTATTAATTTTATTTATTTTTTTTTTTTTGTTATTTAATCCACTTTGAAGTTTTTTAGCAATTGCACGAATTTCCTCATGAGTTTCATCTCAAGTTGTAATTTTTCGAATTTTTATAAATTTATAAAAATTTAACGGTTTTTGTTTGGCTGCTTTGCGGTCAACTTCCAGTGTGAACGTAGCACAAGCCGATAACAATTCTATCGATAACCGTTTGGCCAATATCTATCGCTTACTCTTCTTCTTCCGTTGCTTTTGTGGCAACACGAGATTGGCCTTACTTTTTGGTGGATTTATTTTCATTATCCTGCCGCCACTATGCATCCCGATCTCACCGAGCGCATACTGCAGCATCTGCAAAATGTTGACCAAGTGGACACCCTCGATTTGGCCTCACTCTTTGACCTGGATCATCAGAAAATTGTCGGCGCCCTGAAGAGTATTCAGGCAAACGGTGAGCTGGTCAAGGCAGAAACAGCCACACACAAGACTCTGGGACTTACGGATGAGGGACAGGCCGTGGTCAAACAGGGCAGTCACGAGGCTGTTGTCTATTCAGCCATTCCAGTTGAGGGCATAAGCCAGGCTGCGCTTTTGAGCAGCGGTGGACCCAATGCCAAAGTGGGCTTCAGCAAGGCCATGTCACATGGTTGGATTATGGTGGATAAGAGTGTCAATCCTCCCCTGGTTAAACGTAAAGTGGATCACATAGTGGATCAAGTCAAGGAGCAGCTAGTACGTGTGGCCCAGGGTACGGCAGATTTGCCGGCCAAAGAGGTGGCTGACTTTAAGAAACGTAAACTGCTTCAGGAAACCACGACCAAAAGTTTTGTTTTAAGCAAGGGTCCCGAATTTGCCACCACGCTGACCAAACTGGAAACGGATCTCACCATGGACATGTTGACCAGCGGACTGTGGCAACAGCTGAAATTTAAGGCCTACAATTTTGATGCCTTGGGTGCCACACCCACACGGGGTCATCTACATCCACTGCTCAAGGTGCGCACCGAATTCCGTCAAATCTTTCTTGAGATGGGCTTCTCGGAGATGCCCACCAATAACTATGTGGAGTCCTCGTTCTGGAATTTTGATGCCCTGTTCCAGCCCCAGCAGCATCCCGCACGCGATGCCCATGACACATTCTTCATCAATTATCCCAGCAAGAGTCACAAATTCCCCCAGGAGTATCTGGAGCGTGTGAAGGCGGTGCACTCAAGGGGTGGCCATGGATCACTCGGCTATGGCTATGACTGGAAACTGGAGGAGGCGCAGAAAAATCTGTTGCGCACCCACACCACAGCCGTGAGTGCACGCATGTTGTACAAAATGGCCAATCAGGAGGGCGGCTTTAAGCCTGTCAAATACTTCAGCATCGATAAGGTGTTTCGCAACGAGACCCTAGATGCCACCCATCTGGCTGAATTCCATCAAGTGGAGGGCGTCATTGCCGATGTGGGCCTCACGCTGGGCGATTTGATAGGCACATTGTATGAGTTCTTCCGAAAATTGGGCATTACTCAACTGGAATTCAAGCCGGCCTACAATCCCTATACGGAGCCCAGCATGGAGATTTTCTGCTATCATCCGGGTTTGGCCAAATGGATTGAGGTGGGCAATTCAGGTGTATTCCGACCAGAAATGTTATTACCCATGGGTCTGCCAGAGAATGTGAATGTGATTGCCTGGGGTCTGTCCCTGGAAAGACCCACCATGATTAAGTATGGCATTAATAATATACGTGATCTGGTGGGTCCCAAAGTGGACCTTAAAATGGTGGAGGAGGGTCCCATTTGCCGGCTGGATCATGTGTAGATTTTTGAAATCGAAGCGCCTTTATCCGTACTCAGTACGGCCACACTAATCGGTGTTACTGCTGATGGGCTCAAAATGGATAGAGGTGATTAATAAAAAAGCTTAAATTTAGCAAGGTCGGTTTTTTGTTTAAATTTTTATATTTCCCAGTATTTATTTAGTTGTCGCGTGCAGTCACACTATACAAATGCTTACAGAGCCTGAATGTAAGGGTTTATACGAGGCTTTGTTATGCTGATATTCATTTTATGAAATTTGGCTTGATGAATATTATTCATAATAAATAAACTAAATAGCATTATATTTCTTGAACTAAGACCTCCTTCCAGAAGACAAGTAAGACCGCATTTACACGATGAAGCAAACTTCATAAAGTTTTTCAAAAAGCTTTTGTTTGTGGGAAAGAGGTGTGGTGGGGTGGCTTACCCCTCTACGCCTTTTTCCTTCAAGCAAGAGCTTTTTCAAAAACATCATGAAGTTTGCTTCATCGTGTAAATCCCGTCTTAATTTATTTCGGTACAATGCTTCATATGAATAGAAACACTTTTGAAAAGCTCTGAAAGCTGAATGCTTTTGAAAAGCTGTTTTATTTATATGAAGCATAGTGCCGAAAGCATGAGGTTTTTAGAAAAGAACAATAATGCATTTATTATTTAGTAGAGTTTCCACGATAAAGCAAATCTCAGGTAGTTTTTCAAAAAGCTTTGGTTTATGGGGTAAGAGATGCCACACTTTCTCACAGATGCTGTGTCGAATTTTGTGAACCAGATCATACGAACTAGTCATTAAAATAGACTATGACCGTATTTACACGATGAAACAAACTTCATGAAGTTTTCTTAGTAGGCGTGAAATTTAGAGGAAATCTTTCAGACCTTTTTAACGAATAGTAAAGAAATACACTTAATTCTCTCGCCTACTAAGAAAACTTCATGAAATTTGCTTCATCGTATAAATCCCGTCTATGTCTCAGAGTTTGAACTATAGTTCGTTTGATCTAGTTCACAAAACGAACTAGTCATTAAAATGTACTATCCCAGGTGTTCCATAAATCGCTTCCGACCCAAAAAGACGCAGTTCCCATACAATTTCGGTCGTTTTGGGGTCTAAAGCAAATTGTAGAACACATGGATATGTTTCAGAGTTTGAACTATAGTTCATCTTATGAGCCGTGAGTGCACGAACTACCTCTATTTTTTTTAAATATAGTTCATTACATTAACTAGTTTATTTTTGTTCATTTGTTTGTATCAGGAATTAATCCCGAAAATAAATATTGGTTCCAGTACCGGTACGTACCGAAATGAGAATATTAGTTAAGGGTTTAATTTCGGTTTTAGGCTCTGATACGGTATTCAGATTTTTATTTCGGTATACCGGTACGTACCGAAATGAGAATATTTCTTTAAGATTTTATTTCGGTTTTAGGTTCTGATACGGTTGGAGATTTGTAGAACACATGGATATGTCTCAGAGTTTGAACTATAGTTCATCTTAGGAGCCGTGAGTGCACGAACTACCTCTATTTTTTTAAATATAGTTCATTTAATGAACTAGTCAATTTTTGTTTATTTGTTTGTATCAGGGTTTAATCCAGAAATGAATATGGGTTCCGCTACCGGTACGTACCGAAATGAGAATATTAGTTTAAGGTTTAATTTCGGTTTTTGGTTCTGATGCGGTATTCAGATTTTTATTTCGGTATACCGGTACGTACCGGTACAAGTTCTAAGAATATACCTGATAAAAAACGTTTTATTTTAAATATACCTATTTTTGGACGAACAATTTCGATAACGGCGAACAATTTCGCTTTCCGAAAAAAACATCCTAGAATTAGGGATTTTTCTATTCTTATATTGTCCAAGCAAACTCGCCTTAGGGCTATTTTTCATAATATTTCTCATATATTTCTAAATAATGGTTTGAAATAATCCGTAAGCTCTGTTATAAAATGGAAATCTTAAGCGATTTGAATCCATACTACGGTCCAATATAGCTCATTATACGCTGGTTAAATAATCAAAGGGGTATATCAGCTCTTAAAAATCACAAAAACAGTTTAAAACATAAAATCTGCATTAGTTCTTCCTTTCATTACATTTTTTGAAAACAGCATTTTTTTAGATCGAAATTACGATAGAACCCTGAAACTAAATTTCTCAAATTTATATTCAGCCATGCTCCCATTTTCACTTTCGCAAAATTTTTGCGATTTCAAACCGGTTTTAGGAGCAAATTTGGTCTCTAAATCGCAAAATGTTTGCGAAAGTGAATATGGGAGCCGGCTGATTATGCCTTTTTTGAACATTTCTATATTTCAGGGAGGATTTAGACTTAGAAATTTTTTATATTTAATTAGAGGTATTATGTTTACCAAAGAAAAGTTTTTCCGCTTTTTAGAAATATTTGTTTTTTTCTATAAATAATATAGCTTAAAAATAGACATAGATTATGGTTAATCTTAAAGAGCGAATTTCTTAAATGTACGACTTTTTTTTGAATGTATATATTGCTATTTTACCAGTTAACGTATTTATTTGATATCAGGGCTGCAAACCGGGTTTGAACCGAACCGGTTTTTCTACTTTTCATTTACTGTGAACCGAAGCTTGAACCGAACTTCTTGTGAAAAATATATCTGAACCTGTTTCGAACCACTTTTTCGGTTCGGTTCAACAAAAATTATTAGTATTAGATTGCGGAAACAATTGCTCGAAGAAATAATAATTGTAAATTTAAATTAAAAATAATTAAGTTCGTATGTTCAAGAAAATCAAAATTCAGAAATTCTGTATTTAATTATATATTTTTCACAAATTAACTACACTTCTATACAAATTTGGTAAAAATTAAGATGAACCAAGATTCGAACCAGAACCTAAGCACAAAAACCTCGAACCTTAAATTTCTGAACCTTAATCATTGGTAAATTTTGGTTCAAAACCGCGAACCGGACGTCCGCAAAAATTATTTGGGTTTGGAGCCCTCTTGGAAATAATCATAAATAAATAATAAAAAACCGAAACAATACCGGAATTAGCGTTGCGGTATGGTTTCGGGTTTTTCGGTTCTGATTATAACGGTTAACGGTTCTCCTCAAAAAAAGGTTAATATCGGTTTCGGTGTCTCGATACCCGGTACCTGGCTTTATTTAGGTTAACGGTTCCGGTTAGGGTATTATTCCCTAGTTTGTATAGTTCATTTTGTGAGTTCTAAGTTTTCAAATTAGAAAATGAACTACAGTTAAAAAAGAACTAGTTCATCAACTTTATATCAAAAAATGAACTATAGTTTAAAAAATAAACTACAATTCCAAAAAAATGAACTATAATTCATCAAATGAACTATATGTAGTTAAAAAAATGAAATATAGTTCATGAAAAAATTAAGTAAAATTTTCAACTGTATTCCTCAGCTCTTCCCTACAAAAAAGAGCTTTTAAAAAAAAATTATAAAGTTATTCCCTGGTTTCTATAGTTCATTTAATGAGTTCAAAGTTTTCAAATAAGAAAATGAACTACAGTTAAAAAAGAACTAGTTCATCAAATGAATTAGTTTATCAACTTTATATCGAAAAATGAACTAAAGCTCTCAAAAGTAAATAGTTCAAAAATGAACTATAGTTTAAAAAATAAACTACAATTCCAAAAAAAATTAACTATAATTCATCAAATGATCTATAAGTAGTTAAAAAAATGAACTATAGTTCATGAAAAAAATCAACTAAAATTTTCAACGGTATTCCTTACCTCTTCCCTACAAAAAATATATTAAAAATAAAAGAAATTCATAAAGTTCATTATCGTGATATTGAAATTCATGTAAATTGCTTTCGTATAAACGCTTCAGTATATTTTTTGTATATTTTGTTAAACAAAGAGTCTTGTTCAATTCATAAAAAAAAAAACTGGATAATGGCCAACACCGAACGGGATAAGGAGAACCTGCAGCAAGCGTCCACCCTGCTCCAGGCCATGAAGCTCAAATTTAGCTCAGACGACATACCCACCAAATCCCTGGTGATCCCACAACTGATCATTCCACAGCTGAAAATACCCAGCAGCAGTCTGGCCCAGGTCGAGGAGCTGGCTGCCCGGGAGGAGTCTCGACGTGCCGTAGATGCTCACAATAAGCTGCTGCTCAATGAGATTAAACGTCGTCGCGCTGAAACCGAAGCAGGCTTATCAGCATCAGCATCAGCATCCCACCTGCCCCTTACCATACCCAAGCTGCGCACAGCGGCTGGTGAGCCAGTGGCCGTGGTGCCGCCGCCGCCTTCCTTTGATATACCACTGCTGAATCAGTTGCATAGTCAACAAAATCTCATCACCAAAGTGGAGCAGGGTGTGAATCGTTTACAGTTAAATGCTGACGAAGGCGGTGACAGAGCCGCCGCCGCCACCACCCAGGCCCCCCACTAATCGATCTGACCAGCACGGTTATACCCAATAGTCAGGGTGCCCAGCCAAGGGAATCGGCTAGCAAGACACAACTGAATCGTGTACAGAATGTGGAACACTTTGATATACCCTTTATTGCCTGTGATGGAGGTCGCACTGGGGGATTGTTAACTTGTCATATGGCCAGCTTTATGATGGATGAGGATGCAAATGAAATGGAGGAGAGTAAATCCCAGCTAAATGCCAGTCCCAGTCCTGTGGGTCAAATGCTGGACACAATTGTGGGCTATCCAAGGCCACGACGACCCCAGCTTAAATATGCCTCAACTCCGGTGGAATGGCAACATTTGAAAATGTACAGACACAATGATTATGGCAGTCCCCTGAAACGATTTCGATTTGACACAATTTCGCCCGATGAGGCGGTCAAGCAGGCGCTGCAAAAATCCTGGCGTATCTCACGTACTTAAACCCCCCGTACAAAATAAATTGACAATTATAGCATAAGTTTTAAGTATAGAAAGTATTTTGTTTATGATATTTGAAACATGGCTGCAAACCGGTCCGGAACCGAACCCCTAAGAACCGGTTCGGTTCGGGTTTTTCGAATTGCCCCAACCGGACCATGAACCCTGAACCTTCTACATTTTTGAAACCTCGAACCTGAACCCGAAGAAAAATTAGAATCAGATCCCAGATCCATCCCAGATACCTGATCCCAGATCCGAGATACGTCTCCGATCCCAGATCCAAGATCCCCGAATCCGATCCCTAAATCCAGATCTCAGATCCCTGAACCCAGATCCCTAATCCCAAAACCGAGATCCATCCCTGATACCTGATCCGAAATCCCAGATTCGAGATACATCTCCGATCCCAGATCCTAGATCCCTGAACCCAGATCCTTGATCACAGATCCCTAAACCCAAATTCTTAATCCCAGATCCGTGAACCCAGATCCTTCATCCCAGATCCGAAATCCATCCAAGATACCTGATCCCAGATCCCTGATACCTGATCCCAGATCCGAAATACATCCCAGATCCGAGATCCATCCCAGATACCTGATCCTAAATCCCTGATCCGAAATCCCAGATCCGAGATACTTCTCCGATCCCAGATCCAAGATCCGTGAATCCAGATCCTTGATCCCAGATCCCTGAACCCAGATCCTAGATCTCTAATTCCAGATCCGAGATCCATCCCAGATCCCTCATACCTGATCCGAAATCCCAGATCCGAAACACATCTCAGATCCCTGAACCCAGATCCCTAAACCCAGATCCTTAATCCCAGATCCCTGAACCCAGATCCTTGATCCATTCCAGATCCTTGATCCCAGATACCTGATCCCAGATCCTTAGTCCTATATCCCAGATCCGAAATACATCCCAGATCCGAGATCCATCCCAGATACCTGATCCCAGATCCGAGATACTTCTCCGATCCCAGATCCAAGATCCGTGAATCCAGATCCCTAAGCCCAGATCCTTAATCCCAGATCCCTGAATCCAGATCCTTGATCCCAGATACCTGATCCCAGATCCTTAATCCTATATCCCAGATCCGAAATACATCCCAGATCCGAGATCCATCCCAGATACCTGATCCCAGATCCGAGATACTTCTCCGATCCCAGATCCAAGATCCGTGAATCCAGATCCTTGAACCCAGATCCGAGATCCCTGAACCCAGAACCGGGATCCCTAATCCCAAATCCGAGATCCATCCCAGATCCCTGATACCTGATCCGAAATCCCAGATCCGAAATACATCTCCGATCCCAGATCCTAGATCCCTGAACCCAGATCCCTAAACCCAGATCCTTAATCCCAGATTCCTGAACCCAGATCCTCGATCCAAGATAACTAATCCCAGATCCTCGATCCATCCCAGATAACTTGATCCCAGATACCTGATCCCACATCCCTAATCCTATATCAAAGATCCGAGATACTTCCCTGATCGCTGAGCCCAGATCTGAGATCCATCCCAGATCTCAGATCCCTGATCACAGATACATGATCACAGATACCTGATCCCAGATCCCTGTATGTGTATGTGTGTGCATTAGGGCGTACTTTTTTCCATACGATTTTTGACATTTGAAATTCTTTGCAGCTCTTTGGCTCCAAAAATTCAGTATATTTTATAAATAATTTCATAGAAAGCCAAAATTGGATATTTTAAGTTTTCGCAAAAGTCTGTGGCTTTAAAGTTTCCAATTTCCGCTTAATTTTATCCAAGATCCATCCCAGATACCTGATCCCAGATCCCTAATCCTATATCCCAGATCCGAGATACATCCCAGATCCCTGAACCCAGGTCCCTGATCCGAGATCCATCCCAGATCTCTGATCTCAGATCCCAGATCCCTGTATGTGCATGTGTGTGCATGCTTACGCTTGCTTGTGCTTTTTCAATGCAAACGAATATCAACTAAAATAAAAACTAAAAAAAAGAAAATCTCACGGAAAAAAAATTGTCGCAAAGAAATCAAAGTCAAAATTGTTCTCGTTTTAGTACCCCAGCCGAATGTCCGTTAAGAAGCTTCGCTCTAAAAATAGTGGTTCGGTTCACAATTTTAGGTTATGTTTCAAATGAAAGAAATTCTAAATTCAAGTCGAACGTGTACCGTTTAAAACGCTGCCTTTGCTGGCAGAGAAGAGGGACTGAGCAAACGGGCAGTCTAGGTCGGGATTTACACCATGAAGCAAACTTCATAAAGTTTTCTTAGTAGGCGTGGAATTTAGAGGAAATCTTTCAGACCTTTTAAACGAATAGTAAAGAAACACATTTAAGTCTCTCGCCTACTAAGATAACTTCATGAAGTTTGCTTCATCATGTAAATCTCGTCTAGGTTATTTCGTTTATGCCTTGATTTGAAATTCAAACTTTAAGTGGGCGGTGCTAATTTTTATAATTTGTTTTAATTGGCTTTAAATTTTATTTAATTACTTTTTCAGGTGATCAATGTAAGGGAACTTGAGATGATGGAGAAATTTTGAAAAAAATATTGCATGAGTAAGTGATTACTTTTTGACCAATTTCATTGTTTACCAACACTAAATGGCAAAATTCCCCTTATTTATTCTAATAACCGTTGCCATTTTTTTTGTTATCGTAACGCCTCTTGAGCTAAAAAAAAACGTATATTTAATAAATCGGCATTTTTGCGCTTAGCGCCTGCGGTCACACTGGCGACGCATTTAATTACGCACTATCCAAAAAAGCTAAAGCTACACATAAAAAAAACAGGCATTAAGCAATCAGAAACTGTATATACTCAATCCAAATCGGTATCCATATCCTGGCAGTGAATCGCAACACACAAAGTGTTTGGCAACAACAAAGAAAAAACAGCTGTGTCTGTGGCAGGGGAACTAGAAAAGTATCTAATAAAGTGCGAAAGGTCAGCAGCAGCAGCAGACGGCAAAAAAGAACATTAGCGTGTGTGTGTGTGTGTGTGTGTGCGAATGTGTCTAGCTGTCACTTTCTGGCGCGTGCACTAAGCTATACACAAATTGAAAAAAAAAAAATCGGCGGCCCACCCCTTACCTCACCCTCAACCCCCTCCCGACTAAGTCTACGCCATCCGTGAGGTACGCGCCCGGTTCCGGTGCCGCCGCCGCCAACGCAACGCAAATTGCAATTGCAGTTGTTGTTGTTGTTGTTGTTTGTACAACATTGTGATCGTCTGGGAGAAAAAGCATAGAAGGAGCTTAAAAGCCGCCGCCGCCGCAGCAGTAGCAAGAGGAACTGGAGCTGGAGTTTGGGTACCGGTACCGGTGCCGGTGCTGTTTACATGTGGAGGGGGCAAAACTGTTGTACAGGTAAATATATGTGTATACATATGCATATGTGTATGTATAAGAAAAACGCATGTTTGTGTGTGTGTGTGTGTGTGCAATTTTTCCAAATTTTGTATACCAAAAGTAAAACTTTGAAAGTGAAATTCTTATTGGTTTGCCAATTGGACATTTGGTGGACTTAACAGCTGATCGAATAACGAGACCAAACTTAAAGATAAAATTCTGTAAATCCATAAACCACAGAATTATATTCTACCAAACAAAAAACAGGGTAAACACCTCCCTGACCATAAACCACAGATTTATATTCCACCAAAAAACAGGGTAAACACCTTTGTTTAGTATGTACCCCTTGGGTTAATATATCTGAGAGAAAATTCTTCTTTTCAAACTTACAATCAATTTTTCTAGATTTTCTTATACCCTCCAAAATTAGTTCATGCTTGAAGTAAAATAAAGCCCACATAGTTAACATAGGATCCAATCATGTGCTGTTAAGCGCAACAGTACTTCTCAGCTCCGTATGAGCTCAAAGCAAAGGGTGAAGAATTTATTACTTCTGCTTCTTCTTTCCACAAATATTGTATGAAACTTTGCGTTACTTCACAGGTCCGTATACAAAATTAAGGCAAAATTAAAATAAAGGTTTTTATAGCAGCCCACCTACCGCCCAACAAGAAAATACAAAATTAAGGCAGACTACGGACTAAATACGTGAAAATAAAGGTTTTTATAGCAGCCCACCTACCGCCCAACAAGAAAAATACAAAATTAAGGCAGACTACGGACTAAATACGTTAAAATAAAGGTTTTTATAGCAGCCCACCTCCCGCCCAACAAGAAAAATACAAAATTAAGGCAGACTACGGACTAAATACGTTAAAATAAAGGTTTTTATAGCAGCCCACCTCCCGCCCAACAAGAAAAATACAAAATTAAGGCAGACTACGGACTAAATACGTTAAAATAAAGGTTTTTATAGCAGCCCACCTACCGCCCAACAAGAAAAATACAAAATTAAGGCAGACTACGGACTAAATACGTTAAAATAAGTTTTTTGCGCCACAACATAGCACCTTAATATTTTATAGCAGCCCACCCCCGCCCCACAAGAAAAATACAACATTAAGGCAGACTACGGACTAAATACGTTAAAATAAAGGCTTTTATAGCAGCCCACCTACCGCCCAACATAAAAAATACCAAATTAAGGCAGACTACGGACTAAATACGTTAAAATAAAGGTTTTCATAGCAGCCCACCTCCCGCCCAACACGAAAAATACAAAATTAAGGCAGACTACGAACTAAATACTTTAAAATACAGGTTTTTATAGCAGCAAATACAAAATTAAGGCAGACTACGGACTAAATGCGTTAAAATAAAGGTTTTTATAGCAGCCCATCTCCCGCCCCACAAGAAAAATACAAAATTAAGGCAGACTACGGACTAAATACGTTAAAATAAAGGGTTTTAATAGCAGCCCACCTACCGCCCAACAAGAAAAATACAAAATTAAGGCAGACTATTGACTAAATACGTTAAAACAAAGGTTTTTATAGCAGCCCATCTCCCGCCCAACAAGAAAAATACAAAATTAAGGCAGACTGCAAACTAAATACGTTAAAATTAAGGTTTTTATAGCAGCCCACCTCCCGCCCAACAAAAAATAAATAAAATAAATACTTCTAAGCTGATTACTCGATAGAGTTTGGCTTTTTGAGCTTACAAATTGAATGTGTCATTTGGGTTGGCTCAAAAATAACGTTTGAACTTCGTTTTCTGACCTCGTCGGTGGATTTTCCCATTTTTTGGTTGTTTTAAATCGGTTCAAAAATAACCCAAATCCCAAAATCTTAGATCTCATTTTTAATTATGAGTGAGTAACTGAACAGAAAGGAGCAATTTGAGATCAAGTGTTCACTTCTTCAGTTGATTAAGCCACTCATTTTTGTTCACTTACTCATGACTGAAATCTCATTCAATTTTAAATGATTTCTTAAAGTTGGATGAAATGATTCGACTCTATTTCCACATAGTAGATTACACACTCAATATGTAATCTATTTTTGATGTTTGCTCTATGGAACTTCAATACAATAAAAATTCGCCAATTTATTTGGTTGATAGCCGTGCCAAAGACACCTTGTATGTCTGTCTGTGTCGCCCACATACATATTTAGCCACACATATTGCACATGTCTTTTGGGTGGCGATTGCATTAAGAGATTCCAAAAAAAATCGAATCTACAATACAAAACTTGGGCTAGATTACCCGACACACACACACACACACTCAGCTCGTTATCAGATTCCAAGCTTTCTCTGACCAAGTCAGTCCCCTCCTCACCCTGTATAGGGTAGCGCACAATCATTACACACATGCATGCGAATTATCAAACCAAAAACAACAACAACAACAACTAATCGTCTGAACATTTTATAGAAACCGCTGACAACGCTAAAAACGACGACGCAGGAAATATACATAACGCTCTCCTCCTTCTCCTCGTCGTCTGAAATTGAATCCTACATCTCTCTCTGTCTCTTGCTCTGCTCACCAACCGGGAGAGCCACAACGAGCCCCGTTTTGCCGTGAGATGTTGCCATTCACGCCGCAAGTGGTCAAACGTTTGTTAGCACTCAAAAAGGGCAACGAGGATAACACCGTCGAGGGCAAGTGGTCGGAGAAGGCGGTCAAGAATCTGGTGAAGAAAATCAAAAAGAATTCACAGCTGGAGGAATTGGAGCGGGCCATCTCAACGCAGAACTGCCAGACACGTTGTGTGACCGTGCCGCGCAGCAAGCCCGCCCCCCAAGGCGAGCATCTGCGTAAGGGTCTGCCGCACGTCATCTATTGCCGCCTGTGGCGTTGGCCCGATCTCCAATCACAGAATGAACTAAAGCCTCTCGATCACTGCGAATACGCGTTCCATTTGCGCAAGGACGAGATCTGCATTAATCCGTATCATTATAAGAAAATCGAGCTGTCCATTTTGGTGCCCAAATCGCTGCCCACGCCGCCCGATTCCATAGTGGATTATCCGCTGGATAATCATACGCATCAGATACCAAATAATACGGACTACAATGCTGCCATCATACGCAGCGCCTCGCTGAGTCCGCCCCAGTATATGGAATTGGGCGGTAACGCAACCGGAGCCACCTCCAGCGCCTCCTCCGCCGCCTCGGCCTCGTCCGCCTCCTCGTCACCGTATCAACAGCCGCTGTCATCTTCATTCGGCCAGAACATGGACTCACAATCGAGTGTGCTCAGTGTGGGCAGCAGCATACCCAATACGGGCACACCACCGCCGGGCTACATGAGCGAGGATGGCGACCCGATTGATCCGAATGATAATATGAACATGTCGCGCCTGACCCCGCCCGCCGATGCTGCACCCGTGATGTACCATGAGCCGGCCTTTTGGTGCTCCATCTCCTACTATGAGTTGAATACGCGCGTGGGCGAAACCTTTCATGCCTCACAGCCCTCGATTACCGTGGATGGCTTTACAGATCCCTCCAATTCGGAGCGTTTCTGTTTGGGCCTGCTCTCGAATGTGAATCGCAATGAGGTGGTTGAGCAGACGCGTCGTCACATTGGCAAGGGTGTGCGCCTATACTATATAGGTGGCGAGGTGTTTGCCGAATGCCTCAGCGATTCGTCCATATTTGTGCAGAGTCCCAATTGCAATCAGCGTTACGGTTGGCATCCGGCCACCGTATGCAAAATACCGCCCGGCTGCAATTTGAAGATCTTTAATAATCAGGAGTTTGCGGCTTTGTTGTCCCAGTCGGTGTCGCAGGGATTTGAGGCGGTATATCAGCTGACACGCATGTGCACCATACGCATGTCCTTTGTCAAGGGCTGGGGTGCAGAATATAGACGTCAGACGGTGACCTCCACGCCCTGTTGGATAGAGTTGCATTTGAATGGGCCGCTACAATGGTTGGATCGTGTCCTCACCCAAATGGGTTCGCCACGTTTGCCCTGCAGCTCCATGTCGTAAATGAATTAGAGAGAGAGAGAGGAGAGAGAAGGAAGCAAAGAGAACGAGTTCCAGTTAGAGCAAAACTTCAGGCAGAAGTTGTTGCACATATATTTCTATATACAGAAAGTCTTTACACACACATATATATATATATATATATGTATATATGAGATCATGTTACAAATCTAGAACTAGAACGAACACACACACACACACCACAAACCGCAAAATTCAAAATTCTTGGAACTAAGAAACAAAACATGGATTTGTGATTTATGGAAAAAGGAACAAATGAAGGGCTAAATATACACACACACAAACTGGGATTTATCTAGCTTTTAAAGCTTTACAACACACACACACACATACAGCAGGGATATGTGCCCTAGCCATATCGCTTTTATTACCACAAAAAAACAAAAAAAAACTTTTGGATGTCAAAAAATACCTTGTAGTTGGTTGTTGAATGTGTGTTTTAATATATATATATTAATGCTATATAATATATGCTCTAATTTTCATTAAGTCAGTAAACCTAATCCAATATTAATGTATGTAAAACAAAAAAAGTGCTTGCCCTTCCACCCACACATTTTTGACATTTCTAGTTTGTAATTCTTACCATTTCTGCATTTACTTGGCCAAATATATAAACAAAAAAAACTAAATCAAACTAAAAACTAAAAATGTCAATTAAGCTATAAATTCCCCCCACATCCTTCCTCCCCTCCAGAATATCTGGATTTACACGATGAAACAAACTTTATGAAGCTTTTTGAAAAAGCTCTTGCTTGTAGGTAAGAGGCTTAGAGGGGCAAACAAAAGCTTTTTGCAGAAACTTTATGAAGTTTGCTTCATCGTGTAAATCCCGTCTGAGTTTTCCCTTTCCTTTTGTTGGGCAAATGTTGTGCTAGATGGGGCAAGTGCTTGGTTTTTTTTTTGATTATTGTTTTTTTTTTTGTCTTTAGCTTATAAGTCTATATTAATGCAAATTTTGCTAGCTTATCCTTGATATGCGTAGTCAGTCTCTCTTGCTCTCGTAAATACATACAAAAAAAATATGTATATGTATATGTAGAGTTTTGGGGTCTTGAAAATGGATTATATTGAGCAACTAAGCTAGGCGATATATATAATGCAACTAAGACGGGATTTATATGATAAAGCAAACTTCATGAAGTTTTCTAAGTAGGCAAGAGATTTATATGTATTTCTATACCATTCGTTTTAAAGATCTGAAAGATTCGCCTACTAATAAAACTTCATGATGCTTGCTTCATGGTGTAAATCCCCTAATATTGTTATTCACTGCAAATGTACACAATTCTCATTGTTTGTTCTCAATGCACACATTTTTTTTTTAAACGGGAATTATTAACGCGAATTTACCCAAAAGCTTTGAGCTTACAAATTTTATTATCCGCCGCACCGTCTATTATATAACTTGGCTCAGCCTTTCACAAAATGCGATACGAGCAAGCTTGTCGATCAAAAGCTTCAAGTCTTTTCAAGCGCACACACAAAGCTCAAATCATAAAATCGTCATTAAAATTGCGAGCATTTTGTGTGTATAATAGCTCTTTTAGCATGTTGCTCTTTGAGCACGAGTCGCAGCGAGCTAGTTTCTCATTGATCACAAGTCGAAGCGAGCTTGATGCTGTTTGAGCACTAGTCAAAACGAGCTGGTTGCTCTTTGAGCACGAGTTACAGCAAGTTTGTTGCTCATTAAGCACGAGTTGTAGCGAGCTAGTTGCTCGTTAAGCACGAGTCTCAGCGAGCTAGTTTCTCGTTGAGCACAAGTCGAAGCGAGCTTGATGCTCTTTGAGCACTAGTCAAAACGAGCTGGTTGCTCTTTGAGCACGAGTTACAGCAAGTTTGTTGCTCATTATGCACGAGTTGCAGCGAGCTAGTTGCTCGTTGAGCACGAGCGATTGAAAAATACACGACCAAAAAAAAAAACACTAACAAATTAAAAAAAAACGAGAAGGCATAGCTAACTTCGACTGTGTCAAAGTTTCAATACACTTAAAAAAGTTGACTCCAACTTATTTACCCGATAAAATATATAGGCATTTCTTTTCTGACGACGTCACATTTGTACGAAAAAAAAAAAAAAGTGAAAGATACCAGTTTTAACATTTTTTTTATATTTAGGTAGTAATTCCATAGCACTTTATTTAGAAAAAAATAATATCAGAATCAACCCAGAGGATTCAAAGATATAACTGACGTGACGTTACTTAAAACGGAAGTTTTGGCTCGGACTACAAAATTTCAATACTCTGCGAATTGAGAAACTCTTTTTTGTATGAAACTTTTTTCAGTAGTTTTTAGAATAATATAAGTTTATTCTCCAATTTACCAAATATAAAAATCATTTCTAGTTCTTTTTTTATTAGCTTTTTTTAATCTGACGTGACGTGACATACATTTTTTTTTCAATTTTTTAGTGAGGATAATTTTTCGTAAATTATTTAATGCAAGAAAAAAAATCAATTTTAATTGTAGCCAAATTTTTGAGAAAAGAGTGGGACTGCTCAATGACTCTTAGAGCTGTAAATCGAAAAGAGAACATGCACTGAAAAACTGGTCAAAACAAAAATTTTTACTTTCTAGCCCGATGTATCGTCATCGCTACTAGGGAAAGTTTTAAACTCTTTAATTCAAATATTTCGGAATATTTACATTTTTAATGAACTTTTTATGGTTCGGTTCGGTCTGCGGAAATGCCCATATATAGAATATGGATATCAAATATTTATAAATTCAAAATCATTGAGAATCAAAATTTGATCCCATAAAAAAATTGTTTTTTTTTGTAAAACACATTTTTGACCTTTCGGGTCCTATGACAGCTATAGAATATTGTCATCCGATCTTAACCAAATTTTGTAGAACAGTTTAAAAGCATATATTATGCATAAAAAACATTATCATGGATAACAACAAAGTTTTTCTGTTTAAGACCTAATTTTCGACCGATCATTCCTTTGACAGCTGTAAGATATAGTCATTCGATCCGGCCGGTTCCGACATAGAAGACTCTGTGCAAAATTTCAGCTCAATAGTTCTAAAACAGAGAGACTAGTTCGCGTAGAAATAGACAGACAGTCGGATGGAAGGAAATAAATTCGGCTCGTCACCCTGATCAACAATATATATACTTTATATAGTCGGAATTGTGTATTTCTGTGCGTTGCAATCTTCTGCTCGGCGCTCGTTCTTGCTCTACATGCTAGAATAAGCTTAAACTATTATTACTCGTACCTGCTTGCTCGTTTTGATTGAATGTCTAAACGAGCATTGGCGAGTGATGAGCGCAAACAAGCCTTGTAAATGCGCGAGTGAGCTCGCAAATGAGGTGCTCGTAGCAGGCATACTTAAGCTGTATTTTCACTTGTCTGTCATGTGAGTTATTCAGATAGTGTAATAGTCATTCTGAAAAGTTTAACGATTAAAACTTTATATGAGTTTCTCATCTAAAATAATTGACAGTCAACTCACCACAACCTGAGGTATTTCTCAGCCCTTTCATAAGAGAACTCTGACAATAAATCTATAGTCGAGCTTTTAAAACCTTAAAATTGAACTTCTCGTCAATGAACCATGAAAAAAACGGCTTTACTTTTTGTATTTTTTTCTTTTAACGGCACAATGTTACTTTGAAATCGGTAATTGTATTAAAAACAACAGCTTTAGCAGAATCTGTTAAGAATCTGAAAAATTACATATTTTATGCGTCAAAAAAAAGGGTTTATTTACATGTCTGAAAAAATTTTAATAATTCGCTTGTAAGGAAAGGAAAAATGTGCGTTATAAACGATCTAAGCTTAAATTTATGTCTGGATTAGCAAGAATAACGTTAATGGAATATTAAATACACGGTTCGCAGTGTTTCCAGAACTTTATTGAACTTCTTGAAAAAAATGTAAAAAAGAACAAAAAACTCGGATGATTTTTAAAAAATGCAAAATTTTAGTTCCGGTTTCTCCGATCCGAAAAGGTTCGGTACTTTGTGTTTATAAACAAGGAATTGGAATATGAAATAAAATATCGCCTAGCTTTAGCCTTCACTTATAAGTTCTTAAAGACCCCTGGCTCTACTTGTTAACTGTTTAAGTCCAACGTTAATTGTATTTTTGTTTTTGATTATCTTAATTTTGTTGTTACACAAACCAAAAAGAAAAAGAAAGAAAGAAAAAAAAAAAACACAAAACGTTATTTTATTCCATGTTTTTTTTCTGTTTGATTTAATTTTTAATTTTTTGATTGTCTCTGTAATCCATCTCTCTAAACATAATCACAACGTTTAAGCTTAAGGCATTCATCATTATTATTATTATAATTGGCAAATCGGATTGGAACAAACTTCAAGCTTAACTAATCTAATCTATATAAGTTTAAGACGAACCAACCTAGTTAAAACAAAGAAAGAAACAGTCAAAAAGCAAGCTCTGATCAATACGATATATATATATATATATATACAACAAAATACCAACTACAACAAAACCAACATGCATACATATATCTCTATATATATATATCTATATATCTAATATATACAAACAAAAAAAACAAGCATACAGATAAACGTATATTTAAATAAACTTATATTTTAAAACAACAACCGATCCACCCGATCAACGATCGTGTATCTTCAAATGCTGCTTGTAATTGGATTTGCGTAAAAAACGCGCCGAACAATTGGCACAACCAAATGGACGTATCTGTGTGTGGGCTATTTGATGATGTTTCAGCTCCGAGGAGCTAAAGAAACGCTTCTCACACTGCGGCTGGGGGCAGGCAAAATCACGCTGATTATAATGACGCTTCAAATGGGTATTCAGATAGCATTGATCTGTTAACACGCGATTACAAATGGGACAGGTGTATGTGGAATGGGAGTCAATGTTCAGTTGTTCATCGTCCTGCTCCTCCTGGACAGAGTGCAACAGCTTGGTATGAACACGTCGCGCATGTATGGAATGGAAGGCCATTTGACAATTCTCCACCGTGCATATATAAGGTTTTTCGCCCGTATGCAAACGTCGATGTACCGTCAAATAGTTGGCATACCGAAAACCCTTGCCACAGATATCACATTTATGCGGTCGTTCCGCCGTATGGGTGACATAGTGTATGCGCAGCTTGTTAAGCTGTCGAAAACCCTTGCCGCAGGCATCGCATATATGAGGCTTCTCATCCGTGTGCGTCATCTTGTGTATGCGCAAATTGTAGGCTTCGCTAAAGCTGCGTCCACATACATCGCAATGGTGGGATCGTTCCGATTCAGATTGCCGCTTCTTCTTGAACTGTGCCTGCTGCTGCTGCTGCTGCTGATGTTGCTTCTGTTGCTGCAGAGTCTGTGGAAATTTAGATTTTTTTGGATTATTTTTGATTAATGCTTAGACAACCTGACGAGCTGCGTGGATTTAACCTTGTCCGTCTGCTTCTATGCTATCTGCTACCTCAGTTTTTAAGCTATCTTGCTCAAAATTTTTGCAGAAAGTCTTGAAATAAATATGGGCTGTATAAAATGTCTATAGCATATAGCTAACATAGGAACAATCGGTCCGAAAACTAGTTTTAGTAATGAAAAACTTTTTTGTTTTCCATGGAAACGTCGTTAAACTTGGTATTTGTTAATTTTTTGTGCTTTCACATAATTCTGTCTAGTTTGATCAAAATCGGATGACTGTACAGTATAGCTGTCATAGAACTGATCGATCTAAAAATTGATCTTGGTGTAAAAAACTTTTTAAATTTCTTTAGAAACGTCTTCAAACTTGGTATTTAATAATTGTATATGATTTCACATGATTCTTCATAGTTTGATCCAAATCGGACGACTATATCCTATAGCTGTCATACAACGGATCGGTCTTAAAATTGATCTTAGTAAGAAAAACTTTTTGTTTTCTATAGAAACGTCTTCAAACTTGGTATTTAATAATTTTTTTTCCTTCCACATGATTCTTTGTAGTTTGATCAAAATCGGATGACTATATCCTATAGCTCTCATAGAACTGATCGATCTAAAAATTGATCTTGGTGAGGAAAACTTTTTTATTTTTTAAAGAAACGTCTTCAAACTTGGTATTTGATCATTTTATGTGCTTTCACATGATTCTGCCTAGTTTGATCTAATTCGGATGACTATATTTTATAGCTGTCATACAACCGATCGGTCTAAAAACTGATCCTAGTAAGAAAAACTTTTTGTTTTCTATAGAAACATCTTCAAACTTGTTATTTGTTAATTTTATATGCTTTCACATAATTCTGCCTAGTTTGATCTAAATCGGATGACTATATCCTATAGCTGTCATACAACCGATCGGTCTAAAAATTAATCTTAGTAAGAAAAACTTTTTTGTTTTCCATAGCAACGTCTTCAAACTTGTTTTTTGTTCATTTTATATGCTTTCACATGATTCTGCCTAGTTTGATCAAAATCGGACGACTGTATCATATAGCTGCCGTACAACCAATCGGTCTGAAAATAGGTCTTAGTAAGAAAATCATTTTAGTTTTCTATGGAAACGTCTTCAAACTTGGTATTTATTATTTTTTACAAGCATGTGCACAATCCTAGGAAGTTTGATCAAAATCGGACGACTATATCCTATAGCTACCATAGAAGCGATCGATCTAAAAATTGATCTCAGTAAGAAAAACTTTTTTATTTTCTATAGAAACGTCTTCAAACTTGGTAATTAATAATTTTCTATGCTTCTACATGATTCTGCCTAGTTTGATCTAAATCGGATGACTATATCCTAAAGCTGTCATACAACCGATCGATCTAAAAATTGATTTTAGTAAAAAAAAAACTTTTTTGTTTTCTATAGAAACGTCTTCTAACTTGGTATTTGATCATTTTATGTGCTTTCACATGATTCTTTGTAGTTTGATCAAAATCGGATGCCTATATCCTATAGCTGTCATAGAACCGATCGACCTAAAAATTGATCTTGGTAAAAAAAACTTTTTTGTTTTCGAAAGAAACGTCTTCAAACTTGTTATTTAATATTTATATATGCGTTCACATAATTCTGCCTAGTTTGAACAAAATCGGATGACTATATCCTATAGCTGTAATACAACCGATCGATCTAAAAATTTATTTTAGTAAGAAAAACTTTTTTATTTTCTATAGAAACGTCTACAAAATTGGTATTCAATAATTGTTTATGCTTTCACATAATTCTGTTTAGTTTGATCAAAATCGGACGACTATATCCTATAGCTGTAATACAACCGATCGATCTAAAAATTGATCTTGGTGAGAAAAACTTTTTTATTTTCTATAGAAACGTCTTCAAACTTGGTATTTAATAATTGTATATGCTTTCACATAATTCTGCCTAGATTGATCAAAATCGTACGACTATATCCTATAGCTGTCATACAACCGATCGGTCTAAAAATTGATTTTAGTAAAAAAAAAACTTTTTTCTCTATAGAAACGCCTTCAAACTTGGTATTTAATACTTGTATATGCTTTTACATGATTCTTTATAGTTTGATCAAAATCGGACGACTATATCCTACATCTGTAATACAACCGATCGATCTAAAAATTGATCTTGGTGAGAAAAACTTTTTTATTTTCTACAGAAACGACTTCAAAATTGGTATTTGATCATTTTATGTGCTTTCACATGATTCTGCCTAGTTTGATCTAAATCGGATGACTATATCCTATAGCTGTCATACAACCGATCGGTTTAAAAACTGATCTTCAATTAGGCCTTAGGAATTAGTCAGTCAACTGCAAGGGTATTTAAACTATTTGAAAGGCCCTTCTTACCCCATTGACCAGCTCAATCAAATCGAAATCTCCACCCGGCATTATTAGCTCCAACTCATCGCTGTCTGTGGCATCCAGATCGCCCAGCTGGGCAAAGAGCTGGACATCTTCCAGACAAACGGTTGAATAGTTGTCCTGCTCCATTTGCAAACTGTTTACTTGCTTCTCGGCCGCGTCTAGGGACACATACTCGGTGGTGGTCCTTTCATTAGCTACTGTGGCAGTGGCAGTGTGTCGCATGATGATCCGTACGCCTAGCGCAAATGTTGAGTATTGAGTATGAGCAAATGGTAGCCCCCACAAACACTTTAGCCAACCAACGTAATGATAAGATTACGCCGTATTATTGTAACACCTTGTTGTATTTTGGTTCTCTTGTTGTTTTTTTTTTTTTTTTTTATCGTAGTGCCGAGCCCCATAAACATTTGTCGATAAATTGTTACTGGCTGCGCCAAAGTTAACTTTTATTTGCTCTTTAAACATTTATACGTTTTGTTGACGACGGTGCCGCCGCGTAGTGCACTTTGAACCAATTGGTCAATCCAACCGTCAGCGCCTCTGTCTCCGCACTTTCGTATCATCATAACCGTTTATATGGCACCACAACTTACTTTATCGGCATGTGAACAAAGCGACAGCGCAGATAATAACACTGTCTAACACAAGTATATAGTGGTAAAGCTTTAGGAAATAGTGCTTACAGTTATATATATATATAGGGTGGCTGATGAATATTGCTACATTAAGAAACACAAATTATTTTTTTTTTGAGTGTATGAAATTATGTTTCTACTGTGGCAGCCCAATCCATTATTTCTTCAATTTGATGCCACTCAGTCGACACAGGCAATTGCGACGTTACGAAAAGAATAACAAAAACAAAATACAGGCGATGTGCGCGACTGCTCGATTCGAAGCTCAATTAAAAGGCTTGTTTTATTATCTGTTTTTGTTGGACGGCCCGCGAACTAAATTTTTCATGCCCACCAATGAAATATATTTAAAAAAATTAACTATAGTTCAAACACTGAGATTTAGTTTATTTTAATGACTAGTTCATTTTAATTATTACTCATGAAATAAAAGATATTTCAAAAAATTTACTATAGTTCAAAACACCGAGACCTAGTTCATTTTAAGGACTTGTTCATTCCAATAATCTAGTTTATTTTAATAATCTAGTTCATTTTAATGACCTAGTTGATTTTTTGATGAAGTAAATAGTAATTTTTGAACTATAGTCAAACAGTGAGACCTACTTTATTAGTTCATTTTATTGACTAGTTCATTTGAACTAGTTCTTTTTAATAATCTAGCTCCTTTTCAGGACTATTTTATTTGAACTAGTTTAGGGACCTAGTCTTTAGTTCATTTTAATAATATAGTTCCTTTAAAAGACAAGTTTATTTGAACTCATTACTTCATTTTAATAATCTAGTTCATTATGACCTAGTTCATTGTCTTATTAACTATTTACTCATGAAATGAAATATAATTCAAAAAAATGAACTATAGTTCAAAACACAGAGACCTAGTTCATTTTATTGACTAGTTCATTTAAATAATTTAGTTCAATTCAATAACTGGTTTAGTTGAACTAGTTCATTGACTAGGTCCATTAGTTCATTTTTTGATTAACTATTTTCTTTTGAATTATCGTTCATTTTTGAACTATAGTCTAAACTAGAGTGCGCGCGAGCGATTTCTCCTTCACGTAACCCACGATTCACGGACACAATTTTTTTAACGTTTTGCGTCACGCACGATTCATGCACGATTAACGGAGGGGTCACGAATGAGCAGCGGAATCACGAACTCAAAAACAAATCAGTTTTTGGAATAATATTATTAATCAAATATAATAGAAAAAAATATAATACTCCATGACTTATATTCACGATGTTAAACTTTAACGAATCACTCACAGATCATGGTTACATAAGCACGAAAGTCTGTGTTTCCTCACGATCACGTCTTGACACACTGTGACAATTTTAAATTCACGACACGCGTAATCGTGCATGAATCGTGCGTGACCAAAAACGCTTAACAAATTGTGTGCGTGAATCGTGCTTCAAAAGATTTTTATTTCGTGAATCGTGCGTTAAGTGGAGGAAAAATCGCTCACGACCGCACCTCTAATAGTGGGAAAACACAGACTTTCGTGCTTGCGCATCCGTGATTTGTGTGTGTTAAAGTCATGCATCTATACATACTTATATATAAAAGTAAATGTTTGTATATTCCTTATAGGCGTCTAAACCACTGAACCGCTCTTCATAAAACTTTCACAATATGTTCATGTCGATCAGGAAAGAGTCATAGGCTATGTCGCAGTCTGTGAACCGGTTCGAAAGCGGTTTAAATCTGTTCAAAAGTGGTCTATAGCCGTATCTCTGAAACCACCAAACCGATCTTTATAAAATTTTCACTGTATGTTCATGTCAATCAGATAAAAGTCAAAGGCTGGTTCCAACCCCGCTGAACCGATTCAAAAGTGGTTCAGAGCCATATCTCAGACGTTATTGAAGCTATGAACTTGAAAATTGGTATGTAGGTTAGATATTTGGAGCCAGGTATTTTACTATTTGATGGACGGTTCCGAATCCGCTTAACCAGTTTAATAGTGGTGAAATTATTTAAGATATGAACATATATGTAGTTAGATATTTTCCTGGGCATTTCTTCCACCAGCATACATTCGATATTGCATGAACATCTGGGCGTAAAAAAGGTTTGTTCTCGTTAGATCCCGCTCAAAAAAAGGCTCGTGTGGATTGGTGCAAAGAAATTTTGAAAAAATATAATCGCGGTGTTTCAAAAGACGTTTATAAGATCGTCACAGGTGACGAATCATGGATCTATGCTTATCAGTCCGAATCAAAACAGCAAACGACCGTGTGGGTCTTTGAAGACGAGCCAAATCCAACGAAAGTCGTTCGTGGAAGAAGCCCTTCGAAGCAAATGGTCGCCTGTTTCTTCGGTAAAACTGGTCATGTGGCGACTGTTTCGCTTCAGCAACGTAGGACGGTCAATTCTGAGTGGTACACCACAATTTGTTTGCCTGAAGTCTTCGGAGAAATTCGAAAAACGAACAAAAGAAGACAGATCATTGTGCACCATGACAATATGCGAGCTCTCATACATCAGCTCACACCAGCGTCCGTTTTGACCGCCCAAAACGTCGAATTGATGGGTCATCCGCCGTACAGCCCTGACTGGGCACCCAATGACTTCCTTTGATTCCCGCACATCAAGAGAAAACGATTTTCGTAGCCAGAAGATGCTGTTGAAGAGTTCAAAACCTCATGTTTTGGCGGTGTCTCAATCGGAGTGGAAAAAGTGCTTCGACAATTGGTTTGAGCGGCTGTAAAAGTGTATAAATCTTGCTGGAGAATACTTTGAAAACACAATAAAACCATTTTTGTTCATAAATATTCGCGTTTGCATCATTAGGCCAGAAATATATATAGCAACCTACGTACTCAGCTACAGATGCCCTCCAGGAGTACCTGAAAAGGTTCAGCCACAGGGCTAAAAGATGGAATATTTCCATTTAGCACTAACAAGTGTGAGTCCCGACATCAGCCCTGGAGTTTTCTTGCACGGATAGAAGAAACCCCAATCAGTCGCTAGCAAGCGTATAATGAAGTAGGTCAGAGCCGCTTTGAGTCGCATTTTATTTTCTCACCCTTTTTTCTGCGTTGCTCTTCTTGACTGAGACCTAGTTCAATTAGAAGAAACCCCAATCAGTCGCTAGCAAGCGTATAATGAAGTAGGTCAGAGCCGCTTTGAGTCGCATTTTATTTTCTCACTTTTTTCTGCGTTGCTCTTCTTGACTGAGACCTAGTTCAATTAGAAAAAACCCCAATCAGTCGCTAGCAAGCGTTTAATGAAGTAGGTCAGAGCCGCTTTGAGTTGCATTTTATTTTTTTTCTCCCTTTTTTTCTGCGTTGCTCTTCTTGACTGAGACCTAGTTCAATTAGAAGAAACCCCAATCAGTCGCTAGCAAGCGTATAATGAAGTAGGTCAGAGCCGCTTTGAGTCGCATTTTATTTTCTCACCCTTTTTTCTGCGTTGCTCTTCTTGACTGAGACCTAGTTCAATTAGAAGAAACCCCAATCAGTCGCTAGCAAGCGTATAATGAAGTAGGTCAGAGCCTGAGACCTAGTTCATTGGTTCATTTCAATGACTAGTTCATTTAAGCCCACCCAAAACGCCAAACGCCCATCTTCCACATGTGTACAATTTGAATTTTAAATTTATGGACCAAATTAAATCAAAATTGAATTGAATTAGAAGATCATTCATCATCATTTTGTTGTTGTTCCCCCTTAGACTTTAAACTTTTGCAATAAATGACGCAGCTCCTCATTCTGACGCCTTAGGAACACCACCTCAGCATCGTACTCCACACGCATCTTCAGCACCTCCACATAGTGATTGAGGCCATGCTCCAAGGTCTTCCACAACTTACACTTGGAGGGTGGAAAGCAGGCCGAGAATTGACCCCAAAAGTCGCGTATCTGTGTATCGGTGAACTGGATCAAATTGATGGCATTCAATGAGCTGCCCGGTTCACTTTCGTACATCTTCTGATGCATACGGGCCGTATAGAGATTCATGGCATGCAAACACAAAGCCGGCTCCATGACCAAATAATGATGCTGGCAAGTGGTGGGACGATCCTCGACCTTAATGAGAAACGTTTTGTTGGCCTGTTCGCCCAAATGCCGTTCAAGATCCTCCTGACCATCCAGCAAACGCTGACCCGTCTGACGCTGATCCTTCATAAAGACCTCGGCACATTTGCGCGGACTCAAACCCTGAGGCTGACAGTTGGGACAATAGGTGTAGGGCAGAAAGACGCGCGTCAACTCCTGTATATCGCGCAAATGGCGTATGCGCAAAGCGGCAAAAATGTTATCAATGCGCACCAGGGTTTTCTCCTCCTCGGTATGGGGTTCGAGTATTTGAAGCAAACGCTCCTCTATCAAAAAACCACCGCGATGGGATAGCTTACGCATAAGATTACGCATTAGACGTAGGGAATCCGGGGGCAAATCCTTCAAGTCGGGCTTGTGTTTCACACCCGATTTGCTGCCCACCACCTGACGATTCTTGGGCACACGACCCACACGCAAGTCAAAACGTTCCAAAATATTATTCCTACGCTTGCTGCCCTTATTGATATTGGGTATTTGGGGTATGGGACGAACCCAACGCATGGCCAGCTGTTGTTCGTGTACAATGCGATCTATATGATAAATGCGATCCACTAGCTCCTGCAACTCCTGATAGTTAATCTCCCACACACGATCGAACTTCTCGCGATTATTGAGACGCGCCTGATGAGCCTTAATTTCCATATCATTGATATTGGCATGAAGTTTGTATATATCCTCCGAAAGACGCGCTATGGTACGTCGACCCTGCTGATATAGCTGCTTTAGACTGCGACGTGTACGTCCTATGGATTCATGCAAACGTGCCACTCGTCGTTTTTGCTGATTATTGATGATGACATTCTCCTCATTGCGTTTTTGCAGAACCTGATAGTTATAGTCCAACTTCTCGGAATTCATTAAAACATTATCCCGGGTACGTCTTAGTTCCAGTTCCAAGCGTTCGCATTCCTTCTCCAAACGTATGCGTGTACTTTTGGTTAACTCCTCCTGCGATTCATTTATTTGTTGCGTTTGCACCGCATAAAATTGCTCCCGAGTGCGCACTAGATTAGCCTTCTCATCAAAATTGGCATTCAGGGCATCAAAAAACGTGCGCCACTTCTCTACGGCCGTTATGGCAAACAGCTGACGTTCATCCTCTATGGTATGACGCAGCATTTGCAAATGCTGTTTATAC
Source organism: Lordiphosa mommai (assembly GCA_018904225.1). Taxonomy (NCBI): domain Eukaryota; kingdom Metazoa; phylum Arthropoda; class Insecta; order Diptera; family Drosophilidae; genus Lordiphosa; species Lordiphosa mommai. The sequence goes on from JAEIFT010000023.1 coordinate 1,468,889, forward strand.
GCCTCCTTTAAAGTCTCCACCTGATGATCTACACGCTCCACCAAACAGCACAAATCCGCCGCCTGGCGTTCCCTATCAAAGTCATACTTGGCATTCATGCGATCAATTTCCTGCTGACAGGCATCGATCATCTCATCCTTGCGTGCCATTATTTCGGCTATACGTTTCTTTTGCTCCTCTATTTGATCCCACAGCATCATGGGCTCATTAATCTCATCCAGTTCGGTCCAGCGTGCCTTAATATTCTCAAATTTGGCCATGGTCTCTATGCTCTCCCTTCGCAACGCCAGCTGCATATTCTGATGCTGGCTAGCCTCAAATAAACGTCGATTTAGCTCCCGCCTCTCGTTGGCCACCCGCACATTGGTCACCAGCTCATTGCCAAAGCGCACCAGCTCATCCAACCGCGAGCCCGACAGCTCCAGCTGCTGATCGATTTGATTCTTCTGGGCCTGACATCGCTCGGCTATGCCCTTGGGTGAATCCCGAAACTGTTGACGCACCCGATGCAATATGGATAGCCGACGATTGTCCAGCTGACGTACGGGTTTATCGCAATGCTCGTTGACTATCAAAGCATCGATGCGCTCATGAAAGGATTCCCAGGAATCCAAGGCCATACCATCGTGCTCCACTTCATGCTCTTCGCCCACTCCTCCCGCCGGTTCGCTCACAAAGTCATGCTCCTCCTTATACCCCACGTCTACTTCATCTTCGTTTTCATCCATTGTTCAGAGAATAATCTTTATATAGTTTTCAGTGGCTGATTAACTGGCACGACTGTGTGTGTGACGAAAAAACAAAGTTTGATCGAAATGTAAACGGTTGCCAAGGCAAATAATATTTGTTATTCCCTTCAAACACTTTTTCAAAAAGCAACTGCATTTTGTTTTACCCTTAAAGGCCTCATTCCAGATGGCATAAAAATAATGCTTCATATGAATAGAAACACTTTTGTAGAGTTTTGAAATTAAACGAGGTATAAAGATTGACCTGGGGTTTGTCATGCATATATATATATACATATATTCCAGATCAGATTTAAGTCTTAAATAGAATTTTTATAAAGAATTTTTGAATTTTTTTGAAATATTGACTTTATATATATCGCAATAACTCTGGTAATTCTACGCCGATTTGAAAATGTTATATACGAAATCACGCGTAATAAGTAGGCCTGCAAATACTCAGATTTAAATCTTAAAGAATTTTTTTTTTTAGAATTTTTTTGAAATAGTGACTACATTTTTCGCGATAACTTTGGTAATTCTACGCCGATTTGAAAATGTAATATATGAAATCACGCATTATAAATAGGCCTGCAAATACTCAGATTTAAATCTTAAACAAATTTTTTTTTAGAATTTTCGAATTTTTTTTTTGAATTTCTTAGTAAAGTCACACATATTTCGCCCTAACTTTGGTAATTCTAGGCCGATTTGAAAATGTTTATATGAAATAAAATACTAGACCTGCAAATACTCAGATTTAAATCTTAAAGAATTTTTTTTAAAGAATTTTCGAATTTTTTTTGAAATATTGACTTTATATATATCGCCATAACTTTGGTAATTCTACGCCGATTTGAAAATGTTGTATACGAAATCACGCGTAATAAGTAGGCCTGCAAATACTCAGATTTAAATCTTAACGAATTTTTTTTTTTTTTTTAAATTTTTTTGAAATAGTGGCTTTACATATTTCGTGTTAATTTTGGTAATCCTACGCCGATTTAAAAATGTTATATGAAATACTATATAGCCCAAATTCGATTTAAATCTTAATTTTTTTTAATTTTGAATTTTTTTGAAATAGTGACTTTACATATTTCGCGATAACTTTGGTAATTCTACGGATGAATTGAGCGAAAATAGGCCTGCAAATACCAGATTAAACTTAAAATTTTTTGATTTTTGATGTAGCGTTTGTAATAATTTTCTTTTTTTTTTGAATTTTTTGAAATAGTGACTTACATATTTCGCGCTAACTTTGGTAATTCTAGGCCGATTTGAAAATGTTATATATGAAATTAAGCGTAATAAACAGACCTGCAAATACTCAGATTTAAATCTTAAAGAATTTTTTTTTAGAATTTTCGTATTTTTTTTAAATATTGACTTTATATATATCGCCATAACTTTGGTAATTCTTCGCCGATTTGAAAATGTTGTATAGAATAAGCGTACCATACTTTTAATCTTAAAGAATTTTTTTTTTTTATATTATTTTTAGAAATCACGCATAATAAGTAGGCCTGCGAATACTCAGATTTAAATCTTAAAGAATATTTTTTTTTAGAATTTTCGAATTTTTTTGAAATATTGACTTTACATATTTCGCGATAACTTTGGTAATTCTACGCTGATTTAAAAATGCTATATACGAAATCACGCGTAATAAATAGGCCAGCAAATACTCAGATTTAAATCTTAAACAAATTTTTTTTTTTAGAATTTTCGATTTTTTTTTGAAATAGTGACTTTACATATTTCGCGATAACTTTGGTAATTCTACGCCAATTTGAAAATGTTATATATGAAATTAAGCGTAATAAACAGACCTGCACAAACCCATAGACACTTTTTGCTAAAAGTTTAACATTTTCAAGTTATGTAGTTAAAAACTAGGTTAAAAAATATTTTTTAAATTTTTTTCACTAAATTTGGACTTTGATAACTCACAAAAATTAGAAAAAATTTATAAATTTTCGCGTCCAATAAGCTATTTTATGAACAAATCTGTTAAGTAATGGCCAAGTTATAGGCTTTTTATACACTTGAAAAGTGTATATTAATTTTGCCCAGAAGTTTGTAACGCATAGAAATATTAATTTCCGACCCCATAAACTATATATATTCTTGATCAAGACGACGAGCTGAGTTCATTTCCGTCTGTCCGTCCGTCCGTCTGTCTGTCCGTCTGCCTGTCTGTTTCTACGCGCACTAGTCCCTCAGTTTTAAAGCTATCGAGCTGAAATTTTGCACAAAGTCTTCTTTTTACTGCACGCAACTAATATGTCGGAACCGGCCGGATCGGATGACTATATCATATAGCTGCCATAGGAACGATCGGTCCAAAAACTAGTTCTAGTGAGAAAAACTTTTTTGTTTTTCTATCGTAGCATCACCAATCGTGGTATTTATTAGTTTTATATACTTTTACACAATTCTGGAAAAATTTATCAAAATCGGATCACTATAGCATATAGCTGCCATATAAACGGTCGTTCAAAAAACTAGTTCTAGTCAGAAAAACTTCTTTGTTTTCCATTGTAGCATCACCAATCGTGGTATTTATTAGTTTTATATGCTTTCACATAATTCCGAAAAATTTTATCAAAATCGGATGACTGTAGCATATAGCTGCCATATAAATGGTCGGTCAAACAACTACTTCTAGTGAGAAAAACTTTTTTGTTTTTAATCGTAGCGTCACCAATCGTAGTATATATTAGTTTTATATGCTTCCACACAATTCTAGAAAAATTTATCGAAATCGGATGACTATATCATATAGCTGCCATAGGAACGATCGTTCGGAAAATAAGTTTTAGTGAGAGAAACTTTTTTGTTTTCCATCGTAGCGTCACTAATCTTGGTATATGATAGTTTTATATGATTTCACATAATTCTGGAAAAATGTATCAAAATCGGATCACTAGCATAGCGCCACGGCGTCAAAAATTCTTAAAACTTTTTGTTTTCCATCGTAGCGTCACTTATCTTGGTATAGTTAGTTTTATATGTTTCCACATAATTTTGGAAAAATGTATCAAAATCGGATCACTATAGCATATAGCTGCCATAGAAACGGTCGGTTAAAAAACGAGTTCTAGTGAGAAAACCTTTTTTGTTTTTCATCGTAGCGTCACTAATCTTGGTATTTATTAGTTTTATATGCTTTCACATAATTTTGAAAAAATTTGATCAAAATCGGATGATTATAGCATATAGCTGCCATAGGACCGATCGGTCGGAAAATGTGTTTTACTAAGAAAAGTTTTTTTTATGGTATCAAATTTTTGTTATCAATGATTTAAAAATTTTAAATATCTGATATCTATATCCAATATATATTTTAGCGGTTAAATCAGTTGGAGTAAAGTTTTTCTAGTGTATTAAAACTTCGGCACAGTCGAAGTTAGCTTTGCCTTCTCGTTTTTATTACTAAAAATTTTTTTTTAAATTTTGGATCACCCAGTTTTTTATATCCGAATTTTGTTTTCCTTTTTTTTGATGAATTCTAAAATAATAATTGGTCATTTTAATTTCTTTTTTTTTTTGGATTTCTTGATAATATTTGTCCTTATTCGCATAATGAAACGTTACTTTTTTGTTTTCATTTCACTGATTGATTTTTTAATTTAAAAAATATGGCGTGAAGTTACTTCAGGTAAAGGCATAGCATCAAACATTTAAAATTATTTTTATAAATTGAAAAAAGTGTTAAGTTTATTAATGTAGCATCATTCATCAGCCACCCTATTACATTTAAACCGCTTATTTTTTTATAAAAGATTAAAAATTATGAAGAATAACTGAGGAAGATCTCTCAAATGTTTGCCAAAGAAAACAAATGCATGAGTTACGAGAGGCACACAATAAGGCCAAATAAAAAAGTAAATAAAAATTAACAAAGAAAAAGAAATAGTTTTAAGCAAATTTAGCTTATGCTTCAACATTTAAAATAATTTTTATGAATTAAAAAAAGTTTGAAGTTTATTAATGTAGCATGTTTCATAATTTATTACATTTCAACAGCTTATTTTTTTTTTATAAAAGAATAAAAATAAAGAAGAATAACTGAGGAAGGTCTCTCAAATGTTTGCCAAAGAGAGAACAAATGCATGAGCTACGAGAGGCACACAACAAGGCCAAATAAATAAATAAAAAAAAATTAAGAAAGACAAAGAAATAGTTTTAAGCTAATTTTGCTTATGCTTGACACAAGAGTCGAACGAGAACTGAATTGTAGTCGCTGGGTTTTTGCTTGGGTAAACATTTTCAAATGGAAATCAAAAGGCAAAGCCTACTTGGTGCATTCTAAAACAATGTTTCCCCACTAAGTACCATGGGCACATTTATACAAAAATGCAGATAAATCAAAGATTAAATATTTTCGATCTAAGATATTTTAGTCAAGAATATTATTCCCATTTCTGTTTAGAAAAAAAAAGTTTATTTACAATGCAATGCAAATGATTGTAAACCGAACCGCGGTTCATTTCATCGACATGTTTGATGGCATAAAGGACCTACCTTGTCCGGTATTAGAAAGGTCGCGAAATACATTACAAAACCTACCAACAGCTTAAAATATTTGTACATTTTTTACATTTTTTTTTAGGAAAATCAACTAATGAAATGTGACACTAGCAGTGCACAGTGGTCGCTCCCATATGCTAAAAATAAAAAAAAATCGAAATCAAAATTTTACAGTTTGAAGCATGTCAATCATCTCATAAATAAATAATCTTTTTGAAACAAACGGGGTTTTTTAGCGTGACCATTCGCTCGTTGTGAAAAAATTCCTTAAAGTCAGACCACGTGCTACGCAGTTCTGTGCGCTGTGTTATGTCTCAAAGTGACGCCAATATTTGAGAGTAAAAAAGTTCCAATTACTTTTTAATAATATGGATAATATTCATACAGGTATTAACTATGATTTAAATTATTTAACACTTTGTATATTGTGGTTTATCGTCTAAAACAGCGATGCTCCCTTGCTTTCCTCAAGTACCTCTTTCTCGTCGAACAGTTACGAGAAGAATAAATACAATTAATCTTCAAATAAAGGAGAACTTGGTAAATAAAATAAATAAATGCAGATATTATTCATTAGCAGTTGATGAAAGCACCGATATCAACGATGTTGCGCAATTGTTAATATTTATCAAATATATTGACTCGGAGTTCAAAGTCGAAGAGGATCTTCTAAACTTAGTTACCTTATATAAACCAACCACAGGGAAGGATATATTTCAAGCGATTGAAATATCCGTCTCCGAAATCGGCGGCTTTGAAAAACTTTGTGGGATTTGTACCGATGGAGCAAGTAACATGCGTGGAGACATCAAGGGTCTTAAGGGGCAGTTTAAGTCACGGAATATTGATGTCGCATTTTATCACTGCCTTATTCATCAGGAAGCGCTATGTGCAAAAACCTTGCAAATGAATGTGACTATGGAAAGCGTAATGAAAATTATTAACAAAATAAGAGGAGGTCATAACGCCTTGACCCATCGAAAATTCCAGACTCTTTTAATCGAGCTCAAGGCTCAGTAGGGAGATTTAAAAATGTATACCGAGGTTCGTTGGCTCAGCAGAGGAAAATTGAACATTTTTTTCTCTCAGAAAAGAAATAACATTGTTTCTTAAAAACCAAGTGAAAAATTCGGAAGAACTGGTTGCCCAAATAGAGGACGTGAATTTTCTGTCGGAAGTAGCATTTTTAGCGGACATTACAATGTTTTTAAATGTCTTAAATTCTCGGCTTCAAACACCGAAGCAGTCAATAGTTAAAATGTTGTCAATAATTGATGGATTTAAAAAGAAAATGACAATTTTACAAAGTGATTTAAGTAAAAATTGCTTGAATCATTTTCCTTGTTGCCATGAGCTGTTAATTCTTAACCCCACCCTAAGCTAAGTGAACGTACAACGATTAAGAGAATTATTTGAGGAACGATTTCACGATTTCAACGACATCAGGAAATTAACTAATATATATGTAAGTCCAAGAGAATTTTGATGTCGAAAGCCAAGACATAACATATCAAATGGAGCTCTGCGATCTTCAATCCGATTACGAAGTGCTGGCAGTTACAGAATCAGGAAATGCTTTTTGGAAAAAGTTATCTGAAGAAAAATTCCCCATTTTAAAATCATCAATGCTTAAGTTGGAGTCGTCTTTCGGAAGCACTTTTGTGTGTGAAGCTACATTTTTTCACATAAAGCATATGAAAAATGCGTATAGAAATAAGCTTTCAGATGTAATCCTCTTAGATCTGCTCCGAACTTCACTAAGTGAAGAAAAAGTAGATTTTGACAAACTTGTTAATGAATGTATGAATAATTAATAGAATGGGTATTAAAGTGTTAAAATAATTTTCAGTGTAAACATTTAATTTTTATACATTTACTATTATATAAATTTATCAAAATCGGATGACTATATCATATAGCTGCCATATAAAGGGTCGGTCAAAAAACTAGTTTTAGTGGGAAAAACTTTTTTGTTTTTCATCGTAGCGTCACCAATCGTAGTATATTATAGTTTTATATGATTTCACATAATTCTGGAAAAATGTATCAAAATCGGATCACTATAGCATATAGCTGCCATAGAAACGGTCGGTCAAAAAACTAGTTTTAGTGAGAAAAACTTTTTTGTTTTTTATCGTAGCGTCCCCAATCTTGGTATATATTAGTTTTATATGCTTTCACATAATTTTGAAAAAAATTATCAAAATCGGATGACTATAGCATATAGCTACCATAGGACCGATCGGTTGGAAAATGTGTTTTACTAAGAAAAGTTTTTTTTATGGTATCAAATTTTTATTATCAATGATTTAAAAATTTTTAATATTTGATATCTATAACCTATATATATTTGTCCAGTTAAATCAGTTGGAGTAAAGTTTTTCAAGTGTATTAAAACTTCGGCACAGTCGAAGTTAGCTTTGCCTTCTCGTTTCCACTAAATTTGGACTTTGATAACTCACAAAAACAGGGCTGCAAACGGTTCGAAACCGGAATTCCGACTTTTCTTTTACTGTGAACCGAACCTTAGACCGAACCTCTTGTAAAAAAAAGAACTGAACCTGAACCTGTTCCGAACCCAAACTTTTGGTTCGGTTCAACAAAAGTTACAAGTATTAGTTAATCGGCCAATCTCTCTACATATAAAAGAGTTTGTCCTGACTGACTGACTGATTCATTGGCAATCAACGCAGAGCCTGAACGGTAAGAGATAAAAAAATGAAATTTTCACAGAAGTTTCCTTATTAGTTGAAAGTGGGCACTAAGGCGGGGTTTTGGGAATATTCCACCCCTAAGGGGTGGAAAACTCCCGGAAAAGCTACTATGGGGAAAATTTTCTGTTTCCCAGATTTCGGAAAATCCGCCCACAAGAAAAATGGCCGGAAAATTCTTAATGAAAAAAACTATTTTTCGTCCGATTGACTTCAAACTCGGTTTGTGAGATATGCAAAATAATTAGACTTGAGATTTTCCGATGTTGGAAAATCCGCCCGAAAAGTCGGCAAATTCCCCGAAAATTCCATATGGAAAAAATTATTTTTCTTTCGATTGGCTTCAAACTCGGTTTGTAAGGATAGTATGCTTAATAATTAGACATGACATTTTCTAATGTTGGAAAATGCCCGGAAAACTCTTTATTGAAAAATCAATTTTTCATCCGATTGACTTTAAACTCGATTTGCAAGGAAAGTATGCCAAATAATTGGACATGATATTTTCCGGATTTTGTAAAATTCGCCCAAAAAAAGTTGGCAAATTCCCGGAAAATTCCATATGGAATCAACTATTTTTCAACCGATTGGCTTCAAACTCGGTTTGTAAGGATAGTATGAAAAATAATTGGATATGAAATTTTCCAACCGAAAAGTCGGGAAAATTTCCGGAAAATTCTATATAGAAAAAACTATTTTTCATTCGATTGTCTTCAAACTCGGTTTGTAAGTGAAGTATGCGAAATAATTGGACATGAGATTTTCTAATGTTGAAAAATCCGCCCACAAGGAAAATGCCCGGAAAATTCTATATGGAAAACATTATTTTTCATCCGATTGACTTCAAACTCGGTTTGTATGCAAAATAAGTTGACATTAGATTTTCCAATGTTGAAAAAAATTCGCCCCAAGAGTGGGAAATGCCTGGAAAATTCTATATGGTAAAACCTATTTTTAGTCCGATTGGCTTCAAAATCGGTTTGTGAACACATTATAGAAAATAATTAGACATTTGATTTCTCGATGGTGGATTTTCCGCACACAGGCAAGAATAATGGTGGGCGTATTTCGGTTCGGTGACAATGGCTATTTGTGAGCCGATTTGAATAAGATGCGCGCCGGGTAATATGCTAGTATATATATATATATATATTCTATATATATATATTCTATCCGTTAAATCAGTTTAAAAAAGCGTTTTATACAATATTGATCCTCTTTATTGCCTTGCCTTTTGCCTCTGACCCTATCCCTTATTTGCAATCATCAGCCTTGAGCGTGATCCTTCTTCTAAAATTTGAATTTTGTATATTTAAATATTTTGTTTATAATTCATAATTAAGGATCATCTGTTCCATACATCTCAGTTGTTGTCTTCAGTCTCCAGGGTGATTTCATAAATCAGCTCGCCATCATTATACTCCTGGCCAGCAGCCTGTTGTTGTTGCTGTTGCTGCTGCTGCAGCTGAAGCTGCAGCTGGTGATGATGCTGCTGCTGCTGCTCGAAGGCAGCAAAATATTGCTCTTCATCGATTAGCTCATCCTCCGCTTCGGGCTGTTCAGCTTCTTGCACCACATGCTCCACCAGCAGACGCTCATCTTCATCATCGAACGCAATTGTCGCATACTGAGGCTCCTCATTCTCATCCAAATAATTGCCATTTATATGTACATGCTCAGCGTCCTGCCGCTGATGCTCCTCCTCCTCCTCCTCCTGCTCCACCAATAGACCAGCATCCTCATCGTATTCATCCTCCAGTAGGCCATCTTGTGCCATCAATACGGGGGGTGATGATTCACTGTGCATAATTGTGCCCTGCTCATCGCCATCGCCGCCTTTGTTCAGGCGGCGAGTATTACTGCGACACTGAATCGAACGTTTGTGGGCATCAAAGTAATTGATATCGGTGAACTCCTCCTGGCACAAATAGCACACATACGTGTCCTGACTCAGATGCATCTGCTTGCGATGTCGCGCCATTTTGTGGGCATCACGGCACTGCATACCGCAGAAGGGACACTTGAGCATGCGCCGTTTGCCCATATGCACATTACGGATGTGTTCCTGCAGCGAAAAGTTCTTATAGTAGGCCTTGCTGCAATAATGACACTGATAGCGTCGCTTCTTCTCGTGCGTGGATTCGCGATGCCGCTTGAGCTGGGTGTGCTGGGCAAATGTCTTGCCACAAATCTCACAGATATGCTCCTTCTCCAGATGCCGGCGCTGATTGTGCACATGCAAATCCTGCTTGGTGGAGAAATACAGTTTGCATAGCTCGCATACATACGGACGGATGCCCATGTGGCGGCGTGCATGGCCGGCCAGATATTTGCAATCCCGATACGTTTCGATGCAATAGATGCAGGCATAGCGATTGGTGCCAGGTACCAGATGATTCTTTTGATGCTTCGACAGCTTTGTCCTGTGCATAACATCTGGACAAATGCCGCACTCAACCGGCAGCTTCTCGTCCAGAGGATTGCTAATCATGGAGAACTTAACAATGGGTGTGTTATCATCATCGAAATCAACAATGGTGGCTATCAGATCGTCGAAGAGTAGATAGCGACGTGGTCCCTTGAATGTGTCGAGCATTTTATCACTGGGCTTGGCATCGGCCACTAGATCATCATCTTCATCCTCCTCCTCGTCCTCTTCAAAGCTCTGAACCTGCTGTACCTTCACTTTCTGGGCCTGCATATGTGAGGCTGAAGGCGTGGGTGCGTTTATATAGTTCAGCTGCTGCTGCTCCTCTTCCTCCACCAGTTCTTCCATCTCCTGCAGCTCCTGCAATTGCTGCGCTGTGACCACATAGTGCTGTCCGCCTCCGCCGTTAGCTTCATCCTGCTGCTTCACCCTGGGCACGCTTAACAGCTCACGGCAATTGTCCACCAGCTGTTGACTCAAGTCCTCCTCATTCAATAGCAATTCATTCTCATGTCCCTCCTCATTGACAATGAGAAATTCCTCTTCATCGAATTCATTGTCATCATCCAAGACAACATAGGTGGCATCTTCGCCAACGCCAATGCCACCACCACCACCACCTCCTCCTCCACCGTCATCATCATCCGAGTACTCGTTCTTGGGCGGCAGAACAAACTCAATGATTTCGGACATGTCCAGATTCATCTATAACGGTTAATGCAATTAATTAACTTGCCTAAACTGGGTTAAAGCATTAAATATTTGCCACAAATAGAAAATTGAAAACAGATTTTAGCTGCTGCTCTCTCGTACGTCAGATATTAGGGATGTGTTTACACACATTTCCAACACTGACAGTAGTAGACAGACAGAGATGAGTAAAAACAAATTTAGCCTTTTTTTCGCAAAAAAAAAGTTGCAGCACTGTTACAGCTACCGTTATCGATTACTTGCTGCCAGCTAGATCTATCGATAGTTTAATGCCGCCATTTCGAAATGCCAGCCAAGTATTGTTTGTTATTAGAGATTTGAAATTTAAAAGATTTGTAACCATGACAACAAAAATTGTGAAACTCAACTCTAGATATTTATGGAATTAAAAGCCTTCAGCTAACTATGGACACAATTGTTTAGCACATCTCAAGGAAAAAATTGCTAGAATTTTCCAATGTTGAAAAATCACGTGAAAAAAAAAATATGATGAGTGATGAGCACGTAAAATCTTTTCGATAGTTTTTCTTATCGATAGTTTCTGTTATATTGTTGGTATTTCCGTGTACACAACAATCAGAGTTACACTACCTACCCCGTGTTTTTTTCTCTTTGTTGTTGTTGGGCTGCTCCCAAACTCAAATTTAATTATGGAATATAATATAAAATATATATAATATAATATATAATTGAACACCTTAAAAAATTTTGCAGTAAATAATCCGAATCGACATTTCGCCAAAGTAAACCCATCAAAATCCGAATCTAAAAATGCGAAAAAATTAATAAAATATACATATCTGTCCCGGTTTTCACTTTAGACAAAATTGTTTCGATAGATTTACTCTATCGGTTCATGGATTAATAATTTTTTTTTTATACCGATTACCTTGATTGTTCATTAAAAAAGCAAATATGTACCACATTCGAATTCACTTCAGTGAAAACCGGATTCATTTTTTGAACGATCGTTATTTTTGTGAACTAGTTCATTTTATGAACGACTTTCTATAAATTTTTTTTTTTTCATATTTTTATACCGATTACCTTGATTGTTCTTAAAAAAGCGAATAGACACATTCGAATTCACTTCGTAAAAAGATTAACTTTTGAACTATTGTTCATTTTTTGAACTAGTTTTTTTATGGATTGTTTCGTAATTTACTTATCGTTCTTCTTTTTTTTATCGTTTTATACGATTACCTTGTTGTTCTTAAAACAGCATTCTCTTGTGAAACCGTTTTTTTAACTGTTCATTTTATGAACGATTGTTTAGATAGATTTACTTTATCGGTTCTATACTCGTTATTTTTGACGTTCTATTTACTTTCGTTATGGATAAATAATTTTATTCATATTTTTATACCGATTACCTTGATTGTTCATTAAAAAAGCGAATATATACCACATTCAAATTCACTTTAGTGAAAAACGGATTAACTTTTTGAACTATTGTTCATTTTGTGAACTAGTTCATTTTGTGAACTAGTTCATTTTGTGAACTAGTTCATTTTGTGACCTAGTTCATTTTATGAACGTTTTAGTTTAAAAAAAATAAACTATACTTCAAAAACACTACACTCAATTTGAAATGAACATGGTAAGACTCAAGCCCCGCTTGGTCAGGCGAATGCTTTGAACAAATCTTTCGGGCCGAAATTTAAAAATCTACTTAGGTTCGTTAAATTGTTAAACCTCGAATTAAACCTTTGCCTTATTTTAACTTGAGTTTGTAGCCCTGTTTTTCGATAACAAGAGATGGACAAATTTTTACCTATCGGCGGGCTATCGCTATCGATCAACTTTCAATCGCTTTGGCGCGCTTTTGCCGTGTTAAATCACAGCGGCGCATGCGTAACAGCCGGGCGTCGTCTTCTTCTTTGGTCGCGCTTTGCGGTTAGTGCTTGACTAACTTGGCTAACTTCTTGGCTTTGCATTGCATTTGCACACTCGGTGGCGTGCGTTTGCGTTTGCCAGTTTCGTTTCGTACAATTTTTCTATGTTTTGGGCCCAAAGCGTGTGAAATGCGTTAATTAAAAAAAAAAAAAAAAACCAAAACAGAAGAAATATTTGAAATTTGCGGTTTACACTTGGTGTAAGAATTTTTTTTTTTTTTTTTGTCCGTACGTGTGAGTGTTTGTGTGGTTTATTAATAAAAAGGATAACTCCATTCCCAGTTAAAGGTAAGGCTAGACTTTGAAAGTTGTGTATTGTTAATTGGTATGATTATACCAATACGAAATACAATAAATAAACAATAAACAATAAACAGACAAACAAGCCAAAAAAAGATTACGAAAAGTTGCACACGCATTATGTTGATGTTGATTTAAGTTTTGTGATGTTCGCTTTTATCGCATTTTGGTATTTATTCACTTATATTTGTATTTGCTGCTGCTGCTGTGCTGCAATAAAAAAAACTTAGTTATATTAAGACAAACTTGACCCGATTTTTGTCAATCAAATGAGGAATTTAAGAGAGAGAGGAGCTTGTTAATACTTAGCTATGTGTAATGTCATTAATTAATTAAACCATTGGAGCTAAAATCATGCAGGCAAATCAATTTTTACGCAAATCATATTGATTCAATCGTACATAGTAGGGTCAACCATTACAGGGAATAAGATTGCTCAACAAAATATGCTCCTAAAATTTCAGTACTTGAAGTAAAGGGGTGGCTGATGAATGCTGCTACCAATAAAAAAAACATTATCCCAGGTGTTCTACAAATTGCTTTCGACCCCAAAAACGAACCAATTCCCATACGATTTGGGCCCCAAAATCGAACCAATTCCCATAAGATTTGGTTCGTTTTTGGGGTCGAAAGCGATTTCTAGAACACATTGGAATAACTTTTGTTCTGTGTTTTTATTTCACTGACTGATCTTTTTATTTAGCAAATTTTTAAAATACGGAACGGAATTGTATTCAGCTCTTAAAATAATTTACATGAATTTTGAAAAGGGATTTTAAAGTTCATTAATGTAGCAACATTCATCGACCACACCCTATAACTTTTTAGTTGCAAAAACTCTCTTATCAAAAATACCATTTTATACTGCATTAACGACCTCCCATACGTTTGGTAAACTGCCAAAGTACTAACGATCTCAAAGAGCCATAATAATAACCTCAGGGAATTAAACCGGAACCTGTACCGAATTTGTTTCCGTAAAAAACCGATTAAAACTCCGAACCAGCAACGATATTTTTTTTTTTTTTTTTGAGAACCGATATTGTTGGAAACATCGTACAACGTTTTTCACCGCATTTCACAAATTTTGCGGAACCCCCCCGAACCTTAAAAGATTAATGTTCTGTAGAAAATTACATGAAAATACTTTATTTTCATAATTATACCCAAAAACGACCAAATTTCCATACAATAGACTTATCCTAACCTACAAACCAATACGCGTAACCAAATACCGAAATAAACTAGAACCTGAAAGGGATAAGAGAAGGGATAAGGGAACTGAAATTCAATTCGTTTAAATTCCCTGAATTAACGTCCTCTCTTAATTCTAGCATTTTTTGTCAGAAGCATTAGAACCCAGGCTGCAAACCTCCAAAATTGTTAAATAGGTTCGGTTCGAAAGTTCGAACCACTGAGGAATCTGTGTGTATTGGTTCGTGGACCGTTTCCTGGAACCCCTGAACCTTAGGTTTTGGTTCAAACCTGGGTTTACTTAGACAAAAAGAAAGACAAAGAAATGTCGCTTCTTTCTTTTGAGTAGATTTTTGGGATTATCATTACATTCAATACCCAAAGTCGAGAATTTTGAAATAAGCCTAAGATTTCCTGGACAAGAAAATTCTTACCAACTTGGTTAGAAAAAATCTGACATCGGTTGGGATATCTTGGATATTTTGTTTGATTAGGCTTTCACCTCTACTAACAATCTTTAGTGTTAGTGATACCTGGAACAGGTTTTAAGACCTTTCCAAAGTTTATTTGCATTTTGTTCTATTCTATGTAATTTTTCACCGTGCTTTCGGGTCGCAGGATGCTCTCATAATCATCTTTTAAAATACTTTTATTAACAATTTCTTTTGTTTGAAAAATTCCCTAATATTATGGACCGAATCTTCTTTTTTAATCAGTGGTCCGGTTCGGGTTCAAGTTGAGTTGTCAAAAATGTAAAAGGCTTATGGTCCGGGGTCCGGTTCGGGCACTTCGAAAAACCCGAACCGATTTTATTTAAATTCGCTCAGCTTCAGTTCCAGTGTGACCGTTCGCTAATGGTCTCATAATATTCGTCTTCACAGCAGTAAATTTAGGGTTTAAATTGAATAAGTTTTTTATAATATATAAATACCCGAATTCAAAAGGCTCGTCAAAAGGTGTTTACAAGCCTTATAATGGTTTATCTACTTGAAGGATCGCCGCCAAACGTGCGTCTATACATTCTCTAGGAATACGAGCTCCAAATTCTTGTTTCAGCGTTCTAGTTTATTCATTCAAGCAAGGATTTTCGTTTTCATTTGTTTTAATACCCTTGCAGTGGATGTATTCAAATTGTTGTTATGTTTGTAACGCATAGAAAGAAGCATCTTCGACCCCATAAAGTATATATGTATATATATTCTTGATCAGTCGATCTAGCCTTGTCCGTCTGTTTCTATGACATCTCATTCCTTAGTTTCAAAGGTATCTTAAACAAATTTGTGCAAAAAGTTATTAAATATATTTGTCTGTACTGGGCGTATCGAATGACTGTAGCATATTGCTGACATCGGTCCAAAAACTAGTTCTAGTGAGAAAAATCTTTTAGTTATCTATGAATTATGTTCTATGTTATATAGCTGCCATACAACTAAGCGGTCTGAAAATCGATCTAAGTCAGTTTCAAACTTGGTATTTAATAATTTGATATGCTTCCACATAATTCTGCCTAATTTGATCAAAATCGGTTGACTATATTCTATAGCTGTCATAGAACCGATCGATCTAAAAATTGATCTTTGTAAGAAAACTTGTTTGTTTTCTGTAGATACGTCTTCAAAATTGGTATTAAATAATTTTATATGCTTCCCCATTATTCTATTTAGTTTGATCAAAATCGGATGACTTTGTGGTATAACTGTCATAGAACCGATCGGTCTGAAAATTGATCTTAGTAGGAAAAACTTTTTTGTTTTCTATAAAAACGTCTTCAAACTTGGTATTAAATAATTGTATATGCTTTCACATAATGCTGCCTAGTTTGATCAAAATCGGTTGACTATATCCTGTAGCTGTCATAGAACCGATCGATCTAAAAACTGATCTTAGTGAAAAAAACATTTTTGTTTTCTGTAGAAACGTCTTCAAACTTGGTATTTCATAATTTTATATGCTTTCACACGATTCTGCCTAGTTTGATCAAAATCGGATAAATATATCCTATAGCTGTCATAGAACCGATCGGTATTAAAATTGATCTTAGTAAGAAAAACTTTTTTGTTTCCTATGGAAACGTCTTCAAACTTTGTACTTGGTCAATTTATATGCTTTTACATAATTATCCATAGTTTGATCAAAATCGGTCGACTATATCCTATAACTGTCATAGAACTAATCGACCTAAAAATTGATTTTAGTAAAAAAAAATTTTTTGTTTTCTATAGAAACATCTTCAAACTTGGTATTTGATCATTTTATATGCTTTCACATAATTCTGCCTAGTTTGATCAAAATCCGATGACTATATCCTATAGCTGACATAGAAGCGATCGATCTAAAAATAAGTCTTAGTAAGAAAATCATTTTAGTTTTCTATGGAAACGTCTTCAAACTTGGTACTTATTATTTTTTACAAGCATCTACACAATCCTAGGAAGTTTGATCAAAATCGGACGTCTATATCCTATAGCTGAAATACAACCGATCGGTGTAAAAGTAGATCTAAGTTAGAAAAACTTGTTTGATTTCTATAGAAACGTCTTCAAAACTGGTATTTAATAATTTTAAAATCACTCACATGATTCTGTCTAGTTTGATAAAAATCGGATAAATATATCGCATAGCTCCGAAATTATAAATATTTGTAAGAAAGTGCCGAAATTTGAAGAAACTGCAAGCTTTCCTCATTTTTGTGATTATTTTTTAGTGATTTTGTTGTGTCTTGGAGTGACTGTATGTATGTATATTCGTATGACAACACACAAAATCAAGTATACGGGGTATTTCAATGAATGAATGAATGAATGGGTAGATCAATGAATGTTTTAAATATTTAAAACTTTCTTTAATCGAGAAAGTAATTCATAAATGTATAACAATATTTTATTTAGAAAGAAATTAAATGTAGATCAAAGGATCAAATTCAAAATAGAATTTCCTTGATTTATTTCGATTATTCAGATTTGTCATTAACCTGCGCAACGGAATGAAATTGAAGTCAAATTTGATGAATAATTTGTTGACTGACCCAAAATTCATTTTCTAACCCATGCCAATCTTCTTCTCTCTCTCTCTCTCTCTCTTCTCACTAGGCAGACGACACCAGACGACGGCGTCAAAGACAACAACCAGATTCTTGTATAGTTGGAGTAGGCCAATTAAGTCTAGGCACCCGCCCCCTCCTCCCCACATCCCAACCACCAACAACAACAACAACTGTTCCGCCCCTTGTTCCTAATCAAGCAGCAGCGGCAGGTGTTGATTGCGGTTTTTTTTTTTTATTTTTCATTTGCCGGGGCGGGTCTGGGTCTGGGCCGACGACGACGACGGCAAACGGGAAATCGGAAACATGTTCTTCTCCTCCTTCATCTTACTAGGCAGTGTTATCGGTTTGCTGCATCTGCCGCAATTTGTGTGTCATGCTAGCTGGGCAACCAGAACGACAACACTACAAGCAGCGGCGACCCCCGCCTCCTCCTCCTCCTCCTCCTCCTCCTCCTCCTCCTCCTCCTCGAGCATGCAAATCCAGAGTTTGCAGGTGAACTGCACCAGGGAATTGCTGCATATGCAAATGCAACTAAATCGTCCCTTTCGTGGCCTACTCTATGCCAAGGATTTCCCCCTGGAGTGTCGCACACGTGGTCAGGATACGGAGCAACTGCATTTGCGTATACCCACCTCGGGTTGTGGCGTACGTGCCGAATCCTTAGCCGATGGCAGTTTGGAGTATACGGTACGGGTGATGCTACAAATGGAGCAGAAGCTACGTCAGAGTACGGACATTTTGAGTACGGTGAAATGTCTGTTGCCTGCCCAGGCCATGGGTATGCCGGTGCCGGCCTTGAGAGTGGAAAATGGACGAGAAAGGTGAGTGTAGAGAGAGAGAGTGTGTGCTGGGGGGCCTCATCTGACCTTGATTTGTCCTCCATAGAAATGCACGCATGCGTGCTGTGGCCGCGCCGCCTCCCTACCCATTCACCATCATCATCATCATCCTCATCCTCATCCCGTGGAGACACCGCGCGTGCGCATTTGGTTAGAATTGGGCGGACCCAATGGTTCGGGCTCTGTGGAGGTGGGCGTGGCCACCACCTTAACCGTTCGAGCCATTGTACCCGGCAACATTGGCGTTCGTGTGGTGGACTGTGCCGCCTTGGATGGCCTGGGCGAGTCCACACAACAGCTGCTCGACGCACGCGGCTGTCCCATCGATGAGCAGGTGAGTTTTTTGCCGCAATTTGCGTAACCTAAGCCCCGGGCAGAGCACATTCTATGCATAGTGAGACGAACGACGAGTTGATGAACCGTTAGGCCAAAAAAGACCGAAAGACAAAGGCCATTAATTATGCCACAAATTAAGCTGCAGGGCAAACGAATTGATCGCGTTTAACTTTCATTTTTATAGACATCCAGATCTACAGGGTAGCAGCACAGCACGCACAAACAACGAATAAAAGTTTGACTTAAGTTTTAGAAAAAAAAAGATGGTCAAGATATTTGAAGTTAAACGAAAGGTGCAGGGGGGTTGGGGCTATATGGTGAAGGTGCCAATACTTCACAATTCAGTTCTAATTATTTTTGACAAAAATTTAAAAATTAAAAAAAAAAACTAGTTCAAAAAAAAAGCTAGTTCACAAAATTAGTATGTTTAAAAAATGAACTAGTTCAAAAAATGAACTTAAGTTAAAAATAAACGTGTTCAAAAATAAATTAGTCCAAAAATGAACCAGTTCAAAAATAAACTAGTCCAAAAATGAACCAGTTCAAAAATAAACTAGTTCAAAAAATGAAGTTTAGTTGAAAATGAACCTGCTCAAAAATAAAATAGTTCAAAAATGAGCCAGTCCGAAAATGAACTAGTCATAAAATGAAATAGTTAAAAAATTAAATCGTTCAAAAATGAGCCAGTCCAAGAATGAACTAGTCATAAAATGAAATAGTTCAAAAATGAAATAGTTCAAAAAATGAACTGGTTCAAAAAAATAAACTAGTTCAAAAAAAAATTTGAACCTTTCAAAAATTAACTAGTTCAAAAATGAGCAGTCCAAAATGAATAGTCATAAAATGAACCTAGTTCAAAAATAAACTAGTTCAAAAATGAACTAGTTCAAAAAATGAGCCAGTCCAAAAATGAACTAGTCAAAAAATTTAAAAATAGTTAAAAAATTTATAGTTAAAAATGAAATAGTTTAAAAAATGAACTAGTCCAAAAAATAAACTAGTTCAAAAAATTTACTTTAGTTGAAAATGAACCTGTTCAAAAATTAACTAGTTCAAAAATGAGCCAGTCCAAAAATGAACTAGTCATAAAATGAAATAGTTAAAAAATGAAATAGTTCAAAAATGATCTAGTTTAAAAAATGAACTAGTCCAAAAAATAAACTAGTTCAAAAAAATTTACTTTAGTTGAAAATGAACCTGTTCAAAAATTAACTAGTTCAAAAATGAGCCAGTCCAAAAATGAACTAGTTCATAAAATGAACATAGTTAAAAAATGAATTATCAGCATGTTCTAGTTAAAAAATTAAATAGTTCTAAAATGAAATAGTTCAAAAATGAACTAGTCCACAAAATAAACTAGTTCAAAAAATGTACTTTAGTTGAAAATGAACCTGTTCAAAAATTAACTAGTTCAAAAATGAGCCAGTCCAAAAATGAACTAGTTCATAAAATGAACTATATTTCAAAAATGAATTGTCAGCCTTGTTCTTGAATTCCACTTCCACAAAAGTTTTGTGATTTGGATACCCAATTTGGTCAAAAAACCGGTTTGAAATCACAAAACACTTTTGTAGAAGTGGAATTCTGAACATGGCTGTATATTTCAAAAAAAGAACTTAAGTTCTAAATTTGAACTTTAGGTCACAAATCGCAAATATTTATTAATTAGCTACAAAATTTTCGTTTATCCTAAAAATGTGAATAAAATGAAAGCATATCATCTAGTCGAGTCGTTACTCTTTTGATAGATACATTCTCATTTGAAAGTAAAACTTGCCTATATTGAAAATTCACAAAACTGAAAGCTCCTCGTCAAACCCACCCATCTACCCAACAAAAATAAACTAGTCCGAAAATGAACTAGTTCAATAAACAGTAAAAATAAAAATAACTAGTTCAAAAAAAAACTTTTCTTAAAAATTAACTTGTTAACAAAATAAACTTAGTTCAAAAAATAAAAGAACTTTAGTTCAAAAATAAACTTTAGTTCAAAAATGAACTTTAGTTCAAAATGAACTTTAGTTCAAAATGAACTTTAGTTCAAAATGAACTTTAGTTCAAAATGTTTAGTTCAAAAGAACTTTAGTTCAAAATGAACTTTAGTTCAAAATGAACTTTAGTTCAAAATGAACTTTAGTTCAAAATGAACTTTAGTTCAAAATGAACTTTAGTTCAAAATGAACTTTAGTTCAAAATGAACTTTAGTTCAAAATGAACTTTAGTTCAAAATGAACTTTAGTTCAAAATGAACTTTAGTTCAAAATGAACTTTAGTTCAAAATGAACCTTTAGTTCAAAATGAACTTTAGTTCAAAATTATTTTGAAAATGACCTTTAGTTCAAAATGAACTTTAGTTCAAAGGAACTTTGTTCAAAATGAACTTTAGTTCAAATGAACCTAAACTTTAGTTCAAAATGAATTTTAGTTTGTTTTTCAGAACTAATGAACTTAGTTCAAAGAACTTTTTCAAATGCTTTAGTTCAAAGGACCTTTAGTTAAAAAGAACTTTATTTGAACTTTAGTTCAAAATGAACTTTAGTTCAATGTGTACTTTAGTTCTATTATATCTTAGTTCTAAATGAACTTTTTCTAAATCCGAACTTTAGTTCAAAATGAACTAAAATGAACTTTAGTTCAGAATGCTTAAAAATGAACTTTAGTTCAAAATGAACTTTTAGTTCAAAATGAACTTTAGTTCAAAATGAACTTTAGTTCAAAATGAACTTTAGTTCAAAATGAACTTTAGTTCAAAATGAACTTTAGTTCAAAATGAACTTTAGTTCAAAATGAATTTTAGTTCAAAATGAACTTAAGTTCATAATGAACTTTAGTTCAAAATGAATTTTAGTTAGAAATAAACTTTAGTTAAAAATAAACTTTACTTCAACAAATGAAAATTTTAATGAATTAGCTACAAAAATTTCGTTTGCCCTAAAAATGTTTGACTAAAATGAAAGCATATCATCTAGTCGAGTCGTGAAAGATACATTCTCATTTGAAAGTAAAACTTGTCTATATTGAAAATTGACAAAACTGAAAGCTTGAGTGACAACCACCTCCCCCTACCCCCTTGCCAATTCACCCATCTACAACCCAGTGACTGCCTGCCTGATGGCAATATGTAAGAGGCCCAGTGGCTCATTAATTGTAACAGTTATTATTACAGCACCCAAACCAATGACTGACGTTAAGAGAACGGTTTTAGACACAATTATGCGAGCATCGTTAGAACAGTTTTCGTTGCCCAGCCAAGCCAAGCAGTCGAGTCAAGCAGCCATTAAAAAACCGTCTATGGCCAAAACAGTTCTTTGGCTCCGCAGTTCTTCTTGAGTAAATTAGGAGGTCACAGCAATTAGCCAACAGTGAAATACATAGAAATGTTAAGCGTTTAGCATTTTGACATGCTGCTGCTGTTGCTGCTGCTGGTTGCTCCATCTCACCATACCCCATCCATCTGCCCCAATGCCAAGGCATTTGCATTTTGGTCCGCTTTGTGCACATGTCATTCCATGGCCCAGAAATGGGTCAAACAAATCTTTTGACTGAGCAAGAAAAATCACACGGCTTAATTTTTGTTTGAAAAAAAAAAAACAAAACAACATTTGCATTTTATGTTTGTTTTATTGTTTGACTGACTCTGACTGGCCGCGTCTTCCGTTTTAGCACATTTCATTTTCTTTTCGGGCCCCCCCCCCCTTCACCCGGTTCGTTCATTGCAAATTTATGCGCACACCCATTGCCAAGTTGATTTGTTTGGTTTAGAAAAACTTCTGGGTCAGAAGAGCGTGGTAGAAAAGTGAAATAAAACAAAAACAAACTTTTGTCTTTGTCTTTAGAAAGATGACACCGATATGCGACCCACTGAGAAACACTAGAGTTCCGTTAGAAGAGTTCCAAGTGAGAGGTCATCCTGTAACAAAGTAACGCATCACGCATTCGCTTAGGTTAGGCTAGGTCAGGGCTAGAGTTGAGTCATGTTCTTATATATAAAATATATGTATATATTATATATATGCTTGATCAGGTGGATGAGTCGTCTGTCTGTCTGTTATAACTGGGATGCAAATCGGTTCTGAACCGAACCAAACCGTAGCGAACCGTTTATTTGTGCAAGTAAACTGAACCAAGAACCATACCGAAAACCTCCTATGAAAACGGTTTGGTTTAGTTTATCGTTGGAAAACAGTGTTAGAAAACAAAGTTAAAAGACAGAGTTAGAATAGGAAAACAATATTGAAAAAGAATGTTGAGAAACAATATTGAAAAACAGTGTTGTATTGCATTGTTAGAAAACAGTGTTATAAAATTTGTTTAAAATACAGTATTGAAAAACAATATTAAAAAACAGTGTTGGAAAGTAGTGTTAGAAAACAATATTGAAAAGAATATTGGGAAACAATGTTGAAAAACAGTGTTGTATAGCTGTGTTGGAAAACAGTGTTATAAAATTGTGTTGGAAAACAGTATTGAAAAACAATGTTAAAAAACAGTGTTGGAAAGTAGTGTTAGAAAACAATATTGAAAAACTTTGTTTTTGAGTTTAATTTTAAATTAACAAAAAAAAAATGTTGAAAAACTTTTTTTTATGTTTAATTTTACATTTTATTGTTACCTAAGGGCAACTTACAAAAAACAAAAATAAACTTATTCTAAATAAAGAAATTTGCGTTAGGTAAAGTTGGGAATAAAAAAAAAAGAAAAGTACTTTTATAAAGGGATCCACAGCTGGTCTAAATGTATGATTCTCCGTATGAATTCATAGAACAATCCAAATTATTCAAATTCATTATATGGATCTTGTAGGGAGGTCATATATAAGTAAGCCTCCAGACTATTTGTTTTAAGTTACATTGTTTTTATTTTCATAATGGTAACTAAAATATGATAAACAATGCTTTAAAGGACTTATGTAAAATGTACCTTTTTAGTACCTTTACCTAAGTACTGAAATATCCAGATACCATTTACCTTACCAAGGTGTATTTTTTCTGCAAATACCTTGTACCTAAAATAGGTAAAAAATATGAGTACCTTTCCAATCACTGGATATATCGAATTTCGATATCGTCTAGCAAGTCTAGCAGACGATCCAAATAATCGGCAGCCTCTTAATTTATTATGTCTACAACCATAGGCACATTTAGTTCTTTTTTTAATGCTACGAGTTCTCATGTCCTGATATTTTGCGTAGTTATTTAACCTGGAGTACTCGCACCTTGTCTAGTTGTGATTTTGATGCTATGCCATATACCTGGAGGCCATATCTTCAGGAGCTGGAGTTATTTTAGGCTTGTATACATGAAAACAGTGTTGGAAAATAGTGTTGGCAAACAGTGTTGGAAAACAATGTTGGATAACAATGTGAAAAAAGTGTTGGAAAATTGTGTAGGAAAACAATGTTGATAAACAGTGTTGGAAAATAATGTTAAAGAGCTGTCTTGAAAAATAGTGTTGGCAAACAGTGTTGGAAAACAATGTTGGATAACAATGTGAAAAAAAGTGTTGGAAAATTGTGTAGGAAAACAATGTTGAAAAATAGTGTTGGCAAACAATGTTGAAAATCAGTGTTGGAAAACAATGTTGAGAAGCAGTGTTGGAGAACAGTGTTAGAAAACTCCCTAATAAAAATTTTATTTGTAAAGCCACGGTTGGCCAGGCTATTGTTGTAGTGTATGATGTGTCGGTGAGTGTTGGATGTTTCACATAAAAATAAGTCTCCCAGGCTTTTTTTTTGCAGAGGGTATATTAAAATTGTCACGATGTTTGTAACGCATAGAAGGAAGCATCTCCGACCCCATAAACTATATATATCTTGATCAGCATGACTCTGGTCTATATAGCCTGTCTGTCCGTCGGTTCGTCTGTCCGTCCGTCTCTTTCTATGCTATCTCCTCCCTCAGTTTTAAAGCTATCTTGACCAAACTTTGCAAAAAGTCTTTAAATACACATAGGCTGCACATTTGTCGGAATCGGCCGGATCGGATGACTATATCATAACGCTGCCATAGGAACGATCGTTCCAAAAACTAGTTCTAGTAAGAAAAACTTTATTGTTTTCTATCGTAGCGCCGCCAATCTTGGTATATATTAGTTTTATATGCGTTAACACAATTCTGGAAGATTTTATCAAAATCGGATGACTAAATCATATAGCTGCCATAGGAACGATCGGTCTAAGAACTAGTTCTAGTTAGAAAAACTTTTTTGTTTTCCATGGTAGCGTCACTAATCTTGGTATATGTTAGTTTTTTACGCTTTTACATTATTCTGGAAAAATGTATCAAAATCGGATCACTATAGCATATAGCTGCCATATAAACGGTCGGTCAAAAAACTAGTTCTAGTGAGAAAAACTTTTTGTTTTCTATTGGCGTCCCCAATCTTGGATATTTAGTTTTATATCCTTTTACATAATTCCGGAAAATTTATCAAAATCGGATACTATAGCTATAGCCCATATAATCAGTCGGTCAAAAAACTAGTTTTAGTAGAAAAACCTTTTTGTTATCAATGTTATCTACTGTAGCTTAAAATGAGTAAGGGTATTAAAACTTCGGCACACCGATGTTATTTGCCTTTCTTTTTTTTTTTTTATCTGAGATTTTAAAAGTTGACAGGGTTAGAAATTGGATAAAGATTTGGTTTAAAAAAAACTTTTATTTGACATACGGGTCGTATGAGTAATTTTTGTATGTAAAATTTAAGACCAATGCGCAAGGCTTAATACGAAAAATGAAATAAGTTCATTGGAAATGAACTGAGTTACGGGTTTCTTATTCAAGCTTATGGAGATCCGTCTTAATCAATTATAGCCTTCATATTCGTATGAACGAAGAGATCATAGAGATGGTAAAAGCTAGAGGTTTAAAGAATTATGGAACGTAATTTCCTTCTATCAAACTCTTCTTGTAGTTTTTATGAGCGACTTGTTAGAGCTTAGATATGACTTTTTCCTTTTTTTTTTGAATTTAAGATTGATCCAGGAACACGGCAAACATATTTGGCATAATTTGCATACTAATATTAATTTTTTTGTTTGAACTCGTTTGAACTTCCGCAGCGATTGTTGTGTTTCTATCTCAAATTTCGCATTCACACACACACACCCACACACATGCCACAACACGTGCTTGGGGGCGTGTGTGTGTAAATTGAAACCCAAACATCATCACGCGGGGCCCTCTTGTTACTTGCTCTAGCTCTTCACTCGCAGAGAGAGAGAGAGAAGAGGTAACAATGGCAAGACGTAAGTCACAAAGTTTTGTAATTTCATACATGGCATGCATATGTGTGTGTGTGTGTGTGTGTGTGTGTGCCATAACTCTTAACACTGGCATTGTTTTTGTCATTGAACTTGGCACATGACTTTTGTTACCGTTTTTTCTCTCATTTTCTTTCGTAACGGAAATGTCCAAATGCAACTCTCTGTGGGAGAATTGTATGAAAGACATTACAAAAAAAAGTGCCCCAAAAAACTGGTTCAAAATAATTAGTAAAGATGTCGCCGAGCGAGCGGCGGGGTTACAAGGTTGAAGGTGAATTAACTTTGTTGTACTTTATTTTGCAGGTAATGCCCGCTCTCCACACCCGTCACAAGCCCGCCGAGGAGGGTTGGTCCAAACACCATGAGGAAGATCTGGTCGAGCGCACGTTTACGGCCACATTTCCCGCCTTCAAGTTTCCAGATCGTGAACGTCTGCATGTCAGTTGCGGTGTGCAGCTTTGCAAGGGGAAGTGTCCGAATGTGAGTAGCTCCAAGGCAACCCCCACCCCCCACCACCGACCCTCTTCTTTATGCATTATTTGAATTAATTGCAATGAAAACGAAAGTGTTGCCTACTGCCGCTTCTGCTGTATACAAGTGGGTGATGGGTGGGTGCTGCTGCCGGTGCTCAGCGTAGCGTGTTATGCATTTTATTTTTTTTTGTTGTTGTTGTGTTGGGCCACTACTAATTAATGTGGTTATTGCACCAAAATGCACTCAGCTAAGCCTTGCCGATTGCAGCAGTAGAAACACTTATTATGTTTACGGGTGACTGTCACCACTTTGCACCACCAACAAAAAAACACTTCAAAAACATTGCCACACTTCAATCCTTACAGCTCAATTGTCGCCTGACCGAGCAGCAACTGCAACTGAATGCCGATCAGCATTTGGCACGCATCGAGGTATTCAACTCGCTGGCGGTGACGGCACCACAAATTGAAGTGGATCGCCTGCGTTACGATAGGCGTTACAATATGAGCGGTAAGTGATCCATGAATTCTATTAAAAATGCATAGAAATCTTGTATGAAATATATGTAACATTTCTAGGGCCGATTTCACATTTTTTACAATTTTATTCTCTATGTAGAAGATCAGAATTCGGCCCTTAGTGAGCTCTAACTCACTTTTGTTTATAGTAGGAAATTTTCTTATAAAATCCAAAATTTTTTAAACCTTTCAAGATTAAGTTACAAAATTTCATAAGGAAAAAAAAAATAGATTTTTGGCATCTAGCTTGACAGTGTATAACTTGGCCGTTTGACCTTAGATTTTAACCTACTAAAGCTTATTTGACGCGCAATTGATGTTTTACTACGATTTAAGAAGAAACTTCTTTACTTTTAATTTTTTTCAATTTTATGTGAATTTTTTAAGTTATATTTTTGAAATTTTTTTTTTAAATCACATTTTCGGCATCTAGCTTGACAGAGTATAACTTGGCCGTTTTACCTTAGATTTTAACCTACAATAGCTTATTTGACGCGTAATTGATGTATTACTACGATCCAAGAAGAAAATTAATCACTTTTAATTTTTTTCAAATTTATGTGAATTTTGTAAGTTAAATTTTCGAAAAAAAAAAAATTCACATTTTGAGCATCTAGCTTGACAGTGTATAACTTGGTTCTTCTACCATAGATTTTAACATACATTAGCTTATTTGACGCGTAATAAATGTATTACTTTGATCAGAGAAAAAAATTATTCACTTTTAATTTTTTTCAAATTTATGTGAATTTTTTTTAAAAAAAAAATTTTGTAAAACTTGACAGTGTATAACTTGGCCGTTTTACCTGAGATTTTAACCTACAAAAGCTTATTTGACGCGTAATTGATGTATTACTACGATCCAAGAAGAAAATTATTCACTCTTAATTTTTTTCAAATTTTCAAAATTTCAAAAATTAAAAAAAAAAAAATTCACATTTTGGGCATCTAGCTTGACAGTGTATAACTTGGCCGTTTTACCATAGATTTTTACATGCTATAGCTTATTTAATGCGTAATTGATGTATTACTGCAATCAGAGAAAAAAATTATTCACTTTTAATTTTTTGCAAATTTATGTGAATTTTTTAAGTTAAAATTTTGTAAAAAAAATGTTTATAAAAATTCACATTTTGGGCATCTAGCTTGACAGAGTATAACTTGGCCGTTTTAACTTAGATTTTAACCTACTATAGCTTATTTGACGCGTAATTAATGTATTACTACGATCCAAGAAGAAAATTATTCACTTTTATTTTTTTTTTAAGTTAAAATTTTTAAAAAATTCACATTTTGGCATCTAGCTTGACAGTGTATAAAATGACCGTTTTACCATAGATTTCAACATACAATTGCTTATTTAACGCGTAATTGATGTATTACGTAGGTTGCTATATATATATTTCTGGCCTAATAATGAAAACGCGAATATTTATGATCAAAAATGGTTTTATTGTGTTTTCAAAGTATTCTCCAGCAAGATTTATACACTTTTGCATGCGCTCAAACCAATTGTCGAAGCACTTTTTCCACTCCGATTGAGACACCTCCAAAAACATGGTTTTTAAACTCTTCAACACGCATCTTCTGGCGGGAATAAAAAAGAAGTCATTGGGTGCCAAGTCAGGGCTGTACGGCGGATGACCCATCAATTCGACGTTTTGGGCGGTCAAAAAGGCGCTGGTGTGAGCTGATGTGTGAGCTCGCATTGTCATGGTGCACAATGATCTGTCTTCTCTTGTTCGTTTTTCGAATTTCTCCGAAGACTTCAGGCAAACAAATTGTGGTGTACCACTCAGAATTGACCGTCCTACGTTGCTCAAGCGGAAAGTCGCACAGACGTTTTACCGAAGAAACAGGCGACCATTTGCTTCGAAGTGCTTCTTCCACGAACGACTTTCGTTGGATTTGGCTCGTCTTCGAAGACCCACACGGTCGTTTGCTGTTTTGTTTCGGGCTCATAAGCATAGATCCATGATTCGTCACCTGTGACGATCTTATAAACGTCTTTTGAAACACCGCGATTATATTTTTTCAAAATTTCTTTGCACCAATCCACACCAGCCTTTTTTTTTTTTTTAATTGTGCGGATCCAACGAGAACAAACCTTTTTACGCCCAGGTGTTCATGCAATATCGAATGTATGCTGGTGGAAGAAATGCCCAAGGATGCCTCTATGACACGGTATGTCACATGACGATCTTGCATTATCAGTTCACGCACGGCATCAATGTTTTCTGGCACAACGACTGTTTTTGGACGACCTTTACGACTTTCGTCTTCGAGCGAGCGTCTTTAAACCAATTGTTCGCAGTGCTGTAGGATGGTGCTTCATCGCCATACAAAGATTTAAGTTCATCGTTGCACTCTTCTTGTCGTGATAATCCACGTCGAAAGTTGTGAAAAATGATTGCACGAAAATGTTCACGAGTTAATTCCATTTTTCTGCCGAGGTAAGTTTTTGATTAATCGTTAATCGATATCAAACGTGGTCACACATGAAAGAGTTGTATGGAGCTTTTATCGATAAAAGTTCAAACTTTTTTTGGGAAAAGGCCAATTGGTCCTAAAATGGCTAGAAGTGACCTAGGCTTAACTAACTTAAATAGCAACCCACGTAGAAATAAGCTAAAATCAAGCTCACCCGAGCTGAACATGATATCAAGATGAGAATTCTATCGAGAATTCTTTTAAAAATCCGGGATCAAGGGATTCGAAGTCTTACACAATTTATAACTAAGACGGGATTTACGTGATGAAGCAAACTTCATGAAGTTTTCTTAGTAGGCGAGAGATTTATATGTATTTCTTTAGGATTCGTTTAAAAGGTCTGAAAGATTTCCTTTAATTCCACGCCTACTAGAAAACTTCTTGAAGTTTTCTTCTGGTGTAAATCCTTCGACTAAGTCTATTTCGGGCCTTCCGGGCTTCCTGCTTTAGATATAAAGTTAAATATTTTCCCGGTTCAAAAGCGGTTAATATTTAAGTGAATACTTATATTTGTAAATATATTTAAAAAATATCAGTTTATCAGCCACATGTTCTCTTCTCAAATCCCACCCCTCCCCACCATCTTCTTTTCTTTTTTTTTTGTTTTTTGTTTTGATTTCGTTTCAGTAGAGGAATACGGCCCCAATGTGCGTCCACTGCCCGGCGAGGGTACCCTCTGTCTCTCCATTTCCAAACTGGCCATTTCATTTTGTATTCTGGGTCTCATCTTTCTGGTGGCTGTGATTGTGGCCATCTTTTCCTTAATACGGACACGTCGTCGCGAGCGTCGACATGGCGGCGGTCACAATGCCAGTGCCCTGGGCTTAGGTTTGGGCCTGGGCGGAATCGCTGGCACCACCACCAGCACCTCGAACAGCAGCAGTCGCCTGCATCGTGATCGCACCGAAATCTGCACCTCGATGTTCTCGTCCAGCAGCGAATCGGCTCAGTCGGCGGCACCGCGTTTTGGTGGCAAATTTTTAATGCCCTATTATCCGAATACCCTGCCCTATGGTCGCGTCTATTAGTTAAGTTCGCTCTTTCTCTCCTTAGACTGATGTGAGAATGTTATCTCAAACACACACACACCCTTTAATTCGTTTAACGAGTTTAATTAATTAAGAATTAGGTTTAAGGTTTTTAACTCACAATGAAAAGGCCTTGAAAGCATTTTGTGCCCTGTTTCTTTGTTTAGGGGTGTAAAATGTATTTTAATGCCTTTTCGTTTTGTAGTATATTAATTGGAGTAATTTTTTTTTTGATTTATATTAGCTAAATTCAGTTATGAAATAATTACAACAAATACAATTTTACTTACCTTAATAAATAAATAATAAATGCATTTTTTTTTAAATATTTTAATAGGTTATCAACGGATATTCAAAAGCAAAAGTCTCAGCTGTGTTGCCATGACTTGATAAGTCTGTGAACTTTTGACAATTTTAAGCAAGAGCTGCCGCATTTAGTTTATAACTTGGCAGCCATTTTGACGTTGGGGTAAAAAAAAAGTGAACTATTTCTGCTTTATATATAACAGAAAATTTTGTTAAGGTAAGTACTAAGCTTTATACCCGATTTCCATCTTGTCGTTTATACGACTTAGACCAGCCTTACAGGCAAGTTCCACCTCTAAGAACTTCATGAAGTTGAATCAAACTCGTGTTAATTTAGTCTTATTACCGGTATTGCTCGGGCATTTTCACCTTAACATAATTTTTAACCAATTTCAGCGAATTTAAATTTGCGGGTTATTCTCAACGGCCTCGTTCCGGTTTTCACAATTTGAATCTCTACATCTGCTTGAAACATGCTGAAGCCTGGTGAATTATTAATATTCCCTTCTTTCTTCTCTGGGGGTCTTCTAACATTTGAACATGGTTTTATGAGTGTTTTCTATATAAAAAAAAAATTCTGGAGAGAAAATCATATGAGCTTTTTCAGTTTGGTTTTTGGATTTGAGTTATTAATTAACTATATAATAAAATATAAAAAATTTTTGGATTTCGAGGGCTGTTCAAAAATAATCTGGTCCTGACACTTAAGGTTCTCAAAAAAGGTAAAGGTGGTTATGATCACCTATTTGGGACATTTCCAGATTATAACAGAATTAAAACGGTAATTGAGGTTATGTATCACTCTCAGTTTGTATTAACTGAGGATTAAAACCCCATCTCATACCACTATTTTTTACACTAAACTAGCGAATTATAAACGGTGAGCACAGAAAAACGTCGGTCAGTTGGCTCTCTACTGAGTCTCTAGTGTGGCAGTTACAAACACATTTTTTATTTCATCTCTCCATTTGCCCTTTTATAACTTTAAAGTGCAAGTGCTGCCCATCACGATTACGTACAGTGCTGCTGCCCAGCGTAAATATTTGATTTGCTTAAAATTCGAATATCGTTCATCTGATCTGGAAACGGTGTATGGTGTAATCGATAAGTAATGACGATTAAAATGTATGCCTAAAAGGTTCAAACAAACAATATTTAAAATTGTGGAAGATATTCGATTTTTTTAAATTGTGGGGGTGGCAACTCTACCATCGCTCATCTGATCGGAAAACAATGTATGGGGGGCTCGATAAGTAATGATGAGTAAAATATATGTCTAGAAGGTTCGAACAACCTAACTCCAAAATTGTGGAAGATATGAGGTTTTTTTAATTTGCGGGGGAGGCAGGGGGCGTGGCAAAAATCAAAACTAAACTTGATCTGCCTGCAAGTATAAGAAATATATGTTTCATACACCTCAAACCTCTATCTGTTACCATCTCTGAGATCTCTTCGTTCATACGGACAGGCAGACAGACAGACGGACAGACGGACATGGCTATATCGACTCGGCTGTTGATGCTGATCAAGAATATATATACTTTATAGGGTCGGAGATGCTTCCTTCTGGCTGTTACATACATTTGCACAAACCCAATATACTCTTTCTAGTACAAAAACCTGAAAAATCGAAATTTTTCTTTTAAACGGTCAAAGAATTTTCAAAAAATATTTAAAAATATGATTGAGGTACGGGCCAGAATAACATCACTTCATATAATTCTCTCTCCTACCGTTTTCAATTCCGATGACTTTGAGTCCCGGAATTATGGCCACCACTTCTACACCTTTTTTTTTTTTAGAGACCGTAATTGTCAGGCCGATAACTTTTGTTGAACTCCAAAATTTGTTTTTTAATTTTTTCAAAAGTATTAGTAAATAAACAAAACAAAAACCAAATTGAAAAAGCTCTTAGTTTTCTCTCCAGAAAAAAACATTCGCAAAGGCAGAAGACCCTTAACCAGTTTGAAATTCAAACTTAAGCGGTAACTGTTCGATAACGCGTACAAGTTCTATCGATATACATTTAATCGACAGCAGCTGTTTACCTATCGGCTCTTCAAAGAAGAAGAAGCAGCACGTGCACGTTGTTTTCAAGCAGCACTGAAACATTTTGTTTATTTATTGGCCACCTATAACAACATGTCCAAGCCAGCGCCCAAAAAGCGCTTCAAGAAGGGCCCAGCTGGCCCCAAGAGATATTTCGAATCGGATGA
Source organism: Lordiphosa mommai (assembly GCA_018904225.1). Lineage (NCBI taxonomy): Eukaryota > Metazoa > Arthropoda > Insecta > Diptera > Drosophilidae > Lordiphosa > Lordiphosa mommai. Next base: position 1,501,906 of record JAEIFT010000023.1, read on the forward strand.
GGCCAGCGGCGGCGGTGGCGGCGGCAACCTGGAACCTGTTAAACTGAAGCGTAAATCTCAACAAAATCTTGTGGGTGACTTTATCAAAATGCAGGCCCAGGATAAGAAAAGCAAAAAGTTTCTACAAACCAAGCCCCCCAAGGCAGCCGAAGTTAGGCAGCAAAAGTTACCCCAGGAGTTGCTGGATAAATATACGCGAGGTGACAAGGTCGAATCCCGTGGCGTCAAAACGCGCCACTTCAAGGAACAGCAACAGCGCAAGGAACTTTATTTGGAATATGCCACCGAGCAGGCGGCACGCACAGAGCTGCTGCTCACCGAGACAGCCGGCCAACTGGAGGCAGACGAAGAGGAGACCACGGCCAGTTATCGCCAAAAGGAAATAGCCAGTCAGGTGGATTTGCAATCGGCGGCCAAGCATTTTCAATTACAATTGGATTTTGGTCCCTATACCATGCGCTATACCAAAAACGGACGACATTTGCTATTGGGCGGCAGGCGTGGTCATGTGGCGGCCTTCGATTGGGTTAGCAAGAGATTGCACTGTGAATTCAATGTGATGGAAAGTGTGGCAGATGTACAATGGCTGCATATACCCACCATGTATGCGGTGGCCCAAAAGGAATGGGTCTATTTCTATGATCACAAAGGCACCGAGCTGCATTGCGTCAAGCGTTTGGCCCGTGTCAATCGTATGGACTTTCTGCCCTATCATTTTCTACTGGCAGCGGTTAACAATGCGGGCTATGTGTCCTGGCTGGATGTGACCATGGGCGAATTGGTGGGCAATTTCAATACGGGACTGGGCGATATACGCCAGCTCAGGCATAATCCCAGCAATGGTGTCTTATGCATAGGCGGCGGCAAGGGTGTGGTATCCATGTGGTCACCCAAAGTGCGTGAACCATTGGCCAAGCTCTTGTGTCATTCCACGGCCATGACGGCTTTGGCCGTGGATCCCAAGGGTCAACATTTGGTGACCGCCGGCCTGGATCGTTTTGTGAAGGTGTGGGATGTGCGCATGCTAAATGATCAGCCCTTGGCTTTATTCCGTTTGCGTTTGCCAGCCAATGAATTGGATGTGTCACAGCGTGGCATGTTGGCACTGACACAGGGCAACTATTTGGAAACCTATACGGATGTATTGATGGGCGGCGGCACACGGGATGGCAATAAGTTGCCCTATTTAAGTCAACGCTGTGAAGCCTTTGTGCATGGCCTACGTTTCTGTCCCTATGAGGATGTATTGGGCGTATCCACGGCCAAAGGTTTTCAATCTTTGCTTATACCCGGCTCGGGTGAACCCAACTTTGATGCTCTCGAAGATAATCCGTATGAAACCACCAAACAGCGACGTGAACATGAGGTTCATGCTTTATTGGAGAAGGTGCCCGCTGAACTGATTACCTTGGATCCACATGATATAACTGGAGTGGATGCACCCACCTTGCAGGAGAAGATAGAGGCCAAACGTCAGCTGTTCCATTTGAAACCGCCCAGCATACAAATGAGTTCACGTCGCAAAATGAAGGGACGCGGCGGTTCAGCCAAGGCGGCACGCAGCAAGCAAATAGTCAAGGATCTAAAGCGAAAGGTAGGCTCTAGAGGAGGAGGATTCAAATAAACCCATTTAAATTTTTCTCTTTTTTAAACCAGGAATTTATAAGCGATGTCAGACAGGCCAAGCAGAGCCTCATAGCCGAGCATCATCAAGGCCAGCCAGTTAAGCCTGAGGAGAAGACAGTCCACTCCGTGTTAGATCGCTTTAAGACCAAATCCTTGAAGAAAAACCAGGGACCGTAAATAACGATTACACTAGTTAACAAAAATAAAAAAAACTATTAAGACCCATTGAAGCTTTTAATTTTTTATGATGTATTTTGGAATGCTAAACTCAAAAATGAAATTCAAAAAATTTTTGTATGGACACGTTTTTGAGTTAGAATTTTTCTTCAGTTTTTCGCCATATCTCGAGTTAGAAAATTTAGATGGAGTCAAGCAAGGGATTAATCAAAGGCTATGCAATTCTTAATAATCTAGTTGAAGAACATTTTCCAATCGGTTTAGTAGTTTAAAAGTTAGAAGAAAAATATTTCGAAAAAATCGATTTTTCTCAAAAACGTGAAAAATTTGATTTTCTAAAATCTGTAAGTGGTTGAAATATTGTTTTTTTTTATTTGTTCTAGAATAACTCTACCAAAAATAAGGTATTGGTAAGGAAAATCTTTGGATAAATAAAGGAGCTGTGATCTATGGATTTTAAAGTAAAAAACTACAAATGCTATACCGATTACACCCTAGCTAATTCGAAAAAAGAAGTTTTCCACTAATTTTGGCCCTGGGATCGAACTTCATCTTTAGTTTTATGAGTTATATCGATGGCTTCATACAAATTTTTTTAAGTTTTTAAATAAAAAAAATGTAACTAGTAGAAATCTTAATTAGATTTAATTGTTGCTCTAATTTACTACATTTACAGATTTTTCGACTATCATTGCGCTTTAAAGTTAAAATATTTGCAACCTTTTTACAATAACATTTTTACAACTGAATTATTTACCATTTTCAAATTTAAGTAAAATCAAAATCATTTTTTAGTGTCTTCCATTTGTTCTCCAACAATAACTTTGTTTCTAATTCGAAATATTTCCTAATTTCAGTAATTTTGGTAATAAAAATTATGTACAAAATTTTAGATTTTTAGATTTTGTTCTATAAATTTTTGACTCGGCTTAATATATCGAAAATCTGTAAATGATGTATTTTAGAGGATCATTTAACACTAGTTATTTTATGTGTTATTTTTAAAAATCAATAATAATATCTATTGGAATTTACAAAATAATCGTATAACTTCGTAAAATCCAAAAAAACTCATATTTTTGTTTGTAACATCTTTATAACTCAAAAGTAATGGTTAGTTCCTAAGTTTTCACTATGGTTATTAGGGAAAACCGTACGAAGAATATCGGTTCAGGTACTTTATATTTTTGAAAGAAAACTATCGGTTAATGGTTCTATTTCTGGTTCAACAAATTAAAAATCGGATAACGGTTATTAAGATTTTTATTTCGTACGAACTGGTATAACTTTTATTTTTTGTAAAGTAAAAAAATTAAAATTGCTTCACAATATCAAAAAAAAATGGATCTATTAAAATTTTAAAAAAATATATTCTAAGACTATGCCACATAAAACAACGAAAATATACCGATTTTCTATTCGTTTTTTATTTTTGGCCGATTATTTTCTCAAGAGCTGATTTCATCATCAAGATAGCCAAGATTTGTGTCAGATAAACTTTAATTTCTGATATTTGTTAGTTTCTGTGACAGACTCTGCTTTCTAGGAGTTGAGAAATTGGACCTAAACTTATATAACATCTAACTAAAAAGCTGAAAAATATTTCTTTATTATGGTTCGAAATAATCGGTCCCTAAATCTTTTGTATTCCTGCCATAAAAAGAGATATTTTGTTTTTTTTTGGTTAGATTTGAACCCATAATATAAGACTTGTTTTCAAAATATAACCCATAATACGCTGGTAAAACACTTAAAGGGGTGCAAAAGTTCTAAAAATGCACTAAAACTGTTGGAAACCTCAATACCTGACAGTGCTTTTCCATACATAACGTTTTTCAAAATATTAAAACGAAACTCTCTTAAAATAGGAAATAATATTTCTAAATTTAATAGCGAAAATAGATAAAAATCAAGAAACTATTTCAAAAAATATTTTTATTACATTTCTAAATTTAAGGGAGTATTTTTTAAGAATTAGAAATGCTTTACATTTAATAAGAGGGATTATATTTACGAAAGAAACGTTTTTCAGCCTTGTTAGACTTTTTTTCTTAACTCTTAGATATGGGCATTTCCATTATGTCGAACTGACCTTGTAACTTTAGTGGAAAAAGTAAAAGTAAAACGTATTTTTGATTTGACGAAAGCTAACTTATTGCTCTTAATTATGCCAAATTGGTGCTAAGGTTGTTTTTTTGGGCAATCTAATCTTTTTTCAAGATAATTACAAAAAACAAGGCATTCGCACGGGACAAAAACAAATTTGCACCAACAATTGACAAGCCGATTTTAGCGAATCCGGAGGCAATATTTCAATCTGTTAATTTAAGAACCCGCACGTTGCCCCACTAAAAAACGGTTTTTGTTTTACAATTTTTTTTTTTATTATGTTGGGCATTTTCTTCCGTCAAAATTATAATGTTATTTCGTAACTCTTTAAAAATTATATATATAGGAGTTAAAATGTTTTTAAGTCAACAAAAGATTTCAATGTATTCATTTTGCATAATAACAAAGAACAACATTTTTAAAATAGTATCGTACCTTAACTTTTTCTCTACCGCTCCAGCTCTCTAAAATTTTTTCCCCGCCGTTTTTGCTCATTTAGATTTAAAAATAAACAACTATGGTTTACAAAAAAATCATTCATGTAAGAAAAAATTTTTGAATTTCACACTGACGATGTCCGGGACCAACTTTCTATAAGTACCCAGATCAAAAATATTCTACTTTCAGCATAATGCGTTTTATTTAAATAGTATTAAAAATCACTATTTGTACGCAATATTGGATAAGCCTTCCAAATGTACTTTTGACGCACAGATAACAAATGTATTTTTCAATGTCGCACGGACATCGAAAAATTGATGATGCAAATCAAAAAATTACGTTATTTACACACCATGTTTATACACTTGAAAAGTGTATAATAATTCGCCAGTTTTTAATTTTGGGACTCTTTGATTTCTTTGGTCCGTTAAAAAATGCAAAATTTTAACTTTGATGTAGAAAGTCATAAAAGACAATGTATGAAAACGTTGAAAAAGTGCATAGAAAAACTTATATTAATTGTTATATCTGAATTGGTTATCATAAGCAAATGCAAAAAATCAAGAAATAAGTATTATCAAGCAATTTATACCATATAAATTATAATCCTTACGGTCCTTGAAGAAAAACAATTGAAATTTGTTTGAAAAAAAATTAACTTTATTCTAGTCATACGACAGCAATGACTCCAAATACTCCCTCAATTGTTTAGGCAACTTCTGGACAGCCTCATCTCGGGGCCTGACATAATAGAACAAATTGAGTACACGTTTTTGTTGTTGCTCAAAACGTTCCTCCGTTTCGCCGGTTACTTGCAATTGCTCCAAATGTTGGAGCACCCCATCAGCCTGATCAAACAAGGCGCACATGAATACTCGATTCAATTGGCGACACAAACTGGCCATTACTTGAAGAGTGCCCTCACCCACCGTGGGTTTAAGCAGCAATTGTGGCAAATACTTGAGAAATGGAGCAAATGTTTGTTCTCCTCCAAAGCCTGCATAGATTTGTGTATGTTGTACCATTTCGCAAAGTAAATTCAACACTTTGGTGGCCACACCCTCGCGTGTGGTATAACTTTGCTCCACATAGGCCTTCAGGGTGGTATCCAATAGTTGCCTTACTTGCAGGGGTATCAGCTTAAGCAAGGCCTCACTCGATTCCAAGAGTAATAATCTTAGTGTTCTGACCAATTTGAGTTGCTCCATGACATTTAACGTTTTGAGTTGTTCCAAACTTTTGTTTATATACTCCACCAGACGTTGAAAAAGTTTGCCCTGCTCTGGTCCCGGTTGAGGCTGAAATAGGCAGGCCAATTGCACTAGATTTAAATTTTGTGCTATACAAAATTGTCCACCATCCAATTGATCCTTATCTTTTTGGGATTTCTTGCCACTTACAGGCAGCTGTTGATAGGGAAAGTTGTGGCCATCTTGGGGCAAAAAGTTATTTAAGAATTTCTTACTAAATTGCTGTCTCAGGCCTTTACTCAACTCCTTGCTAGGACTAAGGGTTTCCTGGTGTAAGACCAAAGCCCACAGTTGACTCATTATATTCAGCAATACACACAGACTGGCTGCCGCATCCTGATTGAGTAGAGGTTGCTTTTGCTGCTGTGGCCTGACCTCCAGCCAATTGTCCTGCAGTAGAGGCAACAGTTGCTCTACATAACGCTTGAGCTGCACACTCTCCTCCTTACAGCTAGTGGGTTCATGCAGTATGTTATATACACCTCTCGTATCCAATTGCAAAGGAGCCAATACATTATAGTATTGTGGTCTGTCCTCCTCAAATTTAACCACTTGCTGCCATTTTTGTGCACGCCTGCCGCCTTCATGCTGCTCCAGAGTGGCCAGTATTTGCTGTAGTCGTAGCAAAACTTTGGTACGCCATTTTATGGTGGTCTGCTTGCCCTGACCCAAATTTAGGGTCAAAGTGCGATTGCTTTTCTCCTGATCGTGACGTGCACGCGAAATCATATCTATAAAATTGCCTATTATAGTGCTGGCACTACGCTCAGCCAGCAGACGAGCGGGCACACGTTGCAGCAGCACATCCAGCATTAGCAGCGAATCCTCCTGTATGGCCGGTTGCACATGGGTCATGGCACATCTCAAATAGGTGGAAAGTATGTGAAAGAACGGGGTCACCGCCTGTGGCTGGAGTGCCTCCATTAATACATCAAGCGTTTTAAACGATTCCGCACGTGTGGCATGCTCCAGATCCAGGGCACCAGCGGCTATGCCCTGTAGCAACTCATTCAAATGGCCTATCAAATGATCCGCCTGGCCCGACTTGACCGCATCGCGCACATTGCGCAACGAATCGATGCGAAATTTGCTGCTATGATGCTTAAGCCGGGATAGCGTCTCCTTGAGATTCAGCTGCCGTTGGCCGCTCTCATTGAGCAACGAATCCTTGAGCTGTGTGCGTATCTCAATTTTGCGCACCTTGAAGTCGGTTTTGGTTACATTCAGTCCCTTGGGCAATTTGGCACCCTTCAGCTTCACCTTGGCCTTTTCGGCACGCAGATTCTTTTTGTGGTGGCCACCCATGGCAAATTGAAATTAACAAATAAATACACAAATCAAAACATGTGCGCTTAAAAAGCACAGCTGATAAGTGATAGTTCGATAACATTTCAAATCTTGATAACATTTCAAATCGATATGAATGTATAAGAACAGGGTGAGGCAAGGTGTGAACCCGCTTAATATTTTAACTCATTTCGTAGGTTCGTATTTAAAAAGTCGCATAAAAGCATTTGAAACGCGAAGACCAAGCTAACTTCGACTGTGCCGAAATTTTAATACACTTGAAAAACTTTACTCCAACTGATTTAACCGGTAATATATATATAAGATATAGTTATCAAATATTTAAAAATTGTTAAATCATTGATAATAAAAATTTGATACCATAACAAAAACTTTTCTTAGTAAAACGCATTTTCCGACCAATCGGTCCTATGGCAGCTATATGCTATAGTCATCCGATTTTTATAAATTTTTTCAAAATTATGTGAAAGCATATAAAACTAATATATACCAAGATTAGTGAGGATACGATGGAAAACAAAAAAGTTTTTATAACTAGAACTAGTTTTTAGAGCGACTGTTCCTATGGCAGCTATAGCATATAGTCATCCGATTTTTGATCCATTTTTCCGACATATTATTGTGGAAGCATAAAAACGACTACCATGTACAAAATTGTCAGCTACGATGGAAAACAAAAATTTTTCTTCTGGCCAACTAGTGTAAATGGCAGCTATAAAAATCGACGGAGAATTTTCTTATGAGTAGTAAAACGAAGACTCTGTTCGATTTCTGTTGATAGATTTAAAATGAGGGACAAGTTCCGTGCTAACAGACAGACGGACAGAGACGACGGACATTAAATTAATCAAGTTTGTCCTGATTTCAGAATTATACAGTTGATGGGGTCGGAATTGAAATTTTTATGGAAAATACTAATTCTATTTCTGTTATTTAAACTGTTTGGTGGTAAGTAAAATTGTGGTATTGGTTCAATAAATTTAAAAGTGAACCGATCGAGGTTCCCGGTTTTGGTTTTCAGTATAACGACAGTCATTTTGTGTAAAGGCTGGTATTCACCACTGCGGAAAAATCCTGGCAGGAATTTTCTATTTAAGGCCTTATTAGATTCGCGGAAAATAAAATTTTATGACGAACTCCATATAATAAAAAACGTTTATTTTATTTTATTACGATTTATAAATGCACAATTGACCAATCGATAGTTGACTTGTGTGGATCGTGAGTGAATTGACAAACAGCTGATGCCCGAAGGTAAATAATGTGCAGCTCTTTATTTTGCCGTCATAAATTTAAAATACAGGGAATATCCAATCAACAAATTCACATTTATTGAATTTCCCAAAACTGCTTTACCCCTGCGAAGTACAAAAGTAGCATTAGCGCGTATATACCAGCGGACCTGGGGCTGGTTCACTGTGAAATCCGCATCAGCAGTAAGTAAACCTCTGATGTCAAGGGTGAAAAGATCAGCCGTTTAAACTGTGTACAAAACAGGGCCATGAACACTTCCTTGTGGAACACCAGCACGAATGGCATGTAGTAGTATTTATAGGCGATTTCTTATCAGAAAAATAACTGTTCCTGTTACTTGATTTCGTTGAAAGCGATACACAAACGAAAACAACTATAGAAAACAGCTGACCACCAGTGTGCCCCTTTCTTATCTGGCCTCTTTGGCATATATATGGTCACACTGGACGTTTATGTGAATGCTAAATTTATAAAGAGCAATTCCGAGTCTGAGAATAGGCCTAAACAGCTGTTTTTCGATCCACACACGCAATCGATAAGAAACTGTGGATTTCGTTTATGTTGCTGGATACCAAGAAAAGGAAAAGGTAAACTAAAAATTTCTGATACTGTTTATTTTTATTGTATATAGGCCTTCTTTAAGAACAAATAAAAATTTATGACCAGAAATTACAGCTATTTTTTTGTCAGATGGATTGTAAGTTTTAGTATGACCACAAAGACCTAAAAGTCCATAAAAAAAGCTTTGAAAAGCTCTAAAAAAGCAAATTAATTTAAATTCAAATTTAAACCATTATAATTGACAAAAATTAAACACAAAACTTTACATTTCCCTTTCAGTACCACCCCAAATATGTAAGCGATATCTTTTGTTTTGTTTGTGAGTGAGAAGTTGTAAAATAATTTATTTTTGTGCGTTTTGGAAAAAGGCCTTATGACGTTTTTAAATTCCCGGCTTAATTACGAAAATTTTTAGTTAAAAATTTAAAGAAACCGTGTGAGGTAACGGGTCTAAGAATATTGCATAATAGTATTATGATAATACAAATCATGGTTATCGATAATTTCTTATCGAAATGCACATTACATACACGAACTACCTCATTAACTAGTTAGTTCAAACAAAAAAAAAAGTGTCAGCTTAGCAATGACAGTAACTCCCCACATCAAACAGTACTGTTGTTTTCTCAGTACAAACGTATACTTCCAACAAGAAACATTACATCCTCTCAAAAATAAATAAAATATTATAGTAAATTTCAATTTCTTTCGCGCGCACGCAGTTTCAACGTGTCCAGCGGTAGTGTGGCCGAAATCAGTGGCATTCATTCGCGCTCTTGCGGTGTTACGTTATTTGCGGCCAGCGGTCACACTGGTTCTGCGAGTCCGTGTTGTACGCTTTACAATATTTGCCTTTACCGGTTTTGTGCTGCATTTGCAAATTCCAATCAATCTATATATTTTACAATAATTATTTAGGTGAGTCTGCCAGCCCCCCCGCCACCGGCCCGCCGGCCGCCAGTCATCGAATTAAAAGCAAAATTTCTTTTGCTGCCGTACAAATTTGTACAAGCCATGCATGTGTGTCTAAGTGTGTGTTCGTGCGTGCCCGTGTGTGTGTATGTATGTGTATGTGTGTGTGTGTCTTTTCTTCAGTGCTGCTTCTTCTACCCGCTGCTCGGGCACATTTTGGCAGAAAATCTTATTTTCATTTGTGAAACGGTCATACTGAGAGTGTGTGTGTGTTTTTTTTTTTTGTGTGTTAAATTTTATGTGTCAACCGGCAGTGACGGCGCTCGTCGGGCAACATAAAACAAACAAATAAACAAATGATCAAATTGCTTAATTATACTAAACAATATCAGTCGCGAGTTTGCCAAACGATTTCGATTTGTATCGACGCCGCCATTTTTACTATCGATTGCGAGCCACCAAGTTTCGTCGCTCATCGTTACGTTTTTTGACGTGCGACCGCCGCCCGCACCCGCACCCCCTCCTCCGGCCATCTATGGTTTTTCAATAATAAATTCGTGGGCCAGGCAAATTACGCAAAATAATTCCCCTAATGTATGTGAAAATGTGATCGAATTGCGGCCCAAGTATGTGGTGAACGATCTTGGGCGGCAGCTGGATTAAATGTGTGTTTGCTAGTGTAACGGCATGTGCTTCATCACCTTTTTCTTCCCCCTTCCCCCTACCGTCTCTTCCGCAGCAAAATGAGCAGCTCCGAGGAAGTCTCTTGGGTCACCTGGTTCTGTGGGCTTCGTGGCAATGAGTTCTTCTGTGAGGTAAGGATAAGTGAATGAATGGGGCAAGGCAATTGGAGGCAGAGTGGGAGCCCCCCTTAGGCCAGAAAGCGCGCCCAAGTGCAACAATTGCAAGCCAAGTGCGTAAGTGTGTGTGTGAGTGTGTGTACAGTTGGACACAATTGCCCCACCTTGCGGCACGCACACACACACGCACACACACACACTCTTTGGGCTTCTTTTTTATAACCCCCCCACACCTCCACTCCTTCTTCAGGTTGATGAGGACTACATACAGGATAAGTTCAATTTAACTGGTTTAAATGAACAGGTGCCCAATTATCGTCAGGCCTTGGATATGATACTGGACCTAGAGCCAGGTAAGTCCGAAATATTCCAATTAACTTGGCTTATACTAAAAGGCCACTAATTCCATTTCCATTTTGCAGAGGATGAGCTCGAGGACAATCCCTTGCAATCGGATATGACCGAACAAGCAGCCGAAATGCTTTATGGCCTCATACATGCCAGATATATATTAACAAATCGCGGCATCGCTCAAATGATTGAAAAATATCAAACTGGCGATTTTGGCCATTGCCCACGTGTCTATTGTGAAAGCCAGCCGATGCTGCCCTTGGGTGAGTGTGGAGGAGCAAAAACTTGGGGCTAGAAATTTCCATCTTAATCCAGCTTAGAATCTAGCTTAGTAGATGAAACCCTTCCATCAGCTTCACTTTAGGCCCTTAGTTGATCCATTGTGTGTGGAATCCACACGATCATTGTCTCCGCTGTCTGGTGGCTGGAATCATATAACCCAAAACCAAACATCAAACGATTGCTTGGCTATTTCAAACGTTCAATTTGGAGCATTTGTTTGCCAGAAGTTTGAGAAGAATCACAAAATTTTTAAGAACTCTTAATTACATTTCCACTCCCTGTACCAAAAAAAAACACTTCAAAAAGTTGACAATTATCTACCTATCTATCTATCAACTACAGCGTATCCACACAGTCGTGCTTAACCCACCTTTCCTTTCCTTTGCATGTCATAATTTTGTCTTGTCCTGTTGCATGTGTTTCCTTTTTTTTTTTTTGCTTGTCTGATGTGTGTCCTCATCCTCAAGTTGATATTTTTAGACTTCGGTAAGTCCAGCTGTTTGCTGCTGCTTTCCTCCTGCTTTGCCATAACTGTGAGTCTGTCTGCCGGTTGTCTGCAGCGTGCCTCGACCTGGCTCATCAGCGTCATCAGTTCGAGTTGTCTTCCATTTATGTTTGGGGTCGAGTAACTCTTACGTATTCAAAGTCGTCTGAATGTGGGTGGTTGGTGGTTGGTGGTGCTGGCCAGGCTGTTTTTGGCTTTCCTTTTTATGATGTGCCACACTGAGATTCACGTGCTCGGTGAATGAACGCTAAATCCCGTTTTAGCTGTCTCCTGCATCTTTTTTTTCTTCTTATAGTTGAGTTGAGTTCTTAAATAATCTTGTCTTGTGTGGGAGTGGGTCAACGCGGGTTTGTTATTTGTTGAGGTAATCATCAGGACTTGGGTTTAAAGGGGTTTAAAAAATGCTTTTTGCTTTTGTTAGCACTTTTAAAAATAGCATTAAATAGCGTTCAGCTGAGACTAATATATGATAATAACATCCTTTTCATATTATAATGTCTAAAAACCCCTTTAAGACTTCTTTCACAAAGAGTTTCTTGGTCATAGAGATCGGGTATGAATGTTCCCTGGTCGATCTGCCCTGGTTCCGTTTTTCCTTAGTATTTGCAGTCAAAATGTTCTGTAGGGGGTCTTTCTATGTCCGCTCCCTCGTTACCTGGTCAGTTTCTACCCAGACGAGAGTGAGGGAGTGCTGTTGGAATTGGTTCAGGGTAGAGATGGGCGAGGGCAGTGCTGTGACGAGTTTTTTTTAGGACTGTAACGAGTCTTTTTTTAAGCCCGTGAAGAGTTTTTTAGGCCCGTAACGACTTTTTTAGGACCTTGACTAGTTTTTTAGGCCCGTGACGAGTTTTTTAGGCCCGTGACGAGTTTTTTAGGCCCGCGACTAGTTTTTTAGGCACATGACGAGTTTTTTTTTAGGCCCGTGGCGATTTTTTATGCCCGTGACGAGTTTTTTTTTTGGCTAGTGACTAGTTTTTTTAGGCCCGTGACTAGTTTTTTTAGGCACGTGACGAGTGTTTTTTAGGCCCGTGACGAGTGACTAGAGTTTTGTTTTTTTAGTTCATTTAATGTCTTATTAGAGATCGAAAGGTTCTTCATTTACAATACCTAGAAGCAACATCTCATTTCAAACAAACGCCGGGAGACAGAAAAATAGAGTATTAACTGGCTGATTCTGTTTTAAGAATCCTCATATTTCTGCTTCAACTCGTGTGTCGGGTTTTGTTTGCATATTTGTTTGTATGAGATGTCGCTTCCAGGTATTGTAAATTCTTTGGTAATAATAATAATATGGAGAATTTGTATATGAAAATATATACTCCCCGAAAAGCTATACCTCGTGAATATAAATCGTGCGGTATTTACGAACAGCTGCTCCCTGCTGATCCATACAAAAGGCGCAGTGTGGCCATGACAAGGTTTCTTCACGCAAAAATTCGGTGGTGGTTGATCGTGCGTGAACCATTCGTGATCTCTCCTTTAATCGTGCGTCAATAAATTTTTATTTCGTAAATCGTGCGTTACTTGAAGGAAAAATTGCTCATGCGCGCACCTTTTCTTCTGGGTCCGGATCGCTTGTCAAACAGGCTCTAAAGACTTCGTCCAATATGTTTGAATAACTTTCCTTCCAAAATGCATGAAACCTGTAATCTTGCATATCGGGGTCCAATGAGCCGGCACCCTAGTTTTTGGAGGTCTAAATGCGCTCAGACTCTTTTAATGTGGTGATCTTGAACTTGGATGGGCAAGATGGTTACAACATTGAGGCGCCTGAAAGCTTTTCGACCTCCCGTAACTTTGGTAGCGGCTCTCTGATTTTAGCTTTAACAATCGAACCCCAATATGCTATATTTCAGGTCGCCTGAACTCGGTAGGTTATATCAACTTATTGGACGAAGTGTTAATAGCCTCGTACCAGGCCAGGATGTGCCATCTTTTAGCAGGATAATGCTGTGGCTCAGTTTTTGGAGTTGAATCCCATTAGGAACATGTGGGCTCATCTTGCACGTCATGTTTATGATAGCGGAAGCAAGTTTAATTCGACAATAAAGCTTCTAAATTCTGTTACCGATGAATGAGCCAAAATTCGGGTTTAAGAGTTCCAAAACATGATTCGCTCGATGTCTAATCGCATTTTCGAACTTATAAATAACTCAGGAAGCTGTAACCATAATTAATTATATTTTTTAAAAATTTTTTTTTTTTTTTACTAATTTTGATCCCTTTTTATTTTTTTCAAAATTGCCGTTTATTTAATTTTGCAAAAAAATTGCAATTACACTAGTTTACACTAGCGAAAAAGACCCATTGAAGTCATTATTTTTTAATGATGTATTTTGGAATGCTGAACTCAAAAATTAATTTAAAAAAATTTTGTATGGATACGTTTTTGAGTTAGAATTCTTTTTTAGTTTTTCGGTAGGTACCCATACTTCAGGGCTCCAATGCGAAAATAAAAATACATTTTGGAGCGTTTGCTCCGTGCTTACACCTCACAGATCACAAGAGATCAATAATGCTTGCCAAACAGAAATAATGGGCGCGTTCAGCAGAGACACTTGATTACTGATCAGCTTAATAAAACTGCTCTAATTATTTAGCATACTTTTAGGCGGTCTGACCAGGGGAGCAAGTTCTTCTGCTGAACACGGCCTATAATAGTTTATAGTGGATTATATGGAAGTTATTTTTTAGGTGTCGGGAGCTATACCTTTTCCTTACTCAATTGCAATAATTTGTGCTTTTTTTTTTTACTCATTTTCAACAGGCTTATCGGACATACCCGGTGAGGCAATGGTAAAGACCTATTGCCCAAAATGCATTGATGTTTATACACCAAAATCATCGCGTCATCATCACACCGATGGCGCCTATTTTGGCACTGGATTTCCACACATGCTCTTTATGGTGCATCCTGAGTATCGTCCCAAGCGTCCTACTAATCAATTTGTTCCACGGTAAGTTCACATCATCGAGTTGAAAATAATGTCAACAGCAAAAAAACTTATTGTTCTTAACTTTTGTTTTTCATGTATAACTACAACAACTACACCAACTGCTATCTATCTACAACAACTACAACAACAACCCATAGGCTGTATGGCTTTAAAATACACAGCTTAGCTTATCAAATTCAACTGCAGGCGGCAGCCAATTTCAAAATGCCACTACGAGCGGTAAATTTAAAACTCATTAATAATTAATTATTATTTTCTTTTTTTTTTTTTTTTTAATATTGACTAAAAACAAAAAACCAACAATCCATACGAAAATTCAACTAAGCATATATATATATATCTACTTTTTTTTATTTGTTTTCTCTCCCCACACATAAATACCACACACACATACACACACACACACACATACATACACCCACCTAATGGTCATCTCCTCTTGTGCATAGAAAAACTAATTCGAAACACATACATCACACACACACACACACACAAACAAAAACCAACCCACACATAAGCACGAACCACACACACAACAAACAACAACAACAACCAACAGAAACAACAACAACAAACAAACAAAAACCCATAACATTGCATAATAAATAACAAAAACAAAAAAAAAAACAAAAATTGTATGATTAAAAAGAAACAAAAAGAAGAGACTTAGTTTCCACGGGAAGTAGAGAGAGCAAACAGTTAGAGATCTACTACACACACACACACACACACACAGAAGTTACCAGAAAGAGAGAGAAAGGTTTATTATGAGCGCCAAGGAGCCAAGAATCATTTATACAAACTATATAAAAAAAAACAAAAAATTTTAAATAAAAAAAAAAAAAAAAAAAAAAATTACAAATAAACATCGTAGTGAAAACGTGAAAAATAGTAGCAAATGCATTACAACAATACAATACCAACAAACAAAATAAGAAAGAAAGTGAAATCGAAAAAAAAAAAAATACGGAAATGACTTGAAGTTTTCTTAAGCTACACAAACACGCACAAAACAACCTACACAAACACACTTACACACACACACACACACACACACACATCCATTTATATATATATATACCGACATTCATATTCATTTAACATTTGATCCATGACCACAAAAAAATCCAAAACGCCAGCAAAATATTTTCATTTAATTTTTCTTCTTTTTTTCATTTTTATTATTCCAATTTTCATTTGAATTCGAAAATATATCTATATATATATATATGAGAATATTTTTACATCATCCGTACGTCGTACTTGGTGTAATACCTGGGGAGTAAGATCGATCATTTGTGAAATTAGATGTAAAATATTCCCATACCAATTCTAAGTAGTTATAGTATGTGTGTGTAGTCTTTCATCTCGGTCGATTTAAGACCTCTCCGACCTAGAGGCGAAATGTTTTACACCATTTACTACACTTTTGATATTTTCTTCAAACCATTTTTCTGTTAATTTGACCCCCCTAGAGCTTACAAGCCGAATATACAATATATCTGCTCAAAAATAACTTCCGATTGGATTTTCCCAAATTGAAGAACTATTGTATAAACTAACTTGTTTTGTTAAAATACTTTTGGCCATCACTGTACTTCAAGGCGTTTAGCATTGAACCCTCCGCCCCATTTTTTGACCTTGATCTGTTTTATAGAACAATTTATTTGTCAATATACTTTTGGCCACCACTGTACATAACGGCGTTTGGCCCGTTCCCATTTTTCGACCTTGAGGGTTGGTTTTCCCAAATTGGAAAACTGTTTTATAGAACAATTTGCTTGTAAAAATATTTTTCGCCAACACTGTACATAACGGCGGTTGGCCCATTCCCATTTTTCGACCTTGAGAGTTGATTTTCCCAAATTGGAGAACTGTTTTATAGAACAATTTGCTTGTCAAAATATTTTTCGCCACCACTGTACATCACAGCGTTTGGCCCTAATCCGTCCCCCCCATTTTCCGACCTTGATAATGCATTTTTCCAAAGTGAAGATCTGTTTTATAGAACAATTTGTTTGTCAATATACTTTTGGCCACCACTGTACATAACGGCGTTTGGCCCGTTCCCATTTTTCGACCTTGGGGGTTGATTTTCCCAAATTGGAAAACTGTTTTATAAAACAATTTGCTTGTCAAAATATTTTTCGCCAACACTGTACATACACGGCGTTTGGCCCTAATTCCTCCCCCCCATTTTCCGAATTTAAGAACTATTTAAAAAATAAATTTGTCAAAATTCTTTTGGCCACCCCTGTATATCATAACTCCATTTTTCGACCTTGAGGTTGGATTTTTCCAAATTGGAGACCTATTTTATATAACAATTTGCTTGTCAAAATTCCATTTTTCAACCTTGGAGGTGGATTTTCCCAAACTTCAAAATTATTTCAATTACAAACCGAATGATATATATGTGCTCTAAAATAACGTTGAGCCTTGAACCCCACCGCCTTCATTTTTTTTACCTTGGTGGTGAATTCAGCATCAAAAGCCGAAACGATATAGTCATGTCCGTCCGTCCGTTTCCCAGTCTGTCTGTCCGCTTCCCTGTCCGTCTGTTTTCCTGTATGTCCGTCCGTATGAACAAAGATCTGAGATATGCTAAGAGATCAAGTTTATGTTCATTTTTTTGCCACGCCCCCTTCCTCATCTGCAATTTCATATCTCCCACACTATTTTACATAACTTGTTCGAACCTTCTAGACTTCAAGATTGCACAATATATCTTTCATTTATGCTGTAAACATATTTTGATAAAGACTATTTCTTCTGAGATATATGCGAAAAATTAAAATTTTTGGCGATTTTTTGTGGAAAAATAAATTTAGCCATATTTTTCGTACTCAGATTCCCCAAGTTGGGTCCTATTCTGGGTTTTATAGTGCAAAATTTAAGTGGAATTGAATGAATCCTGAATACATGATTTTTTTCACGTTAGATACTAGCAAATCCAGTTATTTTTATAAAGGAAAATCTGCGAACTAATGTGAAAATTTAAAAAAAAATAAATGATGTTTATACACATATCGTATAATAAAACCCTGTACCAAAGGTACAAAGGGCATAATGAGTTTGTGCCAGAAGGCAGCATTTCCGAGTCTATAAAGTGATGAGCATCAACAGCCGAGTCGATATAGCTTATGTCCGTCTGTCCGTTTTCCTGTCTGTCCGTCCGTATGCACTAAAGAGATCTTAGATATGGTAAAGTTACAGGTCCATTTACTTTTCAAAAGTTATTCCGCATCAATTCCGAAACATTTTCGTGTTCTGAATTCCACGTGAAATTGCGTGAAGAATTTAGGAAAACAAATTTTGATCGTTTTTGAAAAAACAAAATAGTGTTTTTTTCGAAATATTTTGCAAGCATTCAAACTACTAAGCCGATTAGAAAATTTTCTTCCAATATTGTTAGAAATTGCAAATAATACAAAAAAATCGAAAACAAATTCTAACTCAAAAACGTATCTATACATAAATTTTTGAATTTCATTTTTGAGTTTAGCATTCCAAAATACTTCATCAAAAATAATGGTTTTGTTTTTGGCAGTAAACTAGTGTCATTGGCCAAAGGGTTATTAAACCAATACGTCTTTGTACGATTTAATTGTGATTTTTTATGGGTTGGCAACCCTTAAACCAACGATAGTTGTCTATCGATTGTTAAAATGGCTATTAAATCAGTCGAAGCTTTCGCACGAATTTTCCTAGAAGGAATTGGCCAGATATTCCTTAAGTGGATTGCAAAGCTCAGTGTGGCCAGATTGAACAGTATACAACGCCAAAAATTGAATTTTGTGGTATTTTTCTGTTATCGTGGGACTGGTCACACTACTCAAACACATGTGTTTAGTTTTTAGCAACTTCTCTCCAAGCCTTGCTGAACAACAACAACTTTGCAAAAATGCTTTCACACACGACATATTAAATTTCCAAACAAGGCTGCAAACCTTCATAATTTGAGATGAGGTTCGGTTCAGGGGTTCGAACCCGTGAGGAATCTATAGGTTCGGTTCGCGGACCGGTTCCTGCAACCCCTGAACCTCGGGTTAAGTTTATATAAACAAAAAAATGTTTTTTTCACGTGTAAAAATAAATAATAGTAATAGTGAAAAAATGTATAATTTATATTTGTTTATTCCTTTTTACTTCTTTAAAAAGCTTCTCTGTTTCGTAATTCGAAGTAAAGTCATTTAAAGTTTTATTTTAAATACTTTCATTAAGAATTTCATCCGATGGAGATAATACTTAATATCGTGAACCGAACCTATTCTGTTGTAAGAGGTTCAGTTCATGGACGGGTTCGAGAAATCAATAGAACCCGAACCGGTTTTCTAGGGTGAAATCAGCTTTGCGGCTGATTTCGTTCTGTTTTCTAGTGTGACCGTACTCTCCGAAGAAAATTATACTGCCAAACGTGGTGTTTGTTCACTTTCTGCTTTTTAAAACTACATGCTCTGCTTTCAAACTATTATTTAAACGTGATTTTTGATATTATTTTGTGATTCGTTTACTTCAGCGGCAATTGTCGATCAGCTGTTTACGAATTCAAAATCAATAATCAATAATAATTCCTCAAGAAATATTAGCTGTGTTCATTGCAATTCACTCAATCTATTGATATGGCAACTCTGAATATTGCGTGTGTGTATTACTTGCACTTCTGAGTACCCAACAGAGCAATGAGACAAGGAATGCGGTTTGGCAGCTCTAGGAAAATTCGAACGCTTTACTTTTCAATTTTGCTAGCAGCAAAGAAATCGCAAGTCTTAAATTACAAAATTGATCAGAAAATGCTGATTTATTGTTTTTAACTGCCAAATTTTCACTAGCCAAAGGCCAAAACGTTTGAAACCATACAACGCTTTCGATTTACGTTTACCAGAACACAAATCAATTTCATTTTCGAAAAAATTGGGCGCGATCAGCAGAGACACTTGATCACTGATGATCAGCTACAATAAAAGTGCTCTTATTATTAAGCATACTTTTAGGGGGACGTTGTTAAATTGACATTGGGAAAAGAACTAAGTAAATATCATATTAAACAGAAGAGAAAAAGTAGGCTATGTAAATTACCAAGAAATATATCATGGATTATGAAATTATGGCTTTTGTGGGCTATTTATTATATACAAACTTTGTATAGAGTCGGGCTTGACCGACTTTCTTAGACTGGGTTTACTTTGCCTAATTTTGTGTCATTTTGAGTCAAATTCCTGTAATTTTATGATCCAATGTAAAACTAAGACAGGATTTACATGATGAGGCGAGAGATTTATATGTATTTCTATACTATTCGGTTTAAAGATCCGAAAGATTTGCTCTAAATTCGACGCCTACTAACTCAGGATTTACACTATGAAGCAAACTTCATGAAGTTTTCTTAGTAGGCGTGGAATTTAGAGGAAATCTTTCAGACCTTTTAAACGAATAGTAAAGAAATACATTTAATTCTCTCGCCTACTAAAAAAAATTTCATGAAGTTTGCTTCATCATGTAAATCCCGTCTAAGAAAACTTCATGAAGTTTGCTTCATGGTGTAAATCCCGACTAACATTAGGCTGGGTTCACACTGTTCGACTCATGAGACATGATAATCTAGTAGGCCCTTATATTGTCTTGCTTTCATTGTGAATAGCTTGTCATTTGACATATGATCTTAAAGTAGTCTTTTAAAAATATGATTATCATCTCACCTACTTCTTTTTGGGAATGTTGCAAAAACCTTTAGTGATTTTCGCATAAACGATTGCTCTTCGAACTAAACCTGTTTGACTTTGTAGGGAAGGTTTCGAGAACACATGACGAAATTTAAGCTCAAAGCCAATTAGATTCAGGGCTGCAAACCCAAATCATATTTTCGGAGGTCCGGTTCGCTGGTTCGAACCAAAATGTACCAATGGTTAAGGTTCAGAAATTTAAGGTTCAAGGTTTTGGTTCGAACCTTCGTTCGACCGAAGTTTTACCAAATTTGTAAAGAAGAGTAATTAAAATTGTAAAAAAAATAAAAAAAAAACTCGAACATACGAATTAATAAATTTGTTTCAATTTATACGAATTATTCTTCGAGAAATTTTTGAACTATACTACGTCTTTTATTAAAAAAAAACTTGTAAAAGACTTGTAACCAGGGTGTCAAACCGGAACCCGAACTGAAACCGAACCGTAACCGGAACCGTTATAATTTATTATTTGAGAACCGGTATTTCGGAACCTTATTTTTGGAACCAAAATGTCCGAAAAGAACCGAAACATTGTACCGGTACAGTTTCGGTTCTGAGTTTTTTTTGTTATTTCAGTTTTATTGGTTCTGTCAGGGATTACCTCAGGGTAGAACGCAGGGTAAACGTTAGCGAAAACTTACAAATGTTAGGTCAAGGGACCATCTGGTATGCACTGAAATTTTCAATAAAAATACCAATTTTATTTTATTTCTTTGCACCTATTTTGGTTCAATAATTTCCAAATATTATTAATTTATGCTAAATTTTTGCATTTACAAAGGAAATGAATTAATAATTGGCCCAAATGGACTTAACCTCTAATAGCAGGGTTAAATTGTGATCGGTAACGTTATCCGAAAACAGTGTAGTTAACATTTCCATCAGATATCAAAAGATCTTCTTGCTCTTCTATTATTAGGACATTTTTTTTCAGAGGTAAAGTTTATTATGTTCAATTTTCCTTCTTTATAACTATGCTACCATTTCTATTATATCTTCGGATTAAAGGATTTTTAAATTATACCGGTACGTACCGGTATACCGAAATAAAAACCAAGGTACCGGTACGGAACCAAATACCGAAATAAACTAGAACCTATACAGAACCTTTTACCGAAACATTAGTTTCGGTACGTACCAGAACCGGAACCGAAATTCGATTCGGTTTGATTCCCTGCTTGTAACTTTTTTTTTGAACCGAACCGAAAGTTTTGGTTCGGAACAGGTTCAGGTTCAACTATTTTTTTTCAAAAGAGTTTCGGTACAAGGTTCGGTTCACAGTAAAATAAAAGTCGGAATTCCGGGTTCGAACCACCGGTTCGGTTCAAAACCGGTTTGCAGCTCTGATTAGATTTCATTTGTACGGTTTTCTGTCTTCTTTCTTCTTGTCATTTCACATATAAAGTCATTCAAGTTGGGCTCAAAATGCAGTAGTTTATACAAAAATCTCTAGAGATTTTCAGGACATACTAAATTTCTGATTTTGAATAGTGTGACCATATACACTAAAGAAAGAACTGAAAAGTGAGGGAGGGGAGTGGGGGTACAATGTAAACATTCTAAAACCGCACAATTGATCGCTCTTGTTCCTGGCTATTATTCCCGCTAATCCTTGTGTTCTATATATATACGTATTATGTGTAACTGGCGTTAAGCTTTTAGTGTTTTATTAATCGGAGCGCATTTTGCAGAGGAATTTAACAACCACAAACAAAAAATAAGCCTTAGCCGCCTTTGCCCGCCACTCCACAACAACACAAGCACATTATTCAAATCATATTTTCTTGCTTTTTGTTTATAACTCAGTTGATTTATCATTTATTATTATTATTATTTTTTCTCTCTTTGTTGTGTGTAATTTTGTAATGTAATTTTTATTTAATTCTGTATGTTTTTTGTGTGGCATTTGATTTTTTATATGGCAACACTTTGTGAGATCAACTTACCAACTAAAAACACCGTGAGATAGATAGAGAAAGAGAGAGAGAGAGAATAACGTAAAGTAGAAATACAACGATTATAAGCAACTTAGTACTTCCAAAATATAATAATAATAATAATAATAAAAAAAAAAACAGCAACAAACAGCAACAAAAACAGCAGCAATAATATTTAATACAAACAAAATTATATACATGAACAGCAAAAGTAATAATAATAATAATAATGATATTGTATAAATCGCTCATCCGCACAAATATATATATATATTATATATATAGAGAGAATAATTGTACGCCAACAACTGAAGAAAATGGAAACAACCAGCAAACGTCAGCGGCTGCAGCATCGGCAACTAATTAAGAGCATCAAGGCCAAACTCCTACGCACACACATACATACATGCACACACTCAAGCACATACATACATACATACTAACACATAATATCCCTTCCTTCCGTTACCCCCCCCTCCCTCCACCCGAAATCAAATCGCCAGGACATTACAGCTAAGACGAAATCCACAGCCCTCAGTTCCTCCTTCTACACCACATAAAAAACCACAACAACAACAACAACAACTCACCGCCTCCACCAACACCAACACCACCCACTTCCCGCATTCTAAACGCATCATAATGAAGGATGAAACCGTAACCGAAACCGAAACCACACAAATCGGCAGCCACACAAGCAATTGGAAACTTTATTGGTTTTTGGATATATATTTATTAATACGAAAAAACAAAACATCGTCAAATATCTAAAGATAATTATATATATATATATAGTAAATTGATCTTTAGCGTTCAAAAGCAGCGGCAAAAGCAGCGAGAAGTGTGTGTGTGTTTGTTTTTTTTTTTTTTTATGTGTAACTTAATTTAGTGTAAAAGTTGTGTATATTCAAAATATGTTGATGATTTGCTTTCTCCATCTTTTTTAGTTTTTTAAGGGTCCAATCCGAAAGTTAGTTTATTTTTTTCTTGTGTTTTGTCCTATTCTTCTTGTATGTAGTTCAATGATATTTCACACTTTGTATTATGATATATATATGTATATATATATATATATACAAATTTCACACTTTGCCCACAAATTGTGTTTTTTTTTTTTATATATAAATATAATGAAGGCAAACAATAACAAAACAAAAAGTGAACATTTTTTAAGCAAATTAGCAATAAAGTATAAAATAAATATATATATATCGAAACATATATATATATATATATATGTGTAGAAATCGGCCGAGAACCGTTGATGAAACAAAACAAAAAACTGTTTACAATTGATTAATGAGAATTATGAGAAATAATGGAGAACAAAAGTAATAATAATAACAATAACTAAAATAAAAACGAAACTGATATTTAATACAAAACATTTCATTTTTTTTTTGTTGGTAAAAAACTCTCACTGCCCTTATTCCTAAGTATTAAGAGAGGGTATCGGCAATGGGAGCAAACTGAATTAATATTTGTATAAATATAGAAGAGGGTTCGGCTTATTTGTTCGTTTTAAGTTTTTGTATCAAATTTAATATTTTACTGTATGAATGTGCGAAAAATCGGTCGGGGAAATGTAAAAAAATTCGCTAAAAAAAACTGTTGTAAGAAACTTATTTGTTCGGAAAAATTCACCCCATTGTGTGGAAAATGGGATTCATAAGCGAAAGTTTAGCTCTAACTCATTTTCAAAGTACGATATGGCATACTAAAAAATGACTGGCCTACTAATTCTCCGGAAAATTAACCCCTTGGGTGGAAAATGGGATTCATAAGCTCAAGTTTAGCTTTAAACTCATTTTCAAAGTACGATATGGCATACTAATCCTTTGGAAAATTAACCCCTTGGGTGGAAAATATGATTTATAAGCAAAAGCTTAGCTCCAAACTCATTTTCAAAGTACGATATGTAAACTAAACAAAGACTGGCATATCAATCTTCCGGAAAATTAACCCCTTGGGTGGAAAATGGGATTCATAAGCGAAAGTTTAGCTTTAAACTCATTTTCAAAGTACGATATGGCATACTAATCCTTTGGAAAATTAACCCCTTGGGTGGAAAATGGGATTCATAAGCGAAAGTTTAGCTCCAAACTCATTTTCAAAGTACAATATGGAAACTAAACAAAGACTGGCATACCAATCTTCCGGAAAATTAATCCCTTGGGTGGAAAATGGGATTCATAAGCTCAGGTTTAGCTTTAAACTCATTTTCAAAGTACAATATGGAAACTAAACAATGAATGGCATACTAATTCTTCGGAAAATTAACCCCTTGGGCGGAAAATATGATTTATAAACGCAAAAGCTTAGCTCCAAACTCATTTTCAAAGTACGATATGGCATACTAAACAATGTTGGCCTACTAATCCTCTTTTGTGGAAAATGGATTCATAAGCGAAAGTTTAGCTCCAAGCTCATTTTCAAAGTACGATATGGAAAAAACAATGAATGACATACCAATCCTCCTGAAAATTATCCCCATTAACGAAAGTTTAGCTTTAAACCAGAGCTCGCAAATAACCGTCAACCGTCAGTCTGCACATGAACAAAACAGAAAAAAATGCTACACACACGATCCCTCTCAGAGCGGAACACTTTTTTCGTTTCGCTTACGCTCTTCAGTCCGAGTGTTCGGCTCAACCGAACAAACGAATCGGTCTCTCAGTAACAACTCTGTGAGACACTTTTGAGGGATCGCTCACTGCAAAACTGTTTTTAAAATCTGTAATCTTTATATCAGAGTTGCTTAGTCAAATTAATCTTAGTGTTCCTGTTAGACAGACACGTAACTTTATCCCCTTATCTCTAAAACGTTGTACTACTAACTATGCTTTGCATGAGCCGTTTCGTGTCCTTTGTGCTGACTACAATAAAATCTTTCGAGTAATTAGTTTAGAAGATTCTATTTTTGCTATAAAAACCTGTATATTAACGTATTTAGCCCGTAGTTTGCTTTAATTTCGTGTTTTTCTACGCGTTTTCGTGTCGCTCGTTTGTGGCAGCGCCCTCCGGTCGGTTGGGCGGGAGGTGGGCTGCTATTTTGCCTGGGGTTCGCGCGTAACAAACTTCGGCTTGGTGTCGCTTGGAGCACTTGAACGTACTGCGCATTGTACATCAACGTCCAAACAAAAGAACTATGCCTAATAAGTGTCTGCTTTTCTTGCTGTGTGCATGAAAGAAAGAAGAAGAATCCTGCCATTGCATGCGTGTGTGTGTTCGCTGGCATGCACATGCATAAACAAAGACACTTTTGCCGAAAGTGACCGATCAAAGTAGTCAACGAAAGACACAACCACAGAGAACACAAAAAAAAAAGTGTTTTGCTCTGAGCGGAACATCTGTTGAGCGAAAACACTTTTGAATGTGTTTTGCTCACTCCCCATTTTCATAGTGTCCGTAGATGATCGGTTTTTTTCGGACACTTTGAAATAGTTGACGGTTATTTGCGAGCTCTGCTTTAAACTCATTTTCTGCACACTAAATATGCTTTTTCTTTCTGTGCACAAATATGAAATCTATCCCCAAAATCGAAAAGTGCGCGAAATACTGTTTTTCTTCCAATCGGTTGCAAACTTAATTTCAAAACTTCACAGAAAGTAAATCCGTAAAATTGGCACAAAATTGTAATTTAATTTTTTGTATACCCTTTTCCAGAGAAGGGAATATTAAAATTGATCTGAAAGCATCTCCCGACCCCATAAAGTATATATAATATATTCATGATCAGCATCAAAGGCCTTGTCCGTCGTCTGTCTGTTTCTATGCTATGGTATGAAAGCTTTTGAATGACCGCCGCACCTGTAATAGATACTCATTGAATAAGACCGTATTTACACGATGAAGCAAACTTCATGAAGTTTCTTAAAAAGCTTCTGTTTGTGGGAAAAAGTTATGGTGAGGTAGCTTGCCTCTCCAAGATGTATCTATCAAGGTGAGGCATTTAGACAAAAGCTCAAGTTTCATAGCTTACATATTGTCAGTGTGTAGCTAACACTTGACGTGAACGGTTAATCCACGCACGGCTTACACACACATACATACAAAAACGTATGCGTTCATCTCAAACGTTGTCTGTCTCAATCTTGCGCAGTTACCTAAAGCTTTTGAGTTTAGAAATTTTACTAAGCGCCACACCTTGTTAGATACACCTTGGCCGCACCTGTAATAGACACTCATTGAATATGCCGAACCCAATAGAGAACTTCTTAAAAGCTCCTTTTTCACCTTTAATTTTTTCAGAGCATATAAAAGAGCTTCAAAGCTCATTGGTTGTATGTATATGTGATCGAATGAAATTTTGCCAGCATCTCTGCTCCCATTGCCGACCCCTTGTATTAGAGGTACATTAGAGCGGAGCTCATAAAGGCAAACAAAAAAGCAATAAAAAAACAAGCAAACAAAACAAAAACAAGTAGATCTCGGCTCTCTAAAGATTATTTGTTAATTTTGTATAATTAATCAATTTGATTTTAAGTTTGTAAAAAAATTACTCATACGACTACTCTATATACACTAGATCCAAATTTGTATAACATTTACTTTTTTTTTGAGTGCATTTCAATCGTTAATAAATTTGTATACACTTTTAAAAAGTGTATATTATTTACGACCAGAAGTTTGCAAACAGTTTGGAAATTAGGACTGGTTCAATTTAGAGTGGTTCATAGAGGTTTTTAAACCACACGGTGCACAGTGGTATATTTCGTACATTTAGGTGAAAGCAAAATGATAATTTTCAAATTCTTAACATTTTTTATCAAAGGCCTCACTATGCTTCATATAAATAAGACAGCTTTTCAAAAGCATTCAGCTTTTAGAGCTTTTCAAAAGCGTTTCTATTCATATGAAGCATTGTGCCGAAATAAATTTGTTTCTCATCTGGAATTGAGGCCTTAAAAAATAAAACAAAAGGCTAAAACGCTGGGTAGATCGAAGTTATTTGAAACAAAAACCAAATTTTCGGTACTCAAACTTATTGTTCACTGTGTTAGTGTTCACAGTTCACAGATCAATTGTAAACTCTGGTGCATAACTATAGCCGCACCCAACTTTTTCAGTGTACTCATAGTTAGAGGGGCGATGAGAAACAATTGGTGATTAGATTTAAAAAGAGAATCAAGAAAGTTCGACATACCGCGATCTAAGCGCTAAAGTATACTCCAAAAGAACGCGCTGAAATTGTCCAGCTTTAAATTCAAAATAACTTCCATTCAAATATGAGAAATGTACGAAATCTATCACTGTATACCGTTTCGCTTTATAAAATAGTTTTCACTAGAGTTGGGTTGTTCCGGAGTGTGAACAAGTGAACATGTTTCTCTTCCATTGTTCCATGAATCGTTATCCCTGTTGCAACTCACAAAGTAATTCTAGTAGCCACTCACTTATAAAAAAGGAACAAGTGAGCATGTTTCGTGAAAGGAACAACCTTTACACTAGTTTTCACTGTTCCTGTTTTGAGTTTTTTTAAAGAAAACCAAAAATGAGGGAAAGAGAAACAACACTAAAAACCACAAATTGTAAAGCAGGTTTCCACTACAGCTGCATACTCATTCGCGTTAAACGCGCGTTCGACTTCATATAAGACCGCATTTACACAATGAAGCAAACTTCATGAAGTTCTTCAAAAGCTTTTGTTTGTTGGAAAGAGGTGTGGTGGGGTAGCTTTCCTCTCTACACCTCTTTTCTACAAGCAAGAGCTTTTTACAAAACATCATGAAGTTTGCTTCATCGTGTAAATCCCGACTAAAACATAAACGTGATTGTGAGCTTTTTTTTTTTGTCTTTTGGTATTGTTTTTTTTATATTCATGTTTTTAAAATCTAAGTGGATATTACGAAAACGTATGTTGCCTACTTTTAGGCCGCTTTTTGTGCATATGATTTGAAAAACGACCTTTAAGTAGGCAACATACATTTTCTAAATATTCAACTAGATTTGAAATAACATGAACATGAGAAAACGGCCGCATTTATAGAACATAGTAATTTCCTTCATGACAAAATGGCATAACGATTTGTTCCGATTAATCTAATGCAGATTTGGTTAGTGGGTTATTTTTGTTTTGACGAGTTTTAATTTTAAAACTTCCCGAAGCAATCTTAGACGGGATTTACACGATGAAGCAAACTTCATGAAGTTATTCGAAAAGCTCTTGCTTGTAGGAAAAAGGAGTAGAAGGGCAAGCAACACCACTATACCTCTTGCCGACAAACGAAAGCTTATGCAGAAACTTCATGATTGAATTGATGATAAAAAAAAAAAACAAGCAAGCGTTATTCCGCTTAGGGAAAAATTAAATGCCCACCGCTAATTTAAACGTATCTTTCTCAAGGGAGTTTTAACACAGAGCAAGAGTATTAGAGAAAAATATTGCGACGCCTCTCAATTTGTGGCGCTGTTAAGAGATATCACGCATGTAGATACTTTTCAAATGTTGCCAGCGATTTCAAAATGTTGCTAAGGTCTTATCACACATATAGGAAAATACGGTGGTTAGAGCGAGACGGACATTGTCTTGACTGTACTCAGAGAGCGACAATAACAAAGAACAGCTGATTATTTCGCTGTTAAGTTTGTGGCTACCGAGCAATCGTTACCTCTAATAATATTTCTCTTTGGTTTTAAGCCCGTTTTCCAGCGTCGCTAGTTAAAAATTTCCAAATATTTTCGATACCGTTGTCAATGTTTATAACCGTCTTGGAATCGGGTTTTAAAGCGAATTACTCACCCCACACCGAATTTCATCGCTCATAGCTTTAATAGATTGGCTTTGAATCACTTTGAACGCCGGTTCAAACTGCTTGGTAATTGGGTTTGAACCATTTCAAATATCAAAAACTGCATATTATATCAACCTTTTCACACACAACATACAAAACAAACATATTGTACATACATAAATACATTCACTTAATATTTTATATTGTATATATTTATATATAATGAATATCGTTTTTTAATATTCATTCGTATTGATTTTCTATAGTGATTTCTTAAGTCTATTTCATATTGGTAAAAAAACAATAAGTTTTTAAATTAATTCGATTTATTTTTGATGTTTTGTATATGTTGTTGATTTTAGTTGTGGAATGCTTTTTATATTTTTAAAAATGCTTAATTTTAAAAAATGCAGTTAATTAAAGGCGGACTTGCACGATATGACAATTTGCCATAGATATGGCAAATTTTTGTAGTGTCACATCGTGTGAGTGCGCCCTTAAGGCTATAAAGCAGTGTTTGTCAAAACGTGAGAGTGTATTCGTGTGCTTTGCACTGCTTTGCTTTCTGGGTCTAAGTCTCGTAGCTGTGAATAGCCGAATGGTGTGTTCAGCCCTCACAGAGGGGGGGCTATTATGGATAACAAACTTCCTCAGCCTCTTCTTTCAATATAAGTTCTTAAATAAGTCCACATTTACACGATGAAGTTTCCTTATAAAGTTTTTCAAAAAGCTTTTGTTTGTGGGAAAGTGGTATGGTGGGGTAGCTTGCCCCTCTACACCTCTTTCCTACAAGAGAGAGCTTTTTAAAAAACATCATGAAGTTTGCTTCATCGTGTAAATCTTGACTAAGTTTTTATAAATGAAATTAAATACATTTCAAAGTGCATTTAGTTAAGTTTTATTTATTAATATTTTTTCTTGATATAAGTTATTAACTTAGTTATACATTTGGTTAGTTTACATTATAAACAGACAAATGAATATTTCAACATAAACCATGAAGATGAGAAAACGGTCCTTAGTGTGTCTTTCATCCAGCTTTATTTCCTAGTTCATGGAAGGGCAACTTATAGGGATCCGCAGGGAGTCATCTAGGGGGTTCCATCTATTATTCAGCCTTTATATTAGTGATTTTTCTAAGCTATTTAGGTGCCTCTTTTGAAGAATCCAATTTCAGCACTTTTGCAACTAACAATTTTGAACTAACAATAATATAAAAAGCCTTAAAATTTTGAGCTATTTACCGAATAGAGACGTTTAAATAAATAATGATGCCGCCGGCCCACAAACCGTACCATTAATAAGGGAAGTGTTCGTATTTATAAATTACTGAGCTCCGGTCTAATATACAGACAAATATCTATAGGTTCAAAAGCCACTCATCGATCTGCCACATTATGTCATTGTGATGTTGTGTGTGCCCAAAATATCCCTCAACTGTATGTTGCGTGTTCCGTGTTCTTTGGCTATTTATTTTGATGCTTATCTTTTTATTTAAACAATTTTACAAACGAACCCTCAATCTAGGACTATATTGCACTCTGTCAGGAGATATTGAGTCGTCCCGATCCCGAGGCTGAGGCTGAATGATATAGATAAGCCCATTGCATACTTCTTCTTCTTAACGCTTATGGAAGACGCCTGCGCGCTGCTGCACCAACATCTTTTGCTTGCTTTATTATATTTATTTATTTATTTATTTAGTTGCTTTTGCCTTGAGTTTGATCATAAATAAATCACAAGATAAGTTCATAATTGAATTATATATACTTCTATATATTTTTTTTTTTATTATTAATTTTCTTTCTTATTTCTTTTCATCATTTCTTTGGCTCACTTTGGCGTTCACATTTGTACACTTGACTAAAAAAAAAAACCATAACCACTCACACACTCTTACACAATAATACATTTACACTTATGTTACACACACACACACACACACATACACACAAACACTATACAACAAACAGTTTACACTTGTTATTATTAAGTTTAAGGCAAATATTATTCGTTTCACATATGCAAAAAATGAGGGGGCCGTTTCCAGAGAAAAAAATCGTTTATCGATCAGCTGTTTATCGATAGTTCGATTAAACATTAAGCTTTCAATCGATACTTAGGTCACCGTCAACCTTTTCAAATCCGTTTTGGAAATTTTTGTATATTTTTAATATGTTGAAGTCTTGGTTTCGATATAGAAAAATATTTTATTGAAGCAAATAGATGGAAAAATAATTTTAAAAAAATAAAAAAAATGTTGATTTACACACCCTGGTACAACCAAATAGTTCCAATTCTTCTGCTTGTACTCATTCCCGTATGGGACATAGGGCATCGCCCACTTCTATTTTCCAACCAACTCCTTTTTTTTTGTAAAGACTCTGTGAAAAGTCTCTTAAGTGTTATTGCTTAAGCCTCATTCTGATTCTGGTTCTTACTGATATATTATATAACCACTTCTTCCCAGCTTTTTCCCGAAGCTTTACGCTTCTCTACGCATTGTCCTTCTCCTAGTTTCTTTGGGTTTAGCTAGGGTTCCATTCCATTGTCTTTCTTGTGACGTGGTCCTTACCAGCTGCACTTCATACTGTGTATTTATTGGACGTGTTCAGCAGAAGAACTTGTTCCCTGTGCTCAGATGACATATTTCTTGGTAATTTACATAGCCTACTTTTCCTCTGATGTTTAATATGATATTTACCTGAAGCTTTTCCAAATGTCAATTTAACAATACACCCCAAAAGTATGCTAAATAATGTAAAAGCAGTTTTATTAAGCGGATCAGTGATCAAGTGTCTTTGCTGAACGCGCCCATTATGTCAACCCGCTTCATTCCTGCCCGCCTTAGTTGGTCTGTATTCCGGATTCTGTCAGCAAAAACGGACAGTTGTATTATGTTTAGTTAGTTAATTGATGCCGAATATAGCCCCGATTTTCTTCATTTTTCCATTAAGCCCCAAAAAGTAGGCATCCATTGGGCGCGTTCAGCAGAGACACTTGATCACTGATCAGCTTAATAAAACTGCTCTTATTATTTAGCATACTTTTAGCGGGTCGTTGTTAAATTGACATTTGTAAAAGCTTCATGTAAATATCATATTTAACACCAGCGGAAAAGTAGGCTATGTAAATTACCAAGAAATATATCGGTCTTAAAGGCCTGAACTCAGATGAGATAAAAATGCAGTTTTTTTTACAATACTTCATATAAATAAGGAAGCTATTCAATAGTATTCAACTTTTAAAGCTGCTTAAAAGTTTTTCTATTTATATGAAATATTGTGAAAAATACATTTTTATCTCATCTGAGTATAGGCCTTAAACCAGCGTCCGTAAAAAACACACATTTTTCTTTACACGCAAGATATTAAAATATACAAGCTGTAAAAAATAATTATTTTCCAACTTGAAAAAATTTTACATATGAAAAAAAATTATTTTTTTCATGTAACTAACGCGAGCATTTTTGACACGACTGTAAAGAAGGCAGCCCAAATTATTGACACTGCCTGTAAATAACAAGCGTGTCAAAAATGCCCGTGTTAGTTACATGAAGAAAATCATTTTTTTCATATGTAAAATTTCTTTTTTTTTCATGTCTGAAAATAATGATTTTTTTACGTTGATGTTATTATTAAAATATACAAGCTGTAAAAAAGAATTATTTTCAAACATGAAAAAAAGAAATTTTACATATGAAAAAAATGATTTTCTTCATGTAACTAACGCAAGCATTTTTGACACGACTGTAAAGAAGGCAGCCCAAATTATTGACATTGCCTGTAAATAACAATCGTGTCAAAAATGCTCGTGTTAGTTACATGAAGAAAGTCATTTTTTTCATATGTAAAATTTGTCTAAAAATAATGATTTTTTACATTGATGTTATTTATCAAGGCGTGAAAATAATTTTTGTGGATTTTACAAACTCTTGTGTATCGCGATTGTCGTTTTAGATTTAGTTCGTGTGAGGATTCTGGAAACGGCTCCTGCTTGTTTAAGATCATCCTACATACACACATATATACCTTGCTTGTTTAATATTGTTGTGTGTGTGTGAGTGTGGTTGTTATTTCACACTTTTTTATATATACCTATGTACAAAATCTTCCTTTTTCTTCTGCTTTCTTTCTTTCTTTCCTTTCTTTCTTTTGTTTACTTTTTCTTCTCTCTTCTTTCATTGTTGTTTTCTTGTTTCTTTGATCTAATTATGATATTGTGCTGTTTTGAATGGCAGCAACGTGGTCAGCCACCAAAGGACGAAGAGCCTGAGAATAATGCCATCGATATTGATACGATTCCAAAGCGCATCTAAAATGAATTTGGGTGCAGCCAAGGCAAAGCAAGGCAAGCAGTGCAGCAAGCAGTCCAGCAGCCGTTACCAAACACTCACACAGAAACACAGTTATAACACACACACATACATACACACACATAGCAAAAGAAAAATAATAGAAATATGTAGCAGTACCATGGACAAGGACCAACATCAAAACAAGAACAACAACAACAACTAAAAGCTGGCGCGATAATATATCGATATCATCGATTGCTTTGCAGGCCCCCCCCCCAGCCCCATTCACACTCGACTAGCGCTAACGGATTGTGTGCGCAACTATTTTTGTTATTCGTTTGCATTTTATTTACTAAGTGAGCGGCTAAAAAAAAAAAAAAATTTAGAATAGTTTTTAAACAAATATAGTCAAGAAGTGCGCCCCCCCGCCACCACCACCAACCATTCTTTCCCTTCCGTTCCTCCTACTTATTCTACGACCGGGCGAAAAACAAAAAAATTATAAATAAATACAGGAAATATCGAAGTGAAAACTGTACGATCGATCATACTCGGTCGTTTGGTATTTATTTCGTATTCCCAGAGTGCATACTTATATATATATATATAAAAAAAAAACAAAACAATACAAATCATATAAACAATATACCGTTAGCTTATTTATATATATACACACACACATACATATTTAAAAAAAAATATTTTATGTATTTTTTTAATGTATTTAAGAATTAATTAAGATTAGAATGTGCAACTGCAAGTGACAGTTGGAAGAAGAAGAAGATAGCGAAACAGAAACCGTTATCTCATATATTGTGCAGTGCAAACGGGCGGAGATGCGTTCGAGATGCGCCAAGGAATGAAATGAAATTTGACACGAAAACAACAACAACAACAACAACAAGGAGAGATAAAACAAAGAGAACAAAACAATAATAAAAAAAAAACAAACAAACAAAATTACAAAAATTGCAAAAACAAGGTGTAAATTATTCAGTTTTTGGGTATTTCACAGGGTGGGGGGGAAACGAGGTACCTTTGGATCATATCGACGGTAAGTGAAGCAGCGGTGAGTATCAAATTATTGCAAGGACTAATGAGGGCTCAAAATAGCCAGGATCAGTACCAAAACGGATCACAAAATGCATTCTATCTCGGCCATTTGAAGGACCATAAGGATGTGCTATGGCCAGATGATAGTCCTTCGGAGTAGAATCCTTTTGACAACAATTTGGTGCTGATCCTGGTCAGGAGTCGGGAGCTAAGGCCTAATTTTCTTATTACACGCCCGTTTGGAGGATAATTAAGGATCTATTGGTGCCTTCGAGTGCTAATTCACTAGGACTTTCTCCTGACCAAAGCACATCCTTATGCAAATCGTCCTGCAGGGAGCCGAGATATTAAGGATTTTGTGTTTTAGGCCAATTTCTAGCTCGGAGTAGAATCAGTGCCAATCGATCAGGATTGTTGCCAGGATTCGGGGAAACCAAATCCCGTTGTCCTGCGGCGGTATATAAGCCAGATATGAGCAAATTAAATATCATCCTTGAGTCACAAAAATCGCTATAACTCGGCCATTTGAAGGACTATAAGGATGTGCTCTGGTCAGCAGCTAGTCCTGGTGACTTGGCTTTCGATGGCATTACCAAATCCTGGACTATCCTTTAAACAACCCAACTCCCATATCCTGGCCAGGATCAGGCTCGAAATGATGTCAAAATAATTCTACTCCGCAGGACTATCAGTTGGCCAAATTACAAGCAAATAGTCCTGCGGGCAGCCGAGATTTGAGGGATTTTGTGTTTTTGTTCTTGAAATTATTTTTACAAAAATTCCATTGCCTACTTCACGGGGCTGCCATTTAACCCTCCACCAGCTACTCAATTCTGTTCGCCTGGTGTTTCAAAATCTTGCAAAAGTCAGTTTTGGCAGCTCGAGAATGGCTCGCATGGCTGCTGCCCCTTTGGGGTATGCAATGAAAATTTTGCATCTTGAATTTTGCAATATCCACCTACTACTAGATTCTGTTGGCCTGGTATTTTAGAATTTTTAGTTTGAGCGAAATTTTAGATTTTTACAACAATAACAGCAACAAAAAGTACAACAACAACAATTACAACAACAACAATTACAACAACAAAATTACAACAACAACAATTACAACAACAGTTACAACAACAACAACAGTTTGACCAGCACTTTTAAAATCCTAAATTCGTCCTAGCAGGCGCATATCCTGCCGCAGGACATCGGGACTTGGTTTGCCCGAATCCTGGCATCGATTCTGATCGTTTGCCATCAAAGGATATGGGCGTCATCTAGGAATCCAGGACTTGTAATTTTTCAGCCTCGGCCACGCTAGAAATTGGCCAAAAACACAAAATCCCTATTTTCTCGGCTCCCCGCAGAACGATTTGCATGTCCTTTGGCCAGATGATAGTCCTTTGACATTGAATCATTTTGCCACCAGTTTAGTCCTAATCCTGGCAAGGATACGGGCGCTAGGGCCTATTTTAGTTTAAGGAAAATGGCATAGAAACTCGGCTCCTGGCAGGATAATCCAGGATCTTTCGATGCCAATCGTCTTTAATTGGTAAGAAATGTATCCTGGCCAAAGCGCATCCTTGTAGTCCTTCAAATGGCCGAGAAAAAGTGGTTTTCAAGGATTTTGGGCATTTTTGCTTGCAAAAATTTCCCGTGTCCGATTCCTAGATGATTCTCATATCCTTTGATGCCAATCGATCAGGATTTTGCCCAGTATTCAGGGAAACCAAGTCTTGAGGTCCTGCGGCGGTATATAAGCCAGATATGAGCAATTTAAATATTATCCTTGAATCACAAAAATCTCCATTACTTGGTTATTTGAAGGACTACAAGGATGTGCTTGGGGCAGCAGATAGTCCTTGTATATTTTCAAGCGATGGCATCACTATATCCTGGATTATCCTGGAAACAAACCAACTCCCATATCCTGGCCAGGATCAGGTCCAAATTGGTGTCAAAATGATTCTACTTCCAAGGACTATTAACTGGCCAAAGGGCATGCCAATAGTCCTGCGTATAGCTGAGATTTAAAGGATTTTGTGTATTTTGGCCCTTTTAACTAATGTGGCCAAAATTCCATTGCCTGCTTCCAGGGGCAGCCTTAAAAAAATTCACCTGCTAGTCATTTCTGTTGGCCTGGTATTTTCCTTTTTCGAAATTGCGAAATTTTATGTTCAATGCTGCCAAAAGTGCAGTGGTAATTGTTTACAGTTTTAGAGTACTGGCCAAATTTGACTCTCAGTTCAATCAGTGCTGCTAAAACTGTACAGTTTAGAGTTCTGGCCAAATTTGACTTTTAGTTCAATCAGAGTGCTGCTAAAACTGTAACGGCTGAACTCAACAGTTTGAGATGTACTGCATCAGCACAAACGCTAGTTCCCAGCCATTTGAAGGACTATAAGGACTAAAATATGGCATTACTCCCATATCCTTGCCAGAATCAGGACCATATTGGTAGCAAAATAATTTTAGCACATCCTTGTAGTCCTTCAAATAAGCGAGTAATGGAGATTTAGGTGATTCAAGGATAATATTCAAATTGCTCATATCTGGCTTATATACTGCCGCAGGACATCGAATCCTGGCAACAATTCTGATCGATTGGCTTTGATTCTACTCCGAAGGACCAATATCTGGCTAAAGGACATGCGAATTTGCTCATATCTGGCTTATATACTGCCGCAGGACATCGAATCCTGGCCACAATTCTGATCGATTGGCACTGATTCTACTGAGCCATGCAACGCACGGACCGACAATGCCTACGGCTAATACCGCCGCGGACATCGAACCGCAATGAGTTGGCTGATTCTACTCCGGAGGACCAATATCTGGCTAAAGGACATGCGAATTTGCTCATATCTGGCTTATATACTGCCGCAGGACATCGAATCCTGGCAACAATTCTGATCGATTGGCTTTGATTCTACTCCGGAGGACCAATATCTGACTAAAGGACATGCGAATTTGCTCATATCTGGCTGATATACTGCCGCAGGACATCGAATCCTGGCAACAATTCTGATCGATTGGCACTGATTCTACTCCGAAGGACCATCATCTGGCTAAAGGACATGCGAATAGTCCTGCGAATAAGGATTTCCTGGTTCCACAACCGGACAACCCAAGTCCGAATATCCTTCTCCGCCCACAAATGAAAACTCCTTTGTAAATGTATTTTTTTTTTCTATTTTTTTTGTTTTTATTTTTCAATAAATTATAAAATTCTTCGTAAAATCGAAGAATCCATTATTATTATTATTTATTTTGTTTATTCTGTTTTCTTTCCTTCTTTTTTGTTGTTGCTACTCATTCATCTCCCTCTCTTCTCGTTTATCGCCTGCTCTCTACTTAGTCTGCACGCTCCGCAGTTGCATTTAGTTTTTTTTTTGTTTCTTCACCCGCTCTTATACATATAACATTTTGTGTTCTTCCTCTCTCTCTCTCTCTCAATCTCTTCGTGGAGGGGGGGGATTTTAAAAAATATACAATTACAGTTATGCTTCGACGGGTTTAAGGGGGGGGAGGGGAAGTAAGTTTGGAGCGTTGCGTTTTAAGCAGCGGCGCGGAATGCGAGGAGCACACACTCCTCATTTTATGGATCATCGAACAAAAATACTTCCGAAATTATAATGTAGAAAAAAAAAATATATAGGGAAGTTTTGTTTTATATAAAAAAAAAAAAAAAAAAATAAGTATTTCTTCCTCTCTTCTTCTTCCTCATTTTCTTTTGCTGTTCTTAAGGTGGCTGCTGGGGGGGGGTTGGGGGTGCGGGGGGAGAGGTGTGTGTTTTTGTTGTGTAGTATTTTGTTGCTGTTCTTGTGGTTTTTGTGTAATTTTCATAATCAGTCTGATTTTACTGCCAACACTAAGTATAATCATCATCGAACGTCCCGCTCATCCGTTTACAGCTCATCCTTGAGATCGCCCTCATCGCCACCCTCTGGGGGCGGGGCACCACCGGCACCAGCCTGATACAGTTTGGCAATCACCGGCTGTACAATCGCCTCCAGATCCTTCTTCTGCTTCTTGTACTCCTCGGGATCGGCATCGGGATTCTGTTCGAGCCATTTGATTGACTCATCGATGGCCGCCTCCAGCTTGGTCTTCTCATCGTCGGCCAGCTTGGCGCCCAGCTTGTCCTTGTCGCCAATCTGGTTCTTTAGACTGTAGGCATACGATTCCAGTTCGTTGCGCGATTCCACGCGCTCCTTGAGCTTCTTGTCCTCATCGGCGAACTTCTCGGCATCGCGAATCATGCGATCGATATCATCGGGCGTCAGGCGGTTCTGGTCATTGGTGATGACAATCTTTTCCTTGTTGCCGGTGCCCTTGTCCTCGGCGCTGACCTGCAGAATGCCGTTGGCGTCGATCTCAAAGCTGACCTCGATCTGGGGAATGCCACGTGGCGCCGGTGGAATGCCAGTCAAATCGAATTTGCCCAGCAAATGGTTATCCTTGGTCATGGGACGCTCGCCCTCGTATACCTGAATGGTCACGGTGTGCTGGTTGTCGCTGGCCGTTGAGAAGACCTGCGATTTCTTGGTGGGAATCACAGTGTTGCGTGGAATCAGTTTGGTCATCACACCGCCAACAGTCTCGATACCCATGGTCAATGGATTCACATCGAGCAGGACAATGGCATCTGTGTCCTGTTCGCCGGAGAGCACGCCAGCCTGGACGGCCGCTCCATAGGCCACAGCCTCATCGGGATTGATGCCGCGAGAGGGTTCCTTGCCGCCAAAGAAGTCCTTGACCAGTTGCTGGACCTTGGGTATACGAGTGGAGCCACCGACCAAAACAATCTCGTGCACATCCTTCTTGTTCATGTCGGCATCCTCGAGCACCTTTTGCACTGGCTTCAATGTGGAGCGGAACAGATCCAGATTGAGTTCCTCAAACTTGGCACGTGTCAGAGTCTCGGAGAAGTCGTCACCCTCGAAGAAGGACTCAATTTCAATGCGCACCTGATGGGAGCCGGACAAAGCACGCTTGGCCTTCTCCACCTCGCGACGCAGCTTCTGCACAGCACGGTTGTCCTTGCGAATATCCTTGCCCTTCTTCTTCTTGTACAACTTAATGAAATGATCCATCACACGCTGATCGAAGTCCTCGCCACCCAAGTGAGTGTCACCATTGGTGGCCACCACCTCGAACACACCGTTGTCAATGGTCAGCAGGGAGACATCGAAGGTACCGCCACCCAAATCGAATACCAGCACATTCTTCTCACCCTCCTTCTTGTCCAGACCGTAGGCAATGGCCGCCGCTGTCGGTTCGTTAATAATACGCATCACCTGGAGACCGGCAATAACGCCAGCATCCTTGGTGGCCTGACGCTGGGCATCGTTGAAGTAGGCGGGCACTGTGACCACCGCGTGGGTAACCTTCTTGCCCAGATAGGCCTCGGCCGTTTCCTTCATCTTGCCCAACACCATGGCGGAGATTTCCTCGGGGGCAAAGACCTTGGCACCCTGCGACGTGTCCACGCTAATGTGTGGCTTGGAGTTCTTCTCGACAACCTTGAAGGGGAAGAATTTGATGTCATGCTGGACATTGGTGTCGGACCATTCGCGTCCAATCAGACGCTTGGCATCGAAGACTGTGTTCTCGGGATTGGTGGTCAACTGATTTTTGGCGGCATCACCAATGAGACGCTCACCATCGGCTGTGAAGGCCACATAGGACGGCGTAATGCGATTACCCTGATCGTTGGCAATAATCTCCACGCGGCCATTCTTGTAGACGCCCACGCTAGAGACAGAGAGAGAGAGAGAGCAATTAATTAACATGTACAAAGCAAGAGGATTGGGAGTTTATATATTTACCAGGAGTATGTGGTACCCAAATCAATGCCAATCACGGTGCCCAGTTCCTTGTCCTTCTCCTTTTTCTCCTCACCAAGTGAGAGGCCCACAAAGGCCACAACAGCCAGTAATATGCATAACCTCATCTTTCAAGCTCTTTCAATAAACTGCAAAGAAAAAACAAATGCAAATTTGATTACTTTAAATATTCTTAAAAAGTTGTAGCAATATTGCGTGCTAAAATCTCTGTATTGCTTTGCCCTAAAAGCCCAGCTTAAGCTTTTTGTACACGTCAACACTAACGCACACACACACACACACACGCAAAGAAAAAAAAATTATGCCGACACGTTTCTTCTTTAGATATGTCAACAGGTACCGTTAAGTGTGCTACTTACACACACCTGGCTATATTCTGATTGAGAGACACGTCTGTTCCAATGGCCAACTGCTTAACAACTGTTAAAAATTCAAGCTGCCGCTGCTGCTGGCACTGACATTGACCGACGCCGACGTCAACGCAGCCGCCGCTTTTTTTTTTTTTTTTTTTGTAGCTTTGGGGGGCGAATTTTTGTATACGTGTAACAAATTTTTCTGGTTTCTTTGGTTGACTTAATCTGTTGCCGGCTCCGGAAAGAAGAAAGCAAACACACACACAGGAAACAGGTTTTTGTTTTTTTAGAACACACACACGCCCAGTTTTGGTGACAGTCTGAGCAAAGAATTTAATTTAAACAGCTGTTTTTAGCTTACTTATTTTGGCAAAATGAGGAAACTTAACGTTTGTTGTTTTTTTTTTTCAACTGACGTGTACTTTACGAGGAAAGCCACAAATGACGTGTACAAAGCTGATTGAACGACACACACACGCACGCACACACTGACACAGCGGCACAGCAGACAAGAAGAAGCAGAGATTGCGATAAAGTCAGCGCAGGCGCATAACTTTAGACACTTTTTTTTTTTGTTCAATTTGCCAGACTTTATAAAGTATAATATATATTGATATATATATTTAATAAATATATGTGTTATAAACTTTACTTGAAACATTTTATTCTGCCCAGCCCTGGGCCTTAGAATGCCAGTGTGGCCAAAGTTCTGCCAACTTGGTATGCAAATTACATTTCCAAAACCGGAGAAAGAAAGAGAAGTGAATGAACTTTTGTTAACATAAAATTGTTAATAAATTATGTTACGCCTAATTAGCATTCGGCTTGCCACACAACAGTTAAGAGCAAAAAAAAAAAAAACTGGGTCAGTTGTGAAATTGTTTAAATTTTACTTGAGAAAAAACAAACCTACATATTTATTTATACGCATTTTAAGCATCATTATGCCTTAGCTATTATTAACAGACACGTGTTTGGCCATTTGCGGCAATTTCATTTTTTTAAGTTTGTGAAAACTTTGCCAACATGGCGACAGACACCTTGCGGCAGCGGCGGCCCTGACCCTGGTTGCAATTTAATTTACTTTCGCTTAGTAAAAAAAGCCGGACTCAATAAACGCCACCAAATCTAAGCGATTCTTTTACCTTGTTTTTTTGACTAATTAATTATATATGTATATTTCACTTACACTCGAAACTTTTGTTCTTTAACTTGTATTTGTTAAATGTTCTTACTTGACGTTGAAAACAGAACTGAAAGAATGTGCCGAACAGTGTGACCGTTGGTGGCTAACAAAGTAATGCTCTCAATATGCCGGTGCTTTCTATTACTGACAATCAGTGATGGCAAAACGGCAGTGACTTGGTATAGTCACTGTTACTTTAAAGTAACATAAAGTGACTTTTTAGCTTGGAAAAAATTATGTGCTTGTAAGCAAAACACTAAAGGTTACTTAGTTAAGGTTATCAAAGAGAATACTGTTTATTTACGTATATGTTGCACTCATACATTAAAAAATGCCAGAGACATTGCTTCCTTGCACTTAAGCGTGGCTTGAAAAGGATTTTAAGAATTTTTACACCACATATAAGACAGTTTAGTGCAATTATTGTGGTCTATATACTATCAACCTTCTGCTCAATTCCACTTACACAAAATATGTGTGATTTTCAAACGCTTTTGTACCAGAATTCGTTCTCTAAATCACAAATCTTTTACTTAAAGTGGAATTTAGAACAAGGCTAAATATATCAAAAAATCAAAATCATTTCGTGTTTATTATAGTTTTGCCACATACGCGTAATTCATTTTCTACAGAGAGGATTTAACATAGAAAGCCACTCTCAAACGCCGCTTACTTTGGAGTGATGTTAAGAGATAATTATCATGTAGAAACTTTCTGTTAACTTTTAATTAATCATAGGAAAAGACAGTAGTAAGAGTGTGACTAATTTGGAATGTTCAGCCAGGCGGCGTCTCAAATTGTCTTTTTATGTTAAATTTTCTTCGTTAATTAACATAGAAGAGCAATTTGAGACGCCGCTCTATTTTGACTGATGTTAAAGCTGTGAAATTCATGTATATATTGCTGTTAACCTCCTAG
Source organism: Lordiphosa mommai (assembly GCA_018904225.1). Classification (NCBI taxonomy): domain Eukaryota; kingdom Metazoa; phylum Arthropoda; class Insecta; order Diptera; family Drosophilidae; genus Lordiphosa; species Lordiphosa mommai. Next base: position 1,544,480 of record JAEIFT010000023.1, read on the forward strand.
TATCTATCTACATGACACTTTACTTAAAATATTTGTTCCTATAGAAAAAAGACTGTAGTTAGATCGAGACGGACATAGTCAAAAAATAACTCAGAGAGCGAAACTAATAACGAACAGCTGTTTAATTTTTAATGAAAAGGTAGGCGCCGTTTCAAATTGCCCTACTATGTTATTTATTCTATGAAAACGACCTATACAGTTATAGAAAATACAAAAAGTGGCTGTAATCAGAAGGAAATGTCAAAGTGAGCTTAAATTTTGACTCAATAATTGTCATCACGCCCTTTACTTAAACAAATATTTGCTCAATTTAGTGTAATATTGATGTAAATTTCAGTCAGCCTGTTTGGAATTCGATAAATCTGATTTCTAGTCATTTTTCATTCGGACATCTTATATGTAAAAATAAATGTGTCTCTCCTTTGGCATATTAATATGCGTCACAAAGCAGAGGTACAAGCGAAACAATGTTTTACAGGATACGTTGGCTGTGAGAAAGGATTCTTTGACTTAAAAAAAAACACTAGGGTACATTATTATACATAAGATACCACTTGATTGACAAATCAATGTGACTTTTCGTATAAATATGATTTTAACAAAGCAAAAGAGGTTCCCATAGCATAAAAAGTTGCAGGGCACAATGGTTTGGGACTTCAAAGTAATAATGCTTTAGTTACTTTATGAAGAATGTTAAGAGAACCGAAAAAAAAAATACGTAACACTCTAAGATTGTTCCAGCAAAAATATTTGGAAAACTAACGTCTTTTTACAAGATTCAAAAATTGGACCTTGCTCAATGTAATGTTACAGGATTTCTTTCATTCATCACTTGCATGGTATAGGATTTACTTTAACAGCCACCAATCACTAGCTCATCTCTATTACCAACAACACACACACACACATATATACGCCCACACACACACACACACACCAGCAAGCCAAAGTACACGTCAGTGTTAAAACTAAATAAATCTTGACTTTTACTTACTTTTGCTAAGTTAAAACTATGTGAGAAGCACTATTATTTATTTTGTCACTTATGTTGCTCTCTCTTTTTCTCTTTGTTGTCTTTTTGGCTTTGTTTCAGAATTGAACTATTTAAATTATTAATATTTTGCACGCGTTTTTTGAGTTTGTTTATAGGAAAATTAAGTATTTTATTCCGGTGTCTTTTTTATCTTCTTGTACTTCGCGTTGTTATTTCATTGACGTTTGTATTAAAACTGTTTGGCCGCTCTCTCAGCTATCGGCTATTTATGCGGCAGAGCAGTGTTCGTGCCACTGACGTGTCGACCACGTCAGTGATTGGACACAGTGTTGTCAACTTATTGAGCTTAAAAACGGCTAAATGAATAAAATTCAAAACAAAAATAGCTAAAAAGTGTGAGTTAAGTTATAAGCTTGAAATGTTTTTTTTTTTTTGATTTCTAAGGGGAAAAAATTACATAATTTATCTTTTTTTTAGAGCGTTTTTAAAGTATTTTTTTCTGATCGATCAGATCATAAAAAAAAACAAATTTGAGGTGAGAAGTATTTTTAGTATTTTTTTATATCTTTTTTTCGAAGTGTTATAATTAGAGTAAATGACCAACGAATTTGAAAAGCGTTAAGGCCTCATTCCACACTATTTTTCATATAAATAAAAGCCGTCTTTTAAAAAGCATACAGCTTTTAGAGCTTTCCAAAAGTATTTCTATTCACATAAAGTATTGTAACGAAATACATTTTTATGTCATCTGGAAAAAAAATGTAACTCAAGCCAAGAGATTGAGAGCATCTGGTCTTAATTCCTTCGGGCTGTAAAACCAGTTAATTATTTATAATGCTTACTCAACCGATTTTGAAGAGGTATAATGCAAAATCACGTCTTATAAAATAGCCTACAAATAAGTTTGAAACAATTTAAACTTAAACCTTATCGTTTTCGAGTTATTTGGATTATTATTTTAATTTGTGCATTATTTTTTACAAATTTTTGACTTAAAAATTCTTTTAAAAAATTAAAAGTGCTTTATTTTGTGATTCGATCATATAAACACAATGGCCGTGTTCAGCAGAAAAACTTGCTCAATGATCTTGCTGCTAAACTCAACTGATGCAGTATCATGATAGCCCAATTTGAGGTATCATAAGAGAGAGTCGAACATAAATCGAAAACATAGTACGCTACTTTGAAGTAATACTGATATTGTATATCGGTGGGCGGCTTCTTATTGATAGCATTCAGTATATTTTGTGCAGTAATTACAAAAAAACATGTTCTTTGTTTTTCGGTATTTCACATTTTAAATAATGCTGCGGCTTTTGGCTATAACATAGCTAGCATGGCAAGTTTCCTGCTAAACTTTTGGCCTTACAAAATAGCTAGATATGGTGGGAAAATGGCTAAATTGGCAGCACACTGGTAGGAGGGAGGGCCTCTGACGTGTCGATGACGACAAATATCTCTCGCAAGCTTTCTGTGTTTGCATGTGTGTGTGTGTGTGTGTTTAACCAAACACAAATCGAATTGGTACTCGAAATGTTTGGACAATGTTTTGATTTATGCATTGCACAGGAGGTGAAATTTTATAAATGTATGATGAAAAGATGCGTGAGCAATAAGTAAGCACTGACGTGTCTTATGTTATGCATATGTATGTATGTATTTTTGTACATGTTTACCAAATAAAATGAGATTTTACCGTTATCTTTTACTGAGGCAACATTTCAAGTTTAGTTTCTAGAAATTTACTGAAAGTTCTTTCAAAATTTAAAGCATTTCTTAGCGCAGGAAATCAAACCGTATCGTTTTCGTTTCCGGTTTTGGTATGTAAAATACCGGGTGGAAATGTTCTGTAAAATACGCAGGCGATTTTCGATAAGTTAATTAGAAGATTTTGAATAAAAAACGAGAGCATAAGTTACAGTTGGCCCTGCTCGACTTCGATATACCCGTTAACTCAGGAAAATGTTAAATTCAACAACTTTTTAAGTCACAAAATGTTAATTTTAACATTAAATGTTAGTTTCAACATAAAACATTAAGATTTAACGTTAACATACACATTTAATGTAAATATGAATATTAAGGGCCGTTTTCTCATCTTTATGATATTGAAATCTAGGTGCTTTTTGAGAAAATATTTGTTGCCTGCTTTAGGGACGCTTTTAAATATCTATGCTTGTGTGTACAACGACCCGCGAGTAATATTTGACGCGGCCTAAAAGTGGGTAACACAAAATTTTCTCAAAAAGCACCTGGATTTGAAAAACAGGAACATGAGAAAATGTTTCCTTGCCCACAAGTATGCAATGGTTGTCGTTGAGAACTTTCATTATAACTTAGTAAACATTATTAAACAATGTACTGTTTTTTTGCTTAGCATACTTTTAGTCAGCAAAATTAAGTCGGACATTATGTAAATTCTAACTGGTATATCTTTGAAAAAATCGCAAAATTATGTGGGATAATTTATTTTAAAGCTAAGGAATAATACTTTACGCTAATATCAAGGAAATGAAAATTAGACGTGCATGAGGGATTTTTCCTTCACGTAACGCACGATTCACGAAATAAAAATCTCTTGACGCACGATTTTTAGAGCGTTTTGCGTGACGCTCTATTCATGCACGATTAACGGAGGGGTCACGAATGATCACTACCCGACCCGCGGATTCACGAAATCAAAAGCAAATCAGTTTTAGGAATAATACTATTAATCAAATATAATAGAAAATCATTTCGTGAATACTGTATGACTTTTAATCACAATGATAAACTTTAACATGGAACGAATCACGAACGGCTCACGGTACGATCATATCGCGACACTATAAATTCACGTCACGCGCAGACCTCTAATACAAAACAAACATATGGGTTGCTCACAAAACATGCCTTAAATGGTCAAAATAGGCACTTTTACCAACTATAGGCTCAAATTACAAAAAATTCAGACGTATTGAAGCATTTTGGTACTTGATTTCTCTCCCGTTTTCTCATCTTAAAGCTTTTTGAGAAAATATTTGTGGCCTTCTTTTAGGCAACTTTAAAATCTAGAATTTCTCACGCGGCATAAAAGTAGGCAATACATATTTACTGCTAAAGCCCTATACGGACTTGCGAAGTAATTTTTCTTACTTCGGCATATATTACGTCAAGGTGAAACATAAGTCTAGTGGCCTACTATTTTTTATAAGTAATTCAATCCCTTGTTAAAACGACTATTTACGACTGTATTAAATCTTCAACACAAACGAAATTAGATTTACCTTTTCGTCATAAATTTCATTTCAGCAGTTTGCCGATGGTGTCAATGCAGAAGAAGGGTGAAGTAATATTGTTTGCATCAATGTTTCTTCAGTTGCTTGAAGTAAAATAAAGCCCACATAGTTAACATAGGATCCAATCATGTGCTGTTAAGCACAACAGTACTTCTCAGCTCCGTGTGCGCTCGAAGTAAAGGGTGAAGGAATCATTACTTCTGCTTCTTCTTCCACAAATTTTGTATGAAACTTCACGTTACTTCTCAGGTCCGTATAGGGCTTAAAGCTGCTAGATTTGAAAAACATGACGATGAAAAATCTCTTAGGGCCGTTTTCTCATTTTCATGGTTTTCAAATCTAGGTGCTTTTTAGGGAAATGTGTATTGCCTACTTAAAGGCAGCTCTTTAAATGTATGTGCTTATAATTAAACGCATCCTAAAAGTAGGCAACACACATTTTATCCAAAAGCTGCTAGATTTAGGGCCGATTTCTTATCTACTATACTATAATTGCACTGCTATGTGACAGTTAGTACTATGTAGAAGGTGAGAAATCGGCCCTTAAAAACATGTCGATGAGAAAACTGCTCTTAGGGCCGTTTTCTCATCTTCATGGTTTCAAATCTAGCTTTTTAGGAAAATGGGCATTTCCGCCAAAATGTCCACCGAGGCTTAAAAACTAAAAGTTCTTGAAATCTCCCTGTTTATTCATATTATGGTAAAGAATCATTAAAATTTAACTAATTTAATTAAAATGAACATATGGTCATTAACCTCAATGAGTATATCGACAGCAAAGTTGCAAAAGTGCATTTTTTTTTTTTTTTTTTGCCATTTTAAATTGCATGCTTTATTTGTTATTATCTTCTTTAAGAAAGATCATACATGATAAAGAGTATTCTACAAAATGTCACCTACATCATAATTTATCTAAAAAAAAAATGCAAAGGGCACAATGCAATCGCGATAAACTGCAAATTTTTGGTTTCCTTTAGTCCATTTTTCAATGTCCCGTTCGATACCGAAAAAGAACATTAGTTATCAGTGTGTCACAAATTAAAGAAGTGAATGCATGGAAAGTTTAGCACAAACAGATTTTTTTTATAAGCAATTTAATAGAAAAAAATCCTAATTGCTAAAATTTTTTTTGTTATATTTTAATGTCGTTCAAAGTTGGTCCCGTTCGCGTCCGTAAGGGTAAAGTTTAGTGGTTAAAAATTAATTCATTCTAATATTTTTTGTGATTTGTGCAAAAACCATTTCAATACAATTGTAGAGACCCGAGCAACGTCGGGATTAGTGCTAGTTATTGATTATAGTTAAAATGCATAAATATATACACAATCACTTGAATCATATTGGAAAAAATGTCCCGTTCGCAATGTCCCGTTACGAATCAGATTATTATTTATTTAAAAAAAAAAGTACTGAGGATTTTTGAACCAACTAAAAACCATTTCAAAGTACCATTCATGCATAAGATTCTAAAACATTTTGGGTTTTAGTAATGCGTCAGGTTTCGCTAAGTTCTGGCTATATGTAGGTGGCCCCGAAAACAACTTCGGTTTTTGTCCCGTTCAAATCGCTTCTTATTTTGCCATTATTTTGGAATCAGTATTTCACCTGTCATTCACTTTAGCACTATTTATAGTGCTACTCAATACCTTCATTATAAAGTAAAAAACGAATTGAAAATGCCTTTTATATTGCCTTTTTTTTTTACTTTATGTCGTACGAACGTCCGCGTTCGACATCATGGAAATGCCCAAATGTGTGTGCCTACCCAGCAAGCAATTTGATCGTTCTGACTCTTTTCTGACACTTTTCAGGCCAGTCATATAGTGTCCAAAAAAGAGTCCGGAAAAGCGTTTTTATATCTATGCTAAGTTTGTGTGTAACAGGCGGGAACATTTGACCCATATAAATTCGACAGCAGCAAACGATATATTTTCTCTAAAAGTACCATGCTGCACGCAGATCAAGGTTTCAAATTTTGCCACGCCCCCTCCCGCCCCGCTATGAAAAATCTCATATCTCCCACATTTTAAAAATAGATTGCGGACCCTAGACTATATTCAATCACATTACCAGACCCGCCATACATCATTCCGACAGACGACGTAGTACAGTCGCCGCCCCCGCAATTTGAAAATACCCATATCTCCCCATTTGAAAATACATTGTTAAAACCTTCGCATATATTTTAATCATCAATACCACCGATCCGCCATACATCATTTCTGATCAGATGAACGATAGAAAAGTTCCCGCCCCCGCAATTTGAAAAATACCTCAAATCTCCCACAATTTTGAAATGGTGTCGACCTTCCAGCTATATTTTAATCATGTTATCTATCGATCCGCCAACATCATTTTCCGACAGAGAGTTATAGTAGAGTCGCCTCCCCCGTAATTTGTAAAAAAACTCATATCAGGTCAATAAAATATTCTTTAAAAACTAGATTTGAAATCCAGAAAACCCCAGAAAAGGCACAAAAGGAAGATAAAAGGTTCTTATTTTTAAACGTACTCGTAATCTTAACCTGCTGAACTGGCTTGCTCGTTTTTAAACTGAAGCAGAAGAAGAGATTTTTGGGATTTTTGTTAACCTTAATCTTTAGTGGCAAAATGAAAACGACTTGAATTTCTTTGGTTGTGGTTTTTTTTGTTTGTTTTTCTTTTCTTTCTTTTTTTTTTTTTATGATTTCTGTAATGACACTCAATCAATATCAATATCAATATATTTTCATAACAATACATAATAATAGCATGTAATAATCATTATCAAGTTTCATTTCTGTTATCCATTTTGTGTATAGCCCCTCCTTCCAATACATTCCGCCCCCACACCGCCCCCGCCCACATCAATTTATTATTAGAAAAGAACAGAAAAAAATGCAAAATTGTAAAAGGACAACAAACAACTGAGGAGGAGGCCACTCGGTTGCATGTTCGATCTCCTATTGAGCTTTCATAGAGACATAGTGGGTAGGCGGACGGGCGGTTGGCGGCGTCGATTGTGCGCTTTATGTGTGTGTGTAAATATGTTAAATGTATTTATGTTGTTTTTTGTTTAAAGCTTAATGACAGTTTGTTTTGTTTTTGTTGGTCAAAAAGTGAAGCTACATTTTTTTTTGGGGGGAAATTAAAAAGGAGCAAAAAAAAAAGAAACGAAACCGAAAGTAGCACATCGAAAAAACGTGTCTAGTATAGAGTTATCCAAAGAGTGTGTATAGTTTACATATATATATGCATATATATATAGAAGATTGATTTTTATAAATTTTTGCATTGTACAATAAATTGAATTGGGTTGGTTGGTTTGGTTTGTTGTGGTGAAACACTTGAGTTGCATAGATTGGAGTAAGGGGAATCATTTGAATTTTATGATCATTTGGCCCCTCCCTTTAGCTTAGTTAACAATATCAACAGAAAAGCCTATTTTGTGCGCTGGCAGCAAATTGTTTCCCTTCCCCCCTTCCCCCTTTCTCCTTCTCCCCCCCTCGTCTTCATCTTCTTCTATTCATGCCTCACTCCGCATATGGACAGGAACGTACTAAAGTTGTGCAAACTGCAGGCAGGCAACACGGTATACACTATGGACGCCGTCTCCTGGCACTTGTGGCGAAAATCGTTTAACGATTGTAATATCAATTCGGTGGCTGGTGCCGCATTCACTTGATAAAACAATTTCAAATGAATTGCTGGCAATTTGCTGGTCTGATCACCGCCAGCTCCAACTGGCAGCAATGCCTCCAGCAATGGTTCCTCCTTATCCCGTTCCTTTTGCTGCTGTTGCTGTTGTTTGCTAATGGGATAATCTTTGAGCAAACGATTCACCACATAGGTTAGAATCTCATCCAAATGCTCGGCATTAACACTCTGGGCCAGACGGCAGTGATTGCCCAATATGTCGTCACTTAATTGGGTCAATTGGGTGGTGGATGAGGCCAGACCGGTGGATACATAGCAAACAATGGCCGCACAATTATTCTCATAGTTCCAGCGACGACGTATAGAGATGGTATAGTCGCTCACCGAGCAGCCAGTTTCCTCGTCTAAGTAAAAACAGAGAGAGAGAGATGGGAACAGATATGAGAGAGAGATGAATTTTGTTGAGGGTTTTTTTATATATAGGCACGAGTCAACACGACATGATCCAACACGACTTTAGGCCATTCCATTTTTAAAGGTTAATCAAGATCAAACTTAAGGTATCCCTTGAAATATCGCTTCAATTTTGGCTGAGTTGGTGCGTTTGGGCATTTTTGATGGTTTCCGTACCTTTGAAAGCCCGAAAAATATCTCCAGAAATCCAACATATCTACCTTTATTATACTGTCCTGCGAATCGATGGATTTACGCACGATCCGACAACTAAAATGGTTTTTTTTTAAGCTGATAAAAGGTTTAAAAACTCGAAAAAACTTTAAGAGCGTGCTTCCAGTTATCCGGCAAAATTTATTTCTTCTTAACTGATCTTATTGATAGTTCATATATAGAATATAGATGTCAGATTTTAGAAAACTCCGAATCATTAAGAATCTGATTGATTACTTTACAACCGATCGTTCCAATTTTTGTATATGGGATATTTCATATCAACTCAGCCAACACCATTTTTTTTTGTATCCAACAAATTTTTAAGAGCTATTATTTAGAAGGACTATATATAGATGAGAAAACCTTTAAATGGTTTTCCCCACCGTCGATAGTTCTCAAGATAATGCGAAAAAGACTTGAAATTTTCAAAAAATCATAACTTTTGAACGGAACATCGAATTAAAACGATCCAAAGACAAATTTTTGTTATTTTCACGAAAAAAAAAGATGGGACAACTCTAAGAGTTATCTAAAGACGGGTTTTTAAGAAAAAATCCGTTTTTATTCTTTTTTCTTGCAAAGGGCCAATTGATATGTGATACGAATATTTTTTTCAGATTCAGAATATATGTACGTAAATGGAAAAAGTTGTTTCAAGATGCAAGACAGCGCGAGTCCACGGGAATAATTTTGTTTTTGTTTCAAATGTTACTTTTTCGCTGTTTATTCAATCAAGTTCACATGCTTGTTCGAGAAAAATTGTTAGATAACTTTTAGAGTTATCTTAAGCCGGTTTTTTGAAAAAAAAAATTAAGTTTTATTTATTTTCTTGGAAAAGGGCCATTCGATATCCAATCCAGATATAAGTATGTAACTTAAAAAATTTGTGAATAATTGGGAATAATTTTTTTTGTTTCAAAATTTTGAGTTTTCGCTGTTTTTTTTCGAATATAATGTACTAGAGTTATCCTAGAAAATGCATAATTAAAATATTTCTTAGCACTGCATTATTACCTTTTTTGTACCCAAAGAAATATATACTACTTAAAGGCAAAGACGAAAAAAAATTAAAAAAAGGTATTGATATTGATAAAATATTATTGTATATTTTTTAAAAGATGAAAAAGCCAAGCGCTTTTATTTGTTTTCTTTTGGCAGCACTATACCCCAAATTTTTATTCCCGACAAGCGCATGTGAAATTTATTAAAAAAACAGCGAAAACGCAACATTGAAAACAAAAAAAAAATTATTCCCGTGGACTCGCGCTGTTTTTTTTCTTCACAAACCCGTCTTTACATAACTCTTATTTTTTTTTTTGAAAAGTTTACGTGCAAATAACAAAAATTTGTCTTCGATCGTTTTAATCCGATGTACCGTTCAAAAGTTATGATTTTTGAAAATTTCAAGTCTTTTTCGCATTATCTTGAGAACAATCGACGGTGGGGAAAAACCATTTTAAGATATCCTTTTTTCTTTGCTCAAACTTAAAGTTGTTTGAAAAAAACACGTTATTTTATTCGGATTCGGGCAAAATCGGGCAAAAACCAATTGGACTATTGTATAGAGCATACTTTAAGGAACAATATTGCATTAACAGTTAATTTAATCTAAGACAATTCACTCAACAGAATTACTTTGCGCTCAGACATGCTCATGGCGCTGCCAACTTGTGCGAATAAAACAGCTGATTGAATTCGGATGAAAATTGTTTGTAATTATTCCGTTGCTACTTTTCGGTATGTAACCAAAAAAAGCCAAACAAAATAACAAAAAAGAATTTGCATTGCCCACAAGGGTTGCCACCCAGCAAAACGCTCCAAAATGGATCTTTTTTTTCGTTGGAGCACTGGGCCTTTTTTTTCAAAATGGGAGCTTTTTGAGCAGGGCAAAACATTTTTTTTATAATTTTAAACTTAACGTAATCGAGCGAACAATCAGATAAGTAATTAGCTTACAATTAAATCCTAAAACTTTTCGGCTAAAAGTAATCAAAACAGGAAGGATCTCCAGATGACATAAATTTTATTTTCGGCTATGCTTCTATAAATAAGACATATGTTCAAAAGCATTCTGATTTCAAAGCTCTACATAATTGTTTCTATTCATATAAAGCATAGTGACAAACATTCATGTCATCTGAGAATAAACATAACAGATTTAGCAGGAAGCTCCAACACAACCCGTCCTAAAGACCCATTTTCGACACGAGAAGGCAAAGCTAACTTCCTGTGTGACTAAGTTCTAGTACATATAGTCATCCGATTTTTACCAAATTTTGCAGAACTTTTTGAAAGCGTAAAGTAATCCATATAAACAAAAAATATTGTCCCATTTGATAAGCAATGATAAAGCGAGCAATATTTACAAATATTGATATTTTGCAACTTCTTAAGTGGCAGCCTGCTTTAGGAGGTCTAAAAGAGGCGTTTTTTTTTGATATTTTGGGTGTGAATAAATTAATTGAGCTCTACAAAATTTTCGGTGTGATTTAATATATATTTGAAGAATACAAAACCATTGTTTTAAGTTGAAGATTCCATAAAATTTGGGGGCAAGGAAGAAGGTCGCAATTCTTATCTGTAGATAAAAGTCGAACGGATTTTAATTATTATATTTTGAAACAAATTAGCCAAAAAGGCTACTGAAAACTGATTTTTTATTCAAAAAATGGGTTACCAATAGACGAAAATATTTTTCAAGTTTTTGCTGCGAAAATTATTTTTAAAAAATTGCAAATTTTCCGTTTTTCATTTAGATAATTTTTTTGGTTTTAAATAGCTCGCCATACCTTGACATGGAACCTGAAGGGAGGCTTGCTCAAATGGGTATGTTCAGAGCCTAGCTTATAACTGCGATCAAAGATGAACATATATTTTTTTGATTAAAAACTTAAAAAATCTATGTTTTCACTCAAAAAAACTAATACAGTAATTTTTTCACTGCATTTTTCAAATCGGAGTAGGGTTTCGGAAGCTATGGCCATATATGTAACACCACGACAAATAAATGGCCTAAATAAAAAACGGATAATTTTAAAAATCTTAAAAAATAAATTTTGCTAGTTTAATTTTAAAGAATTTCAAATGAAGAAATATAAAATCATAATTCCATATACTTTTTGACATAAGTAGTTTGAATTTTTATAGCAATGGAGCCATTTTTGGAGCATTTTTTTCTAAATGGAGCATTTTTAAATTTTTAGAGCATTTTAATTTTTCAGTGGCAACCGTGCCCACAAGTTAGTGTGCCGTCACACTGGAATTTTAGCTATTGGTTTGAATACCAAGCTTAATGGCCTCTTTCAGATGACCATGCAAATTTATTTAGGCACAATGTTTCATATGAATAGAATTACTTTTGAAAAGCTCTAAAAGCTGAATGCTGAATGAAAAGCTGTCTTATTTATATGAAGCATAAATTGTTATGCCATCTAGAATGAGGCCTTTAAAAGGGAATGCTTCCCTTTTTTTGTTGTTTTAAGTCTGAGATTCATTCAATGAATTGATTCTTAGTCAGAATAGTTTTGGATTCGATGGTTGAAAAGTGGTAAATTTTGATGAGGAAGCCAAGAAAAGTCCTAAGACAAGCATCTGGTGGGATCAGCTGGGTCTCAAGCCTCAAGGGATGAGGTATCGCCCCATACTAACTGAAACATGGCGGGGAAAAGTCATAGCTAACAATGGACAGTAATTTAATCCATTTCTCCAAATAAAGCAAATCTTTTTAAGCCCGATAAAGTCGTGCGTGCGTCGTGATCAAAATATATATATATATATATATATCTAACTACTTACAATCAAAGCGATCGTTATGTGTATGCGCCCAGACCTGCCATTCCACTAGAGCTTCACGCGGCAATGCCGGCAGCACAATATAATCCATAATGGCATTTGTGGTGCGTCGCTCCCATTGGCGTCGTGCCTCGCCTATAAAGGCCGGATGGATGACAAAACAAATGCCATGGACCACATCTCTAAGCTGACCCTGGGCATTCATGGCCTTGGCTATGCGACTAATGTGACGCAATGTGAGTTTACATTGGGGCCTGATGCCACCCTCAATAATGGTCATGCTGCCCGGTACCAGAGCTATTTGACCCGAGATGTACGTGATCTCACCAATCTGTAAGCAAGTAAAAAAGAAGCTTCAGTGGGTTGGGGGATTTAAGGATTTCGAAATTAACTCTCACCCTGGTGGACTGACTGTAGGGACCAATATTGGCTGGGGCCCAATGTGAGATGCCCTGCACATGCATTGTATTACGCCTGCCATTATTCTGCTGCTGCTGGGCAGCCATTTCCTCACTCTCCCTATCCTCGGCGGACATTATGCTGGCCACTTGGCGATAGGCTATGGCATCCATTATCACATGACAGCCATCGGGCAGTGGACACTCCACGCATACACGCGTCGGTGGATTGTGAAAATCAAAGGCCAGCAAATAGAGGCGATTCAATGCCGGATATTCAGCTATGGAGCGCACATAGAGTGTTATGTAGCACAAATCCTGTAGATCATAGCCATTGCTGGTGCAGAGCTCACGCAGTGTATCCAACGCCTGTTGCATGCCCAAATCCAGGCTGTCGGAGCAGCCTGCAACAAGAAGATCAATAGACACAAAATCACAAGTTGAGAAATGATCAAGAACAAACAACACCCTGTGTGAACAACACCCTGTTTTTATCAGTTACCCTGTATGCCCGCCAGCCACATCCAGCCCTTGGCATTGATGGCCGCCCTGGCCACATTGGCCAATGGACGGAATTCTCGCTCATATTTCATGGGACTTGGCGGCTGGGTCATTAGGCTGCCGCCGCCGCCATACTGGTTCAACTGGTTGCAGGCCGTCGTGCTCAGCCCAAGCGAGGAGATGGCCAGCGACAGCGAGCCGCATACGGCGGCCGTGCTGCTGCCCAAGGCGCTGGCCGAGGTTGATTGATTGGCGGCCGCCCCTGCCAGCAGCAGCGAGGCAGAGGTGGAGGCTGTGGCCGCGGCGGCCGTCGGTATGGGCTCGTCGACGCTGGCGCTCTTCGTGACAATGGGTATGGGCGAGGACGAGGATGTGGCCAGATGGCGTCCAAATGAATTGCTGCGCGAGATAAGCTCATTTTGGCTCAACGATTCGCGCAGGCGTGTCTCCTTCTCGATGAGCTCCAGTTCCGTTTCACTAAAATCGGGATCACTCAAATCACTGTACGTGGACTCGTTGAGATCGCTTATGTAGTCCAGTGATTTCTTGACAAAGACCACCTCAGAGCCAGAGTTGCTTAAGTCCTTGGGTTGTAAGGTCAATTTGGTGAAATTGATGTAGCCCACGGGACAAATGGGATCGGCACTGCTGATGATTGTCTGTATATCCTCCACGGCAATGCGCTGCTTGAAGAGCGGACAGTCCAGGGTGAAGGTCTCATATTCACCACCCTCACCGCACACATTCAGGCCATACTTGTCGCGCATTTTCAACAAATGCGACTGCATCTCGCGCAACGATTTACCCAAATGACGATCCGGCACCAAACCTAAGGCGGCCACCTGGAAAAAAAAAACAAATATGAGAGCATGCGAGAGAGAGAGAGAGAGAGATCCTGGTGTAGGTTTTACCTTGATGATTATGGCATGCACCTGACAGTCAATCATCTCCTGCAGCAATTCAGTCTGATCTCTCCTCCATAAATAGGCCAAGGATATCAGGTTGAGGCGACTGCATACATTCTCCACGCGAACACGTTGATAGTCGGAAAGTATGGCACCCACGGCCACGGCCTCCACTTGAAGTTCATGCTGGAAAAAAAAAAAGGAAATCGTTTACAGTTGAATAGCAACACTTTATTTTTGATTCTCTTTCACTACTCATTTACAGTGGGTTTGTTGAACTTAGAGTTCAGACTTGAATTTCAATCTTATTCTGCCGTCAAGCAAGGTCCAATTGGGAAATTACCAGTTAGCTATTGCCTTCTCGCTCTCTCTTTCTCGTAAGTTCTACCAATCGCTGCGGCGTTGTTGTTGTCGTTGCTTTGAATTTTCTTTTACGTATAACTCTAATATCGTTCATCTGATCGAAAAACGATGTATGGCAGGTCGATTCATAATAAGTAGTAGAATATATGTCTAGAATGTTCGAACTAGCTATCTTGAAAATTGTGGGAGTTATTACGTTTTTTTTTTAATTTGCGGGGAACCAGGGGGCGTGGCAAAAATAAAAAATAAACTTGATCTGCCTGCAGGTATAACAATTATATGTTCCATACACTTCAAACCTCTAGCTCTTACCATCTCTGAGATCTCTTCGTTCATACGGACAGACAGACGGACACGGCTATATCGACTCGGCTGTTGATGCTGATCAATAATATATATAGTTTATAGGGTCGGAGATGCTTCCTTCAGGCTGTTACATACATTTGCACAAACCCAATATACTCTGTGTACCTTCGGTACAGAGTATAATAAAGAGACAAGTGCATTTTGCAATTTATCTTTCAATCTTTCTTTCTTTCAATTCATAACTTTAAATTCCATTCACTAGTTTTCTTTATATATCTAATCAGATTTGCTGAAACTGGAAGGTAAACGAAATTGTTGATTCGTGGAATTGTTGTCTTTCTCTAATTTAAGTGTGACCGTACCAGTTCATCAGATAAATGGCAAATAAATCTAAACAAATAACTTCCCTGTGATAAAATCGCTTCTTTTCTATTGTCATAATTATTTATTAAGTCGCCAATTGAACAATTTATAAACTGGCTAATTATAGATTCGACTTGTTCGAGTCGAAGCGCATGATAATGCGTTAAAATATCAAAGGCTCATTTAGGGAATAATTGGTTCGAGAAATATGATGGGCAAAAGGGTTGAAAGAATCTAAGATTTCTGCTTGATAGATTAAAATGTATCTTGCTTAACAAGATGGGACCATGAAACTTGAGAAAAAAAAAGGTGACCGTATTTTAAGCAGGTTTCCTGGCCATACTGCGAAATCATTTTACTTAACAATTCTAAAAGAAAACAAAATTTCTTGCATTCTACATGACTTTAATGATGTTATAATTAAGCAGGAATCACGCACGAACTACGAATGCACACGCACGAAAGTCCCAGATCCCTAATCCCATATCACTGATCCAAAATCCCTGATCCCACATACCTGATCCCTCATCCCAGATCACTGATCCGAGATACCTGATTCGAGATCCCAGATCCCTGATCCGACATTCTAGATCCCTGATCCCAGATCCCGAATTCAGATCCCTGATTCGAAATCCCCTATGCCAAATCTCACGCAAAATAGCTGTCGCAAAGAAATTAAAGTCAAAATTTTCTCGTTTTAGTCCCCGAACGAAAAAAATATTAAGAAGCACATAAAAATTGTTTTTGTATATAGAAATTTAAGCCCTCCTGCATTAAAAATAAGAACCATTACCAATATGTTGATTTTTTAGAGAACCATTAACCGAAAACCCATATTCTTGAAATCTCTTTCAGAAACCGAAACATTGGATAATTGCGATAAAGCAATTACTGATTTACTTTAAGGGTTTAACTAAAGAGTCTCTTCTTAAACCGTTTGAACGTGCGGACCGAACCTTCTTTCGAATTTCAGAGGTTTGAAATCTGGACTTTAACTTGAAAAACAAGTAAGAGCGCTGCAGACGAGTGCCACGGCTACGAAATACGCTTAACACTTAATATTGTGTGTTGTAATACGAATATATACACATCCACTCGCAGCAATCGACGTTTTCAAGATATTTAGCACGGTATAAATATTTGATGCTTTCAAACTAGAAATGTTGGACATTTGAAAAATAGCTAAATCGATATTTTTCGATATTGTAAAAGTATTATTTCGATATCGATATTTTCTTGATAAATAATCGATATTTCTTAAGAATAATCAAGTTGAGGTGTTATTTGATGCGTATTAAAAACGATCAAAATAATGTAGAATGGACCCTTTTTAGAGTATTTTTTTTATTTTAAATGAATCCATTTAACATTTTTTTTGGTGCATTTTAATTTTTTCAAGTGCTTCCATCCAGAAAAATATCGCCGAAAATATCTCCGAAAAGTATTCGATATGCGATATATTCCAGATCCCTCATTCGAAATCCCAGATCCCTGATCCAACATTCCAGATCCATGATCTCAGATCCGAATTCGAGATCCATGATCCCTGATTCGAGATCGCAGATCCAATATTCCAGATCCCTGATCATAGATCTCTGATCATAGATCTCTGATTCCAGATCCTTGATCTCGAATGCCAGCATTAGTAAAATATACGATATTGATATATCGTTTTTTAAACAAAAATATCGATATTCCATATATCGATAATCAGGTCTGTTCCAGTTTCCGATTAAATTTTGCGGAATCAGAATTGGTAAATGTGCCCGTTTTCAGAAAACGATTGTCTTATTCGGCGAATTTCTTCAAATTTCCATTTAACTTCAAACGAAAATTTTAATTCCAAAATATATAAACCAAATTGTTTAATCGTTTCTTGAAAATAAGAAGCTCCACCAATTCCGATCGATCGGATTCGGAAACGAGAATAGACCTGATTATTCCAAACGGCATAGCGACATAATTCCGACGACATAATTCCGCTCAGGTCAAATGAAAGCGGAATTATGTCGCTTTTTTCTAGCGGAATTATGTCGTTTTAAAACGACTTAATTTCGCGCGGAATAATTTCGTTTTTTTTCTAGCGGTCCCACCTTCAAACTGTTCTCCAAAATATAGTAAAAATCTGCTCCCTTTATCCTATAGCTGTCTTGGATCCGATCGGTTGGAAAATGGATCTTAGTCAGAAAATCTTTTCAGTGTTTGATGATCGAGTGCTCGAACTTGGAAGTATACATCTAACATCAATATCCTATATATATCCTATCGGTAAGATCAGTTAAAGCGAGCTTTTGCAAGTGTATTTAAACGTTGTTAGTCCGCATTTACACGATGAAGTTTCCTACATGATGTTTTTGTTTGTGGGGAAGAGATGAAGAGGGGCAGCCGAAGCTGGCAAAGCTTCATGTGACCTACCGTGGCGTGAAGCTTATCGATAATTCTCCTTTGCTTTGTTCCGATTGAACTGATGCAGGGTTGATTTGTGGGTTATTTGCTGATCGATAACTCGTGTTCTTAGGCGAATCGAAATCGAACTTTATGAAGCAAACTTCTTCATGTAAATGCTCATGAAGTTTTGAAGATGCTTCAAAACATAATCGAAGAGAGCTTCATGAAGCAAACTTCATCGTGTAAACACGGACTTAGTTTTGTCTTTTTGGGAAAGTGCAAATGAATTATTTTATATACATATATTTTTAGTTTTCCCCTGTCAATATACTTTCTTGAGCTACTGTATTTCACAAAGCTCTTGAGCTACTCTGTATATAAACAATTATATTCCGATTGCAAATTAAATTATTTGCAGAATTTGCTCACGTGCGCGCGAACCTCTCCACCAATTGGCGGCGTCGGCGCGTCCTCAATTTATTTTTTGAAGATAAGATTAACGCAAAGCGATATGAATTTTCATTCAGTTATTATTATTATTATTTATGTGTATTATTGGGCAAATTTATGGGCGCAACTTTATCAAGGACAACGACAACAGTAGTCAGCAGTAGTTTGTATCAAAAGTTACAACAAATTTCAGTCGTGGGCGAAAACAATCACGATATTTAAGCTGGATAATCGATTGAAAGAACCAAAACCAACCCACCCACCCACTCAAAAACCCCTGTTGAAATTTAAATTAACATCATTTATATTTAACCCTTTTTTAGGTAACTGATTCTTTTTCAATTATTATTAATAAAAACTGAACCCTAAACGCAACCGTATACATTTTTATAGAGAAATCCGGTAATTGCTTGAATATTAGGTTACCAATTACTCCGAAGGGGAAAGAAATACATAAACTAAGGGGGAGACAGATCTTTAGTTGTTTTATAAAGTCTTCGTTTTGCAGCTTTATCAGTCGCTCTCATATGACACATTTGTTTTCATTATTTATAAATAAAAATGCCCTTTATTTGGCATTGATTTTGGTTACAGCCAACAAATGTTTACTTTTGCCATTCGATAGTTCTCAAAAATCAACCCGAGACACGACAATTGTTTCTCTCCTGAGAATTTAAATGAAAGGCAATTCTTACTAACGCACATTTGCAGGAATACTTTAAAAAAACAAACAAAATGTTTAGTAAGTAAGTAAACAATTATAGAATTATTTGTAATGCAGTTGAAGTAAATTATCTTTCCTTTTTTTTTTGTTAAACAAATAAGAAACTTCATACGCGTGCAAGTTAATGGAAAAAATGGTAATGTGAAACGTAGGAATAATTTGAGAAATTTGAGAAAATTTGAGAAAATTGTTAGACTCTGTACCGAAGGTACAAAGTGCAGAGGGAAGCAGCTCCGTCTGGTATGTTCCGGTTTTCACTAAAGTGAAAGTGAAAGTAATTCGACGTATTCGACATTAAACGCTTTAAACCGATAAATTAATCAGTTTTACACAACAATATTTTTTTTTTTCGATTTTTGACTCCCCCGAAATTTGAAAAAACCTCATATCTTCCACAATTTTGTAGTTAGCTTGTTCGAACCTTCTAGACATATATTCTACTCATCATAACTTATTGATTCACCATACATCGTTTTTCGATCAGATGAACAATAATAGAGTTACCACACAATAAAAAAAATTCCTCATATCTTTTACAATTCTGAAGATAGATTTTTCGGTCCTTCTAAAGATTAATTCTACTCATCATTATTAATCGAGCCACCATACATCGTTTTCCGATCAGATGAATTATAGTAGAGTTGCCACCCCGGCATTAACAAAAGAACCTTATATCTTCCATATAAGTTGGTCGAACCCTCTAGACATATATTCTACTCGTCATAACTTATTGATCCACTATACAACATTTTCAGATCAAATGAACGAAAGTAGAGTTGCCACCCCGGCAATTTGAAATAAACCTCATATCTCCCACAATTTTGAAGATAGATTGTTCGAACCTTCTAGAGATTAATTCTTCTCATCATTATTTATCGATCCACCATACATTGTTTTCCGATCAAATGAACCATAGTAAAGTTACCACCCCGGCAATATGAAAAAAAAAAACCGCATATCTTTAGCAATTTTGGAGTTTGATTGTTCGAACTTAGACATATATTTTGATCATCTTTACAATCAAGAGTCGAACAGCAATCCGACAGCTTTCTGTTCTTTAAGCTTGGTATTCAGGAACTGCGAAAAGTGTAAGATTTCTTTGCACATCATTTCGTCGATAGAAAGTGGAAAATTTAAATAAGTACTATCGCGTGACATGGTATGCATCGGGTGGCAACGCTGTAACATCGCAAAGTATGGAGTTTTTGACTTCGCGCGAATATTTCTTCAGTTACCCAATACCAAGCTTTAAGAGGTAGTCAGAAAAAACTCTAACTATGCAGATATCTGACCCAAATTTTTTGTTTTATACGTATATTTTGGGCCAGCAAGTCGACTTATCAAAATTCAATTGGTTTAGATCACTATTTTATATAGCTGCCATATAATGGATTACCAAATTCGTTGTTTTTCAAAATATTGAGCTGAAATTCGATTTGCGCTCATTTTTTCAGCTTCTAAGACGGCGAAAAAAATCAGATTTGATTTGGATGACTATTTTATATAGCTGCCATATAAAGGATCAGGCCGATATGCACTTAATTTGTTGTTTTTCAAGATATTGAACTGAAATTCGAATTGCGTTCATATTTTCAGCTCCTTAGATGACATACCAAATTTGGTTTGATTTGGTTGACTATTTTATATAGCTGCTATATAAAGGATCAGTCAGACTTGCTCTAACCTTGTTGTTTTTTAAGCTATTAGTTTGAAATTCGGTTTGTGCTTATATTTTTAGCTTTTAAGACGACTTACAAAATTTGGTTTGATTTGGTTCACTATTTTATATAGCTGCCATATAAAGGATCAGACCAACTAGCACTAACTTTGCTGTTTTTCAAGATATTGAACTGAAATTCAGTTCCAGTTTATATTTTTAGCTCCTAAGACGACTTACAAAATTTGGTTTCATTTGGCTCACTATTTTATATAGCTGCCATATAAAGGATCAGACCAACTAGCACTAACTTTGCTGTTTTTCAAGATATTGAACTGAAATTCGGTTTCAGTTTATATTTTTAGCTCCTAAGACGACTTAAAAAATTTGGTTTGATTTGGATGAATATTTTATATAGCTGCCATATAATCCATGTGACCGACTTTGTTATTTTTTGAACTATTCAACTGAAATTCGGTTTGTACGCGTATTTTGAGCTCCTTAGGTGTGCCACCAAATTTGGTTCGATTTGCCAGACTATTTTATATGGCTACCATATAACCGATCTGACCGACTTGCACCAACTTTGTTGTTTTTCAAGATATTGAACTGAAATTTGGTTTGTGCTCGTATTTTTAGCTCTTAAAGCGACTTACAAAATTTGGTTTCATTTGGATCACTATTTTATATAGCTGCCATATAAAGGATCAGACCGACTGGCACTAACTTTGCTGTTTTTCGAGATATTGAACTGAAATTCAGTTTCAGTTTATATTTTTAGCTCTTAAAACGACTTACAAAATTTGGCAAGGATTGAATAATTATTTCATGTAGCTGCCATATAAAATATATGAGGCCGACTAACACGATTTTAGTTTTTTCAAAATGGGGCAAGTTGGGGCAAGAAGTATTAATTGTACCCAAATCTACACAATTTGCTTAATAACTTTGCATTTAAAACTAAAGTAATATTCCAAGGAACATAACAGTTGAGCTCAGTACAGATCCGTGGGTATTTCTGTCAGGGGTCTTAGGGGAATTCGACAAGGGTTCTAATATCAGGGTATTTGATTGATTTATACTTTGTGTTCACTTTCTTTGCCCCCTCAACAATATCCTTTAGCCTTACTTTGATATGTAAATTCTTTTTTTTGTCACTCACTTTGCATGTCTCAAGTAAACTGTATAGATCCTCCACCTCATCATCATCCGTGGGTACATACTGTTTGCCCCTCTGTAAGCTCTTGCCCTTCGTTTCACGACGATAGAGTGGCAAACCCATGGCACTGGCCAAAATTTCAATGCCCATATGTCCCACCGTTTGATACATGAAGCTATCCAGTTCATCTAAAAAATTAAAATTTAAATTCAATTAAAATAAACTAAAGTCAAAAGTCCAGATCAAGTATTTGTGCTGCTTACCTCTATCCTTGGGATGCAAATTGGCTAGAGCAACAATTTCATGCCCCTCGGCCACACACTGCATCATATTGTAGCAGCTATCCTTGCCGCCACTAACCATGGCCACCACCCGCATTGTTGTTGTTGTTGTTTGTTGTTGTTTTTGTTTTGATTTGATTTATTTTTGGTTAAATTGGAAGTGAGTGCGTGCTGGTGTGCTGCTCATTTGGTCTATGCTTGTTGACTAGACTTATTTACTACAAAAAATGAATTATTATAACACAGAGTGCGGCTTCGGCTTCGGCAGCAACGGCAACGGCGGCTGCTGCTGTTCCTGGGAAAAGGTAAGCAAAGTAGAGGGAGAGAGGGGGAGGGGAGGGGTGCCAGCTTGTTAATTAAGTTTCAGTGCTGGTCAAGTTGTAAAATTAAATTATGACCTAAGCTAATTAATTGCTTTAAGAGCCTGCTCCTGCTTTTGCCTCTTTGGCTAAGATTCTAATTGGAACGAAGGTCAATCACACACACACACACACAGTCGTACGCAGTTTCTTATATATTTTTTTTGCATTTAGCTTTTTGTTTTTGTACAAGTTGATTTAAATTTATAAATAAAACGAATTTGTTGCGCCGGCAACAACAAAGCAAGCGCGTGGGCTAAAATAACAACAATAACAAAACCACCGAATTTCAGGAGCCAGCCTGCACACACACACACATACCCATACAGGCACATTTATATACATACATATATACTACAGTACACATGTGCTTGTGTGTATATGTATGACCCAAATACAAAACTTTTCAACTGTTTTTTTTTTTTTTTTTTGCAAGATGAACTCACTGGATTAAAAAAAAAATCAACACACACACGGGGGAGAAAAAACAACAACAACAACAAAATGCAAAATTGTAATTTTTTTTAAATACAAGTTGCAAATGTTACAAAGGATCTGGAGAGTCCCGACACCGACACTAACCCCGTGGTTGATTTTGATGATCCGCTTTTGTTTTGTGCGACAGTGGATTTGAGAATATATTAAATAAATCGAGTTTTGTTGTTTGCCGCTTATCGTAAGTCGCAGTGTGACCGCAAGCGGCAAAGGCACAAATACGACCACTTAACAGAGCAGTATTTTATGCTAACAGAATAGGGGGCAAAATTAAGGCAACTTTTTGACAGTGTGACCGTATATGGAGGCGTTTTTAACAGCAATATATTTAATGAAAAATAATTATAAATTCAACGGGAGCCAAAAGCGGCTAAATATAAACATCTACTGCATGGTGAAATGATGTACCTAGAGCAATGTGTAAACTCAGAGAGAGCGCAAAAGTGAGTCAGACAACAGCACACTGACAACATCTACTGCTTGTTCAAATTATGTACCTGGTGCTATGTGTAAACTCAGAGAGAGAGAGAGCGCAAAAGTGAGACAGCCAACATTTGCCTAATTAGCACACTAATAAAATGTAAGCTTTTGAATGACCGCCAAACTTTGAGCTACTGCAGTGCCAGCCCTACATAATAGGGGGATAAATGGTGTGACCATAAATCGGTATTTTTTTAAACAGTATTGCAATTTAGAGCTTACAGTCACACTGCCCCCCAACAGAACAGAGACAGAGCGACAGCGACAGCAATAGACAGAGCAGCAAACAAAAATAATAATAATAATATACATTTTAGTGTTGTATACCAGGAGAAAAAAAAAAAAAAAAAGAGCAAAGCAAATATTATATATATAACGAACCCACTTACAACAACAGCTGATATTAAACAGTATATCAGTGTATCAGTGTGTGTGTGCTGCCAGCAATATTTTTGCATAAGTAAATTTTCAAGTTTTTTTTTTTTAAGGTGTTTGTTTTTTTTTTTTGTTTTGGTGCAGCAGCAGTGAAATCAATAAATAAAAACAATAGGCCTACACAAGCAACAAAACAGCAGAAGAGAGCAACATAACAACAACAAAGTGGAGATTTAATGTCGCAGTTAATTTGTGTGCAAAGTAGCAACAACATCAGCAGCAGCAGCAGCTGAGCCAACAACAACAACAACAAAACGAAAAACGACGAAAAAAAATATAAACGTACGACGCAACCGTGATCTGGCTGTGTTTGTGTGTGTGAGCGAGATAGCAAGCAAAGCCTAAAGTAAGCAGCGGCGTAGGGGGGAACGTGCGTGCAACAGAGAGAGCAATAGTTAGGAGCTCTCTGCGTCGACGGCGGCAGCGGCAGCGTCAACTATACAAAAAAAGATTTTGACACAATTCAAACAACAAAACGAAACGCTAGCTGAAAGTTTGTTTCTAAGCTCGACAGCAACAACAACAACAACATCACCAGCAGCTTCCCTTGCACTTTACCACCCTAGCAAAGATTCACAGAGTGGGCGTGGCAGCCTCCACCTCCCCCACCAAACAAAAAATACAAAAACAAAGCCAAGACGCAATTTGATTTGTTGTTGTTGCTGCTGCTGCTGCCGCCTGCAACAATACCACCATACGGAGATAACAACAACTACAACGCACTTACAACGTCAACAACCAACGACAACGACGTCAAAAGAAGAGAGACAGAGAAGAATCAGCAGCTGAAAACATATGATTTTTGTTTGTGTTGTTGTTTTTGCGCGCGCTCTGTGAGAAACAATTTGGAAACGGAACACAAGTGCCAAGAGCTGTTGTTGTTTTTATTTGTGCGCTGCTGAACGTTTAAAAAACAAAAGCAATTGGTAAGTTGTTGTTTTTTTTGTTTGTTTGTGGAATTCCTATTATTTTTATGCAATTTTGTTTGTTTATTTTTTTGGTGTCTGTGTGAATTAATTTCACAGATACACACACAGCGAGAGAGAAAGAGAGAGACTAAGGCCTAAGCTTAAATCTAAGAATTTTTTTTGTGAATTTTTGTTATAGGGAATTAGTTGTTGTTTTTTAAATCAATTTAAATATACTTAACATATACACATACATACACCTACCTACACCCACACAGTTGGGGGGGAATATTGGTACGCATAAAGCAAAATGGAAACGGACCTAACTACATGGAAACGAATTGATAGGTGAAACACATTTTTGTGCACAGTGGGTGGAAGATAAAAAATAGATTTATTCTTGAAATCACAGTAGATTTATTGGTACAGACACTTGAATTATGAGAATCACAAATTGTTTTACATTTTTGGGTATAATATAGCTAGTAGTTAATAAAAAAACACAAAACATAAAACAAAATTAAAAAAGAGGGCAAACGAAAGGGCAATGCTAACTTCGACTGTGCCGAAGTTTTAATACACTTGAAAAACTTTACTCCAACTGATTTAACCGGTAAAATATATATGGGCATTTCTTTTCTGACGTGACGTGACATTCGTACGATAAAATATAAAAAAGAAAAATGAAAGAGACAAGTTTTAAAAAAAGTTTTTTTTATATTTTAGTAGTAATTCAAAAGCACTTTATTTAGAAAAAAAATTACAAGAATCGACCCAGAGGATTCAAAGAAATCAGTTAAAATATGCCCCGACGTGACGTTACTTAAAACGGAAGTGGGTTTTGACTTGGATAACAAAATTGCAAAACTCTGCGAATTGAGAAACTCTTTATGTATGAAACTTTTTTCAGTTGCTTTTAGAATAATATAAGTTTATTTTCCAATTTACCAAATATAAAAATTATTTCTCGTTCTTTTTGAATTAGCTTTTTTATATCTGACGTGACGTTACTGACGTTACGTTACTTAAATTTCGTTTGCCAATTTTTTAGTGAAGAAAATTTTTCTAAAATGATTCGATGCAACAAAAAAATCAATTTTAATGAGAGCTGTAAATTGAAAAAAGAAAATGCACTGAAAAACTGGCCAAAATGTAAATTTGTACTTTCTAGACACATATATCGCTATCTGTACTTAGGAAAGCTTTAAACTCGTTAATTAAAAATATTTTGCATATTTACTTTTTCTAAATCAGGTTAGATAAAACTTTTAATGAACTTTTAATTTTTAGGTCATGGTAGACTTTTCTGCGGAAATGCCCATATAGGATATAGATATCAGATATTTAAAATTTTAAAATCATAGATAATAAAAATTTGATACCATAAAGAGAACTTTTCTTAGTAAAACACATTTTCCGACCGTCGATCCTATGGCAGCTATATGATATAGTCATCCGATTTTGATAAAATCTTCCAGAATTGTGTTGACGCATATAACACTAATACATACCAAGATTGGTGACGCTACGATGGAAAATAAAAAAGTTTTTCCCACTAGAACTAGTTTTTTGACCCACCATTTATATGGCAGCTATATGCTATATTCATCCGATTTTGATAAATTTTTCCACAAATATGTGAAATCATCTAAAACTAATATATACCAAGATTAGTGACGCTACAATTTAAAACAAAAAAGTTTTTCTAACTAGAACTAGTTTTTAGACCGATCGTTCCTATGGCAGCTATATGATATAGTCATCCGATCCGGCCGGTTCCGACATATTAGTTGCGTGCAGTAAAAAGAAGACTATGTGCAAAATTTCAGCTCGATAGCTTTAAAACTGAGAGACTAGTTCGCGTAGAAACAGACAGACGGACAGACGGATGGACGGACAAGCGGAAATGAACTCAGCTCGTTGTCCTGATCAAGAATATATATAGTTTATGGGGTCGGAAATGAATATTTCAATGCGTTACAAACTTGTGGGCAAAATTAGTATACACTTTTCAAGTGTATAAAAAATTCACTCACCACATCCTAAAAAACTTTGCAAATGTTAATATTAATAAGTAAGCAGTTTTTTTTTTAAATGGTTAGAAGCTGAGAGTACCTGTACGAGGTGTACGAGACTTCCTGAAATTCAGATATATCTATATACAGTATACTTTCTTTTGAGATATAGGCAAACAAACTTTTTGTTTTTTTTTTTTTTTGGTTTTAAACCGCCAACTTGTCTTATTTTTTTCGTAATCAGCAACCCAAAATACATATAAACAAATTTAAAAATTTCGGAATTAAACTGAAAGCGATTCGAATTATAATTTTCAGTCTTCTTTCCACTTGTTGAATAATAAAAATCGATAATAAAAATTTTGCTTATAATTTCAACAGTTTTTGTTCCACAGTGCGTGGACGCTGCATTGCAAAAGTGGAATTGTAGGAATGGTGAGAAGAAGCAGTGCGAGTGAATGGGAGGCGATGGTGCAGCTGAGTTGGTTCAGAATGGAAATTTAGATTTTTGTTTTCATTTTCGTTGTCTGTCTCTCCCTTCTCTCTCTCTGTCTGTTTGCCTCTCTCTCTCTTTTCTATACATATTTTGATAATGATTTCTTTGTTTCCCCCAAAGTTAATAAACAACAAAGTTATTATACAACAAAAACAAACAAAAAAAAAATTTAATAAAAACAAAAACATTGACTTGACACAATTTCGTTTAAACAATTGCCCCTCCGCTGATCCCCCTCCCCCTCCCCCATTGAACATGAACATATTTATTTTTGCTTCTCTGGTTTTTTCTTTGATGTAGCCAAAATGTTTGCCAAAAATGTTTGTGGATGATGATGAAAATGATACATATTGACATTGAAAAAGACACAAGTGAAATTCTCACATACATATGTATGTATGTAGGTGTTAAGACAGTCGGTAACAAAAGTAAAGAGATGCCTTAGGTTAACGAACTTGAATTCGTGATATGATGAAATATTAAATATATACTTGTACATTAACAAACACTGCCTTTTATACTACCTATATATATATGTACATACATACGTATCATTAAAGATAATACTCGTACATATTTTGAAATGAACATATCTCTAAAAGGAAGGGGGCGGTTAAAGGGTCGTTGAACTAAGCGAGTGATAAGTTGGTATTATCAAGAAATGTTCAAATTATTTGAATTAGTTTTGGAATTTTGGTAATCGAAATTCGTTGTAAGAATAAGCGCCATAGTTATCAGCTTTTCGTCTTAAATCTTTAAATTATAAAAATAAAGCACGAACACGCACGAAGTTCAATTTGGACAGACACGGCCCGCCCGAGCCCATATCTAATTCTTTATTAGAGTTGGTCCCGATACATTGTATCGATCCGGTTCAAATTATTGTCGGTTTGGATAAGGCACCGCTTTTAGCGCTAGAGAACCCAACTTTGAACCAATAAACGTAAGAAAAAACGGTTCGGATTCGTTCATTGATGATACAAATATTTTTACACTTTCCGCCACTTGAATAGGACACCCCTTACGTGGGGTAACGACATAGCTCCGACGACATATCTCCGACGAGTTACAAACGTCATATCTCCGATCGGAGTTATGTCAGAAAAAAAGAGACATATCTGCGACGGAAAATTGTACTGGTCGGAGATATGTCGTCGGAGATATGTCGCTATGCCCCCTTATGTCTGTTTTATATTGTACAGGACCTTCGAAATTAAATTTTTATTCGTCAGAATAGACCACTCGATGCTATTTCGAAGTGCAGGTCACATGTGCGTGACAAAAACTGGTGCGTTGTGACATTCGAATCGGGTTTAGGTGGCTTTTTTGTGATTTTTAATCATTTTATAGGCTTAGCACTCAAAATAACGCGACGCCTAGTTGTGAAACTGTCCTTAACACCAAATTTTTAACTAATTTTTGACAAAAGGTCGAAAGAATTTAAAAGAAGTCGTCTTTTCCCTTTAGTAAGCGCACCGTGTGTACGACGGCCTTTAATGTAGGGGGTGCGCGCGTGAGAGGTTTTTCCTACACGTAACGCACGACTCACGCACATAATTTTGTAGAGCGTTTTGCGTCACGCACGATACATGCACGATTAAAGGAGGGATCACGAATGATCATGCTCGATCAACCACCCCCGAATTTTTGCGTGGAGAGACCTTATTATACTATCATGGGTTTCTTGGCCACACTGCGCCTTCGTATGAAGCAGCTGCGACCTGCGTACTCACGAAATCAAAAGCAAATATAATTAACTAGTTTATAATGAAAAAGGGATTCATATCAAAATCAGAGATTTATATAATTGATAAAGTTATAAAATACTTCAGTTCAAGGCAATTTAGAAAAACACTGTTAGTGTTTTTGGAGGTCCACCAAGGATATTTTTAACTGAAACTTTTAATTTTCTTGCTTGCAATGAAGCATTTTATTCATACGATTAATTTCATAATTTTAGTACTAAAATGGCCATAGTTCGCGAACCAAGGCTTCTTTGGTTAAACTGAAAACGCAGTTCGGTCTATTTCAAGGTCTGGTTTATGGCCTATATGGAGTGGTTCGGGGTTTTATCTAAAAATGGTACTTCACTTTGCGGTTTTTTGGCTGCCGAGTACCATCTCTTTGGGACATGTTATAGCCAATTACACCATCAAAATATTTTATTCTTATCAAAATCTACCGTGCGCTTTTGAAAATATTCAAGAATTTAGGTTTGACCTCCTCTGGCGGTACCTTAACCAATTGTTCGATTTAAGTGCAATTTTTTTTATTGTGTTCCCAATGACCCTGTCCGTATATTCTGAATTTTGAAGAATTTTATCTTGAATTTTTTACATTCCACGAATCACGCATGTATCACGGATGCTCACGCACAAAAGACTGTGTTTTCTCATGATCAATTCGTGCCATGTCGTGACACGACACTTGAGCACCTCTAATTTCATGTTTTTTCCATGTTCAGACTTATTCCTTGAAAATACGTTTATAACATGTCGGCTTCTCTTGATTTTTAAAAGATATTTTGACTTTTAGGCTTTGTTTTATTCTTTTTACGCCACGGTAAAGGTTTTTGCTCGACCCATTTTACTTTTTTTAAAATTAAATTATCTAAAATAACTAAAAAGTTCGATTAAAGAAAAATAAGAGTCCACGTGCCAAGGAAAACGATCAAACTAGATGCATGTTCTGTTCAAGTGGCGCAAAATCAGGATCCCGAATTGGTTAGGTTTGTGGTAATACTTAATACTTAAAACTTTGGCGAAAAGTTTTCCTATTGGATAAATTGCAACAATTAAATGAACTTTAATTTAAAACAAAAATTAAATCTCTAGCATGCTTGGTTTGAAAGCAGTGGTCAATATAAAACAGATATAAAGGGATGTCCTATTCTAGTGGAGGGGAGTGTATAACGGTTTACGGTTCTTGAACATTTTGCAATATCGGTTCCGGTTCTGATAAAACAAACAGCATATTTCGGTTAATGGTTCCAAAAGTTACAAAGTTTTCCATTTGTGAAGTCAATTAGTCATAAAACGGGATTCTAGAAAATTCCCTTATTGCATTTAAATTATATGAATAATTGCCCATATTATTTGCAAAAAGCAAAAGGTAATCAAAATGCATGAAATTGCGTGCGCTTTTGAAATAAATTGTTTCGTTGTATTAGTATTTATGGTAGCACCTGTTCTCACAGCTATAATCAACCTCCAAGTGTGCATGTGTGTGTGTGTGTGTGTGTGGTTTTTCTTTGTTCAACCAAAAATGGTTTGCGTAGAGATTTTGTCAAGTGGCTTTTGGCAATGGACAATATAAACAAATGCCTCCCCCCCCACGCCGACAATTGCACACTCACACACACACCTGCTGTCTCTCTCTTTTAACCCTGTATATGTGTGTGTGTAACACACAAAGAAATCGAACGAAACTTTGGCACGAATCTGTTGATTAAGTTTATACGTGGAACTTGCATATTTTCAGAATTTGCAATGAATTCTCTTTGGAGAATTGGGATTCAATTCATAATGTTTCCAGTGACATCATGACATAAGCTTTCGTATAAACGGCTAGAGCTGGCTTATTAACATTGACACACACTCGCTCTCGATCTCTCGCTCTCTCTCTCTCTTACGCTTATTAGCAATGGACAAAACGAATTATATTGCCATTGGGTGCCCATTGCTAAACAAAGACAAATGCGTTGTGTCCATAAGAGAGGAGAGGTGTGTGGGGGAGGGGGGCAGATTGCGGGTGTGTGTGTTGTGTGTGTGTGTGTGACGCTTGTGCCAAGTCAATTGAGGAATGCAACGTTCCTACGCTAAATAACCCCCTTTTCCCCCTCTCCCCCTGCCTAGCTATTCACCTCCAGTGCATGCGTCATACGCTTTGTGAATTACGTTTTTTTTTTTTTTTGTATATTTCTATCTTTTTATACCCTTATTAAGGGTATTATTAAATGGGTCTGCTATTTGAAGAAGAAAGCATATCCCAGGTGTTCCACAAATCGCTTTTGATCCAAAAAGAACTCAATTTTCATACGATTTGGGTCGTTTTTGTATGTATTCCTTTGTATGAGTGAGTTGATTTATACATATCGGCTGGATCGCTTGACAATGGTGCATCCAAAACTTGGCGAACCCCCCCTCAAATCGTATATTGAAGCAAACTCTCTAAATCAGCGGTAGGCAAGAAATTGAAGTTTGGGAGCAGTCCAACAACAACATTAAAAGAGAAGGCAAAGCTAACTTCCACTGTGCGGAACAAGAAAAACTCGCTCGACCGCCCTACCACCAAAATCCAAAAACTTTTCTCACTAAGAACCATTTTTCGACCGATTGGTTATCTGACAGATATATAATATAGTCATCCGATTTTGTACAAGTTTTGCAAAGCTTTCTGAAAGCGTATAGTATTCATAACTGCTTAGTTTATGAACGCTTACATTGAAAAAAAAAAACTTTTTCCTACTAAAATCTATTTTCTGATCAATCAGTCATATACAGCTGCGAAAAAAATAAGAAAAGATCAAAAAAGCATAGTTTTATTTACAGTTTTCAACGAATTTATGGAATTTTATGAAAAAAGAAGGAAATTAGACGAAAAAAATAATAGGACCACTTATCAAATATACACTTAAAATGACAAAATTCGCTTAAATTAGGACTTATAACTAATTGTCTATTAAATAAAAGATTATTCAATAAATTTAAGATTTAGTTACGTTGCGTTTATGTGCACCAACGGCTACGAAACGGCTTGGCAAAGATTCAACCAAATCCCGGCACTTTTTTAGAGGAATCTGGCTTCAGGACTCCTGAATGACTTCACATAGTGATCCGGTGCTGATTGACTTATCAGTAGTAACTGCCTTTTGACATAAGCCCAAAGATTTTCGATGAGAGTGAGGTTTGGTGACTGAGCAGGCCAGCCCAAAACTCTCTCAGCATTTTTTCAAAACCATTCCTATGCATTTCTGCTGGTTTGCTTGGAGTCATTGTCTTTTTGGAAGACCCATACAAACGGCATTTCATATTCTGCGAAGGATACCATCATATAGCCAAAATATGGTCTTATAAATGTTGATCCATTATGGTTTTGAAACAATATAGTGAACCAATTTCATAGTAAGAAACACAGCCCCATACCATTATATTTCAGCCTTCATGTTTAATGGTTTTTGCAGTGTATTTTTTTATTGTTTTCTGAGTTAAGAGGACTCCTGACGTAGAAAAGAGAGCCTTTCCACCAAACATAACAATTTTACTCTCATATTTCTATAAAATATCCAAAATTGTTGGGATAGCCAATATAGATGTTGATTTGCGAACTTTTTGCGATTAGTAATATGTCTGCCTTTTAACAGAGGGACTTCTCTTGGGTCTACGGGTTCTTAAATTCGGTTCTCTGGGTCATGTGTAAACTTTTTGCACTGACACATTTATATCTAGATCCTTCTTGAGCTCAGTTGCAGCCTTAAATTGATCCCTCTTGTCCTCGCGGATCCCTTATTTGTCGTGAAACTTGGCCAGGAATCGATGTGGAGCAATTGGTTTAGTCTTTTCTTTGCAGTTTATTGCGTTTCGAATCATTTTATTTGAATATCCAACCAATCGACCAACATCTTTTAAGGATTTTCCCATCAATATTAATTTTGTTTAATGATATCGAGATTTTCCGAACTCCAGTGTTATCCACGAGCCTTGGTATTGATTTACCTTACTCTTGATGATCAAAATAATAAAATTGAAATCAAATCTCTCAACCACGTGCTTTTCATCAAAGCAACTCTGCCGAACAGAACGGTTTTTATGAAAAACGCGTTAGTGGTCCTATTATTTTTTTCGCCATTTTTTGGCCCTTTTCCCATAAAAAAACAAAAATCGAAATATCGCTCACCATTTGAAGGGCAATATTACTTGTTTCTTAAAGGGGGTATACTAAGCAATATAAAAAATATAAAAACTTGGAAATATCGCAACACTAATTTTTTGTTTTTTGATCAAATAGACGGAGTGTCATAGTGGTCCTATTATTTCTTTCGCAACTGTATACGGTGCAGTTACCCGACTTTGACCCAATTTAGCAAAACAGTTTCAAAACATATTATTATTTTGCACACAAGTTTCCAAGACCACAAAGCAACATCAAAATTTTAACCATAAAGACAATTTCGAAATATTTCAATTTTGTTTAGAAAATCTGGTTAAATAGAAATATATAGGGTTATGTCGAAACTCAATGTTGGCATATGGAAAGCAATGGTTGGTATCCCAGTTTTACTTGATATTATGATTTTTGTTTTTTTTAATTTTTAATTTTTTTTTTTTTTATTTTATTTTTTTATTTTTTTTTATTTTTATTAGATAGCCATACTTCTAAAACTGCCCTCGTATATAATTTTTTAGCTAATAAGAACTCTCTGTCAAGAGGTTAAGCTTTGTGGATCACTTCTCCTCTCCCAAAGGGGAAGACAGCTGTTGCTTTTTCTTTCTCTCTCTCTTGGTTAAGCCGTTAGTTGCATCTGGTTTCAGTTTTCTGTTTAAAAAGTGAAGCTGTTGTTGTTGTTGCTGTTTACATTTACATTTACAGAGGTAATAAACAACAACATTTGTGTGTTTGTGTTTTGTTTTATTACACTTAATTTACGCCCCATGGAATTGCAAATTGTAAGCGATACAGAAATAAAAAACAAAATAAAAATTAAAAAACACACACACACGCGAAAAAAAGGGGGACTGGCAAAACATTAGGTAGGGGGGCGGCGGGGAGTAGGGGCACGCACGAGTGTGCAAAGATTAAAACCATTTTTGTGATTGAGACAAAGGCAGGAATGCAATGGCAATGAAACATTGAGCGAGAGAGAGTATATTTCATTTCTCTTTTTTTTTTTTTGCAGCCGCCGCCGCCGCAGCAGCAGTTAGACAGGCTGTCTCCAGCAAAGCAACAACAACAAAAACGTCGCCCAACAGCTGACGCGTCTGCAGCAGCTCTTCTAACTAACCACAACTCCAACTACCTTCCACAACCACAACCACACAACAACACAACATGTCCGCGGACTCGCCACGCCGTCATCCGTCCGGCGTCGGCGGGGCCGGAATCGGTGGTATAGGGGGGCAGCAGGTGGTGGCGGTTATGTACCACCGGCCATTGTACCACCACAGACGGTATCGGATCGTTCCATACTGGACTCAGCCATTGGCTTCATCAACGATGTAACCTTGGCCCATCAACCAGTGCAGGATCCCAAGGACACCATTACCTGGGCCCGCTTTGAAACGTGTGCGGATGTAAGTGATCCACGTTTTGGCGATGACTGGGAGCTGGAGGGGAATGCAGCGCCACCTTTGTTACTCATACTGGGCTATGGTCTGGGTGTGCAGGTGTGGGCCATACCCGCCAATGGTGAGGCAGTGGAGGTGTTATCCTGGCGTCATGGTGTGGTCACTGCATTGCGTGTGCTGCCCACACCAGCTACAGCTGCTGCCCTGGATGACAATGGACGAGCCGATGAGCCGGTAGATGCCTTTGCTGAAAAGAGGCCACTGGTGGCTCTGGTGGATGGAGGCAGTGCAGCGGCTAGTGGAGGTTTGCTGGCTGGGTGGAGGAGGACTGGGACTAGGGGGAGGAGGCGGAGGAGGAGGAGGAGGCAGTGCAGGAGGAGGAGGACTCACCTCTGTGGGTTCAGCCCAGTTTAGTGCCGTCAATTTTGTCTCCTTGAAAACGGGTGTCCAGGTCAAGACCATCAAATTCAAAAATGCGGTGCTCGATATACAGGCCAATCGTTCGGCGGTGGTTATAACGTTCCATGAACGTATAGCCGTATTTGATGCGAGGACTCTGGAGGATCGTCTAACCATTACCACCTGCTATCCGAGTCCCGGGTGAGTGTTTGTTGTAACATTTAGAAACCTTTGAATACGTTTTTTAGAATGAGAAGACTCTTAAAAATTATGAAAGGAAAAAAATCCGTGGTTTTATTTGCCGTTTTTAACAAATTTAAGGAATTTTATGAAAAAAATAGGGGAAATTTGGCGAAAAAATAATAGGACCACTTATCAAATATGCACTTAAAATTACAAAAATCACTTAAATGATTACTGAAACATAATTGTATATTAAAGCTAAGATTATTCAATAAATTTCATGTTTATTTGGGATGCCTTCATTGGTTAAAGGCTAGCAATGTCCTGAGAATTCTATTAAGTCCTAAACAGTTTAAGGAATCTTATTTCAGGACTCTGAAAGTCTTCCCATATTGATCCGATGATGGTTGGCTTAGCTATGGTAACTACCTTTTGATATTAGACCACCGATTTTCAATGGGATTAAGGTCTGATGACTGCGCAGGCCACTCAAAAACTTTTCACAAAAATTTTTCTTAACCATTCCTTTGGTTTTCCTGGGGTCATTGTCTTAGTTGGTAGACGCAAACTAGCGGCATCTCATATTCTGTGTTAGGAAGCAACAAATATCAAAAATATAACCGTATACATGCTGATCCATTAAGTGTTTTCATACAATATAGTCGACCTACTCCATAGTAAGAAAAGATCCAATACCATTACACTTGAGCCTTCATGTTTAATGATTTTTCAGTGTATTTTGGATTGTTTTCTGAGTTAAGAGGGACTCTGGCGTATAAACGAGAACCTTTTCCACGAAACATAACAACTTAACTTTAATATTTCTATAAAATATTCCCACATTTTGGGGATGTCCAATTAAGATGTTCCTTTGCGAATTCATGCGCTTACTAATATGTGTGGCTTTTAAAAGAGGGACTGTTCCTGGGCCTCCGGGCTTTTAAGTTTGTTCTCTGGGTCATGTGTGAACTTTTTGCACTGACGCAATTATATTGAGGTCCTTTTTGAGCTCAGTTGCGGCTAAAATGATCCCTCTTGTCCTCGCGGATCCATCTTTTGACGTGGAACTGGGCCAGGAATCGCTTTTGTGCAATTGTTTCAGTCTTGTCTTTGTACTTTATTGCGTCTCCGCATTATTTTATTTGAATACCCAACCAATCGAACAACTTCTTGAAAGGATTTTCAATCAAAATCGATTTTTTGATTGATTGTCACTATTTTCCGAACTCCAGTGTTTTCCACGAGCCTTGGATTTGATTTGGGCTTACTCTTGATGATCAAAATAATAAAATCAAAGTCAAATCCCTAACCACATGCTTTTCGTCAAAGTAATTCTGCGAAATATAGCGGTTTCTATGAAGAATGCAAAAGTGGTCCTATTATTTTTTTCGCATTTTTAGGCTCTTTATCCATAAAAAAATAAAAAACAAAATAGTGAGAACCATTTCAAGGGCAGTTCTACTTTTTTTTCTTATTAGGGGAATACTAAGCAATATTAAAAAAAAACAAGACTTGAAAAAATCGCAACACTAATTGTTTGTTTTTTTAATCAATTAGACAAGGCGTCATAGTGGTCCTATTATATTTTTCGCACAACTGTATGCACATGAACACACACGTGAGGTTCATACAAAACAGTTTGAACCGATATATAAAAAAGTAGAAATCAACGCGGTAAAATGAAAAAAATGCCTCATATTCCCTATGTTTTCATACAAAATATATAGGGGTCTGGCGAGGCACCATCCGCCGGTCCGAAGGTGCGATTCGTCTACATCCTTTTTCGACCTTTTAAAGGACATTCTCAAAATTGTCGTATTGATAAATCAATAGCCAATAAAATTTCAGAAGGGTACCTGGAAGCCCAAGTCATTGTGTTGACAAAAAATATATTAAATTAACGTTTAAAAACGAAATATGTCTGCCTTTGCCAGACGGAGGGTTAAATTGAAGTGGAGATTAAAGACTAATCTCTTTTCCAGCATCAATCCCAATCCCATTGCTTTGGGTCCACGCTGGTTGGCCTATGCGGAGCACAAGCTGTTGCACTCCAAGCGCAGCGGCGGCGGTTGTGATGGCGAGGGTGTGCCCAGCTATACGGCCACGGTGTTAAATGCAGCCAAATCCTTTGGCAAGGGTTTGAGAGAGCTGGGTGAACAGGTGGCCGCCGGTTTGACGGGCACCAGTGCCGGCAGCGGTGGCAGCTCTAAGAGCAGCAGCTTTGATTCAGCCAGCGGTGGTCCCGATTTTAAGCAATCGGGTGTGGTGACCATTATAGATGTAAAGGTAAGTTGGCATAGCTCAACTAACTCCAAATCTAATCTTTCTTCTTTGCTTTCTTTAGCATCCCATCAAGGATTTTAGCCCCACCAGTGGCACTCCTTTGGCCACACAGGCGGAACCCATTGTGGCTCATTTTGTGGCCCACAGTGAGGCTTTGGTGGCTTTGGAATTCGATAGCTCGGGCATGCTGCTCTTGACCGCTGATAGACGTGGTCATGATTTCCATGTATTTCGCATACAACCGCATCCGGTGGGCTCCAGTTTGGCGGCTGTGCATCATTTGTATGTATTGCATCGCGGCGATACCAGCGCCAAGGTACAGCATATAGCCTTCTCGCTGGACTCACGCTGGGCGGCCGTATCCACCTTGAGGGGCACCACCCATGTCTTCCCTATAACACCCTATGGCGGTGCCATGGGCGTTAGGACGCACACCTCGCTGCATGTGGTTAACAAATTGTCACGGTTTCATCGTAGCGCCGGTTTGGGTGCTGACGGGCGCTCCAGTTCACCCATTTCGCACTCGGAAAGCACCACATTTGTGCAATCGCTGCAACCGTATCATAATCCCACGTTGCCACCATTTCCCAGGCCTTCAGTGGTGCAGCCATTGGCTCAATTGCGTCAGCCCTTTGCTTTGGGCTCAACGCCTAATTCGGCGGGCTTGGCGGGCGGCGGCGGCGGTGGAGGAGGAGGAGTAGGCGGAGGCGGAGCAGGTGTAAGTGGTAGTCATGGCCTTGGCAGTGGTCAGCGTCAGCGTCAGCGTTTGTCCTCCCTATCCGATGATAGCGGCAAGCCTTTAAGTGTTTGCTCCATATTTGCCAAGTCACGATCCTGGCTATTGGAGCCACCCACGGCAACACGAGAGGCACCGCATCGCATTCAGCGCAAGGCAGTGGATTCGCTGTTCGTAATGGCTGGCCATGGAGCTTTAATCCAGTATGATTTGGACACAAAGTTAGCCTCAAGTGAGTGTGGCCTTTGTGCACAAGGAACTGCAACTAATCCTCCCTCTCTTTCTTCCAGATGTTGCCAAAGAAAAGATTTGTGATGACACGCCCATAGAATTGGAGGTGGAGGCTAGGGCTCAATGGAATTTGGGTCGACGCAAGGATGGATCTCAAGAAATTATACCACCGTTGGCTTTGGACAATTGGCTTATAAAGGATCGTCATGCCAGTTTGCTTCTGGATAGTGCACATCATTTTGATGAGCCGGATGAGCGTGCCGAAAGTTGGTTAGCTCAGGTGGAGATCATAACGCATGCGGGACCGCATCGTCGTTTGTGGATGGGGCCGCAGTTTGTGTTTAAGAACTACAATACGCCCAGCGGGTAAGTGAGAGGATACATTTTTTTGAAGTCCTGGCATGATTCCCTCCCCTCTTTGTGCAGTTCCAATTTGAATCATGTGGATGCCGAGGCTGTGGAGATAGGTGTTACCAAAACAACCACCACCACTTTACCCTCCACGGCCGCTAACTTGTCTTCCGTCACGCTGGCACCCGCCTCTTCCCCCGGTTCGGCTGGAGCAGCAGTTAATTTGGAACGCTCAAGTCCCTTGAATATGCCTCTAAATGCAGCTTCTAATGCTACTGCTACAGCCGCCACAGTTGCTTCAGTCACTGCTACCAACACTGGACGCACTGGTGTCCCCGTGCTCATTGAATCCGGTTCGTATAGTAAGTCATAAAATAACTGAATCTCTTTTGGTTTGCCTGGTATAACTCATCTAATCTAATGTATGTATGTATATAGGCAGCATTGAGCAGAGCCCCAAGTTAATGGATCGCTTTCGTCATGGCCATTTGGATTCGGATTATGGTCATGGCGATATGCGCCTTAAAGAGGATCTGGCCGATGCCATGCGAGAGTCACCATCAACAGCTGCTGCACGACGCGAAACGGGTAAGTAAAGTTCAAAAGTGTGTGTGTGTGTGTGTGTGTGGATTGGAGCATGCTCTTCTTTAGAGCTTGTGTGTAAATATGTATGTGTGTGTATGCTTTAAGCTCGTATTGAAACGTCAAAGGAAAGGAAATTGTTTTTGTCAAAGAGAAAGAGGCCCTCGGCCCGCCCCAAGGGAAATTCTAAAAAAAAAAATAAAAACAAACAGCCAATTAACAAATGAAGAGAATTGAAATTTTAAGCACCACCAAGATGTATCTATCTATGAGGTGTTTAGCAAAATAAGAAACTCAAAAAGCTTTAGGTAACTGCACAAAGTGGAGCAATTGGGCATGAAAATATGTGTGTGTGTGGCTGTGTGTAGTAAAAACAAAGTGCGGAGTGACCGTAATCCTCCAGTGTCATAGGCACACTAAAAAATTGAGTTTTTTGAGATGCACGTTTTGCCACAGTTGGCGTTTTGGCGCACAAAACTGGTTTTTTTTTCGGTTGGGCGCCGATTGGCGGTTTTTTTGAACTGGCTCTTTTTGCTTATGATTGCTGATATGAATCGGAATCAATTTGTATATTTAAAAAAAAAGAGAGAATAACTGATCCTCCTGATCAGAAAATATTTATATGAAATATAAATTGAGGTGTGTTTATACTTCAAGTCTAGAAAACTAGTGATGAATGACGATACAGAAAAAATAACCACAATGTTATAATTTTTGTTCTTAAGATAAAGGTTTTTTTTTTTATTTAAATGTGGAAAATTATATTATATCTTTAAAAACCATTTTTTCCCAATCTAAAATAATTCTTAAAAATGTCCAACAATTTCAAAAATTCCGCGATTGATTTTTAGAATAGCCCTTCAATTTACTACACTCAAATTTCTATATATCACTCTCCCTTTCTAAAATAATTGTCCAAAAACTACGGAAAATCACGATTTTTTTTTTTCCAAAAAATACAATAGCACAACATTAAAGTATTGAAAAACAAAGAAAAGTCACAAAACAATATTGTAGACATTTAAGAATTATTTTATTTTTTTCAGCTCACTTAAAAAAGTTAAAACAGGAATTTTGGAACATTTTTAAGAATTATTTAAACTTGGAAAAAAAGAGAATTTCTAAAAAAAATCCACATTTTCCACATATAATAAAAAATATTAAAAAAGTTATTTATCTTCGTTTACACTAAAAACCAATGTGGTTAGTAAAGGTTATATGATATGGCCATCAGACTTGAAGTGTATACATTCCTCACATAAATATCTTCGGAACAAAAAGAACCTGGGGCAAAACGGACGATTGTTTTGAATTCAGAATTCAAAAATACATAATAAGAGCTTGATATTTGATTTGTTCCAAAACCTTGTATATACCTGAGTAATTTTAAGTTATTCAGTAATAAATATTTTTTTATATCATAAAAATGAAAATTTATAACATAAATAGCTCGAAAAATATTTTGGCTCTTTTTAACGAATTTGTTGCTCTTTATGATTTTTTTGCTAAGTAAAAATTTTAAATGGGGAATTGTTGAAAATTTTTATGTTTTTGGGGGTTAAGTGGAAATCCCATTTTTTCCCATGTGGAAACCGTGGGGGGACCAACCACTATAAGTAATTGTTAAATAATTATTAAATTATTTTTTTTTTACCTCACCCCCATCCATATTAACTAACACCCACACTAATAATCTTATTCTTTTTATATCCATACACCCACCCATACTAATAAGAACACGTGTACCACGAACCCGGGCGGCCCCCCACAGCGGGGACCGGTGTTGTGCCTTGTTTGGGTAGAGGTGAAAAAAATTTTTTTTTTGTGTGGGATGAGAAAAATTATAAATAAAAAAAAAAAAAAATAGATATAATTCGCCTACTAAGAAAACTTAATGACGTTTGCTTTATCATGTAAATCCCGTCTTAATGTCATGTAGTCGGTCCTTTACTCAAAATATGAGTAAAAAAAAAAACTCAGAGCAAAGCTGACTAATTTCAAGTTCAAGTTCTATGTTTTCAGTTTGATTAAGTAGATCAGAGGCATTCCAATCCACTCTCACTTTATCGCCTCACTCCAGAGAAAAGTTAACATAGTAAGACAATTTAAGACGCCGCCTACCGTGTTTCACATAATATAAATCAGCTGTTCTTTATCAGTTTGAGCTAATTATTTGACTGTGTGAACTTAGCTTTATTCTAGCTCGTAAAAAAGGTTAAACCAAATCAGTTAAAACGCAAAAAGAAAACGATTTGGTTCATGTATAGCGTGTAGCCGCCTTATTTAAATTTTCCCTTTGGTAAATTTAATAAGTCAAATCGGCTGTAAAATAAAGAAAAAATGTTCCACAAAATATTTTACAGGCCCGAAAAGTATTTTACACGCCTGTAAAATATTTGTGTAAAAAAAATTTTAACGAAAATTTACACAAAATATTTTACATGCGTGTCAGAAAGTATTTTACACGCCTGTAAAATATTTTGTGGACATTTTCGTTAAAATTTGTAAAATATTTGTGGAAAAAAAATTTTAACGAAGATTTCCACAAAATATTTTACAGGCGTGTAAAATACTTTTCGGACCTGTAAGACACTTTGTGTAAATTTTTGTTTAATTTTTTTTTGTTTACAGAAGGAATTAAAGGTTTTGAAAGTTTTTACACGCCTGTAAAATACTTTGTGAAAAAAAAAATATTAACGAAAATTTCCAGAAAATATTTAACATTGTGGAAACATTTAAAAAAAAATTGTACACGCCTGTAAAATATTGTAAAATATTTGTGGAAAAAAAATTTTAACGAAAATTTCCACAAAATATTTTACAGGCGTGTAAAATACTTTTCGGACCTGTAAAATACTTTG
This sequence comes from Lordiphosa mommai, assembly GCA_018904225.1. Classification (NCBI taxonomy): domain Eukaryota; kingdom Metazoa; phylum Arthropoda; class Insecta; order Diptera; family Drosophilidae; genus Lordiphosa; species Lordiphosa mommai. The sequence goes on from JAEIFT010000023.1 coordinate 1,586,441, forward strand.
TGTAAATTTTTGTTTAATTTTTTTTTTTGTTTACTGAAGGAATTAAAGGTTTTGAAAGTTTTTACACGCTTGTAAAATATTTTGTGAAGACATTTAAAAACCAATTTTACACGCCTGTAAAATATTTTGTGAAAAATTTGTTTCCCCGGTGGTTTGGTTTTTTTTATTTTTGCGGAGGTCCAAATTTTCCGAACCTAAACTATAGGTAAATTGTGGTTCGTAGCAAGTTTTACCTACTCTTTAAACAAATCATATTACAAAATCTTCGGAATTTTTATTTACTTGAAGATACGAATTCATTTATTTTCAATTTGAATTTAGAAATAGTATTTCTTTGAGTTTTTGTTGGTCTATTCTTTTTTTTTTTTTTTTGATAAAACAGAATAAATATTAGGCAAGCAAATAATTCGACCAAATGTTAATGAAAATTTGCTTAAATAGGCCTTGATAGGGATTTTACCGGACTTTTTGAGCAAATTAGTTGCGTTTAGATCCATCGAAAAATTTGCATCAAAGTTTGGGCAAATTATTTGCTTGTAGGACCTTAGCTTAAGTTTGTAACTTTAGCTGAACCGAACCGAAAGTTTTGGTTCGGAACAGGTTCTGGTTCAACTAATTTTTTCACAAGAGGTTCGGTTCACAGTAAATCAAAAGTCGGAATTCCGGGTTCGAACCCGGTTTGAATCCCGATTTTTTTTACAGAAGAATTGAAAGTTTTCAAAGTTTTTACACGCTTCACAGGCGTGGAAAACATTTTTTTTTTAAGAAGAAACTTTTTACACGCCTGTAAAATATTTTGTGAAAAATGTTTTTTTCACATTTTTTTACAGAAGGAATTGAAAGTTTTAAAAAATTGTACATGCCTGTAAAATAAATTGTGGAAATAAAAAAAAAAAATTGTTTGCAGAAGAAATTGCAAGTTTTGAAAGTTTTTACACGCCTGTAAAAATATTGTAAAATATTTTGGGGAAACAATTTTCTGCCATTTTTTTTTACAAAAGGAATTGAAAGTTTTCAAAGTTTTTACACGCTTTACAGGCGTGGAAACATTCAATTTTTTTAAAGAAGACAACAATTTTTGAAAGTTTTTACACGACTGTAAAATATTTTGTGAAAAATGTTTTTTTTTCGCTTTTTTTTACAGAAGGAATTGAAAGTTTTAAAAAATTCTACATGCCTGTAAAATACATTGTGGAAACATGTAAAAAAAAAAAACATTGTTTGCAGAAGAAATTGAAAGTTCTTACACGCCTGTAAAAATATCGTAAAATATTTTGGGAAACAATTTTCAATTTGCATTAATTTGCACGCATGTTAAAAAACAAGCGTGTTAAAAATTCAAGTTTTAGTTTCATGGAAAAATGAATTTGTTCTCTCTGAGCGCCGCCACATCGAGACGTTTCAATACGACCTTAAATGAATTTTAATTTTAACCTTAATCTTTGTGTTTTCTTTACTATTATTTAATTATAAGCAGCAGCTATTATTAATTAATTTTCTTATTAATTAAAATTTATGATTTAAAATTTAAAAAAAAAATTTGTGAACGCTTAATGAAAATGTTTAATTCAAAAAAAAAAAAAATGGTGAAATTGAAGTTAAACGAAAACCACCACGAAATTGGCATTGATGATAAGTTGAAGTTTGTTGTTGAGCAATTTGCAGTGAAAATATCCATAACCATATCATCCACACACCCGCCTAGCGCCCAAGCACAAAAAATGAGCGGACTTACGCTTGCATGATGATCTACTAAATAAGCTCTTTCTTATACTACTTTTTCTTCTTTCGGCATTGTACTTCATATGAATAGAAACACTTTTGAAAAGCTCTGAAGAATCTGAAGGCTTTTGAAAAGCTGTCTTATTGATATGAAGTATATATTTTTATGCCATGTGAAATATAAGGCCTTAAACCTTAAATTGTTGTTGGTGTGTGTGTATAATTTTTAGTTATTCCATGGATTCCCTCAAATAAATACCTATTATTCCAAATTTTTCAAAATTTTCAGAACAAAAATCTATTTGTTGTTGGTGTTTTTTCGCTGTCTAGACTTAAATATTAACCAAAATTTCCAATGATATTAATAACTAAATTTAAGCTAACCAAAATTAATGTCACAACAAAACACACACACACTTACCAAATACATGAAAATTTGACATCATCCTTCATTTGCTTCCATCTACAGGCAATATAAAGAAAGAAAGAAAGAAAATTTAGAAAAATTATTCATGGTGAAAATGTGATAGAAAATACTGAAAACGATAAAGGTGGATCGTAAAGGGAAGAGATAGAACAATGTAACACAATATGATCAGAGAGCAAGGTAGGATAGCTTGCCCCTATACACCTCTTTCCTTTACTACCCTATACACCTCTTTCTACCTACCTACCCTATACACCTCTTTCAATCAAGAGTTTTTCAGAAAACTTCAAGAAGTTTGCTTCATCATGTAAATCTCGACTAAGTCCGTGTTTACACGATAAAGTTTGCTTTTTGAAGCATCTTTAAAACTTCTTGCATTTTGCTTCGAGAAGTTCTATTTCGACTCGCCTGACAACACGAGTTATCGATAACCAAATAACCCGCAAATCAACCCTGCATCAGTTCAATCGAAACAAAGTAAAGAAGAATTAACGAAAAGCTTTAAGCCACGGTAGGTCATGAAGCTTTTCCAGCTTCAGCTGGACTTCACTTCTTCCCTACAAACAAAAACTTGACGAAGAACTTTATGAAGAAAACTTCATCGTGTAAATGCGGAATAAGTCGAGATTTACACGATGAAGCAAACTTTATGAAGTTTTTGAAAAAGCTCTTGCTTGTAGGAAAGTGGTGTGATGGGATAGCTTGCCCCTCTACACCTCTTTCCTACAATCAAGAGTTTTTCTTCATCGTGTAAATCTCGACTAAGACCGCATTTACACGATGAAGCAAACTTCATGAAGTTTTTCAAAAAGCTTTTGCTTGTAGGAAAGAGGTGTGATGGGATAGCTTGCCCCTCTACACCTCTTTCCTACAATCAAGAGTTTTTTAGAAAACTTCAAGAAGTTTTCTTCATCGTGTAAATCTCGACTAAGACCGCATTTACACGATGAAGCAAACTTCATGAAGTTTCTTAAAAAGCTTTTGCTTGTTGGAAAGAGGTGTGGTGGGTTGCTTTCCCCTCGATAGTTCTTTCCTGGAATCAAGAGTTTTTGTTAGAAGTTTTCATCGGTTAATCTCGACTAAGTCCGTGTTTACACGATAAAATTTCTTTTGAAGCATCTTTAAAACTTCTTGCATTTTGCTTGTGAAGTTCTATTTCGACTCGCCTGACAACACGGTTATCGATAACCAAATTACCCCAAATCAACGGTCTTGAAGCTTCTTTCCAGCTTCAACTACCCCGCTTCACCTTCTTCCCCACAAACAAAAACTTCACGAAGAACTTTATGAAAACTTCATCGTGTTAATCCGGACTAAGTCAGGATTTACACGATGAAGCAAACTTCATGAAGTTTTCTAAAAAGCTCTTGCTTGTAGGAAAGAGGTGTGATGGGATAGCTTGCCCCTATACACCTCTTTCCTACAATCAAGAGTTTTTCTTCATCGTGTAAATCTCGACTAAGACCGCATTTACACGATGAAGCAAACTTCATGAAGTTTCTCAAAAGCTTTGTTTGTGGGAGGTGTGGTGGGATGACTTTCCCCCTCTCCTTTTCTGATCAGAGTTTTTAGAACTCTGAGTTCTTCTCTTATTCCCTGAGTTTCGACTCTTGCTTGTAGGAAAGAGGTGTGATGGGATAGCTTGCCCCTCTACACTTTCCTGGAATCAAGAGTCTTTTGACTTCTGGTTTTCTTCATCGTGTAAATCTCGACTAAGACCGCATTTACACGATGAAGCAAACTTCATGAAGTTTTGAAAAGCTTTTTGTTTGTAGGAAAGAGATGTGTGGATAGCTTGCCCCTAACACCTCTTTCCTACAATCAAGTTTTCTTCATCGTGTAAATCCATAAGACCGATTTACAACAAGTTTTGAAAAAGCTCTTGCTTGTAGGAAAGAGGTGTGATGGGTTAGCTTGCCCCTCTATACCTCTTTCCTACAATCAAGAGTTTTTTAGAAAACTTCATGAAGTTTTCTTCATCGTGTAAATCCGTCGACTCGCAAGAGGTTAACTCTAGATCTCTTTACTTTATGACATTGACAGACTGACTGGACTGATCTCAGAAAGAGGCAGTCATGGTATAATAATATAAGGTAGAGCAGGTGTTCCTTAAGGGCTTTCGCCCATGCTGTGAGCAGTGTCTGTGTTTTCGTTTACTCGCGACTAAAGCGGAGAGTGGTGCAACAACAAAAGAGTGCGCAGAATATAGGGCATGGGCACCACCTCTTTACAAATTCACCACATTGACAGAGACGCTGTGCATTTCACGACTCCATTTGGTACACCAAAAAGAGGCAGCATGTTTAAGTCGGGATTTACACCATGAAGCAAACTTCAGGCGTGAAATTTAGAGGAAATCTTACAGACCTTTTTAACGAATAGTAAAGAAATACATATAAATCTCTCGCCTACTAAGAAAACTTCATAAAGTTTGCTTCATCATGTTAATCCCGTCTAGCACTGACCTCACCATAAATAATTACACCCTGCTGCTTCTTACTAAATTAGAATAAGAATTTGCTGCTAACTTTTACATATCACTCTCTCACATACATATATGTACTCTACCGCCCTCCCTTTCTTTTTCCTGCCTAAATTTCACTTGTTGAAGTTTTTGTATTTATTTTGGTGATTGTGTGTGTGTGTGTGTGCAAGAGCAAGCGAAACAGAGAACAGTTGAGAGAGAAGAAAGAGCACATTTTGTTTTTTTTTTTTTTTTTTTTAACTGATACATGAAAACTTTTAATAAAAAGCCAAAGTCATATTATTTCGAATCTAATTCTCTAAATTCATTTCAAAATGCTTTTATTTTAGTTTGTAAGTTAAAAAAAAAAAAAAGAGAAAAATAAAAAGTAATACTAAAGAAATTAATAGCCTTGGTTCTCAATTCCACCGAAAAGTGGAATTTAGAACCAGGTTGGAAATGCAGCTTTTTTTTTCTTTTTTTTTCCTATCATTTGTTAACTTGAGTTTTGCTGCTGCTGCTTTTGCCATTTTGCAAGTTAGTTTAGCTTGAAAAAAATAAAACAATGCAATTTCACTTTCAAAAAAAAAAAAAAAAAAAAAAAATAAAAAAAAAATATTTATAAAAAAATAAAAAAATTTAAATTAAACATTTTCAAAGTTCAACCAGTTTCAACTTTGGCTTTTTGTTTTTTGTTAAGTGTATTTAAAAAAAAAAAAAAAAAAAAAAAAAAATGCGCTTTTCTCATCAAATGTTTTCTTCTTTCTATTTCCTTCTACTCTACACAACAACAACAACCTTGAACATTGTGTGTGTTTAGGCCAAGCGGCACGTAACCTGGACTTAGCCAGTCAAGCAGCAGCAACCAACTCCAATGACAATGCCTGCTACTATGATGCACTGGCCGAGCATGAGCAGGAGGAGAATGAAACTGTAACCAACACCAACACAACATCTACTGCTGCCCTGGAGCAAGATTTAAACTCATCAGCTCTTACTTTGGCCTCGGTATTGCCCAACATTTGTAGCTATGATCAGCAGCAGCCAACAAATGTCAATAAAATTGAAAAGATTGTCAATCCCTTGGGTACGGTCACCGATGTCAATGCAGGCCTAAGTGGTGACTTACAAACGGATATTTTGGATGAAGTGGTTTGCCAGTTGGCTAACGAGGATACGATTATACATGAGAATTGTGATGAGGCTTTGTTTCGTCCGGTGGTGGCCATTTTTTGTGATGATCTAGCCGAACAGCTTAAGCATGAGCAACAGCTGCAAAGTGAACAGGGCTCGGGGAAGGGTCAACAAAAGAAGCCTCCCCCGGTGGTTTTGGCCAATAAATTGATAGTGCCGGTGATAGCCAAAGAGGTGGATGAGGTTTTGGTGCAAAAGGAGAAACAATTGAAAACTCAAAAGTCACAACAGAAATCCTTGAAAATTCAAGCGGCAGCCGCTGCTGCGGCCGCTGAGGATGCGGCACAGGCCTTAAGATTTGCGGAACTTTCGCATTTGAATAAGCCCAAAAAAACAAATAATAATAATAAAACTACTGCCAAGTCCTGCCCCAAAAGCAATGACAAAGACAAGAGGGTAACAAATGAGCCCGAGTTGAGCTGGAGCCCGAGCTGGAGCTGGAGGATTATGCGGACAATTTGTTGGCCAATAAGACCAGCATAGCCGCTGTTATGGTCAGCAGTGCCAGTGCCCAGGGTTTGAGTTTGCATGTGGAAACGGAAGAAGAAGCAACCAAAACTTATCAAGTCAAGGCTCTAAGTCCTTGGAAAACTGTAACCGAGGATAAGTCACCAATCATTGTAGAAGATTTTCCCAGTTTGATGAGTAAAAAACCAACCACAAGCCATAAATTGCTAACCAGTCTGCCCGCCACCAAGCAGGAGGAATCGAAAAAGAATTTTGAGGATTTTTTAAGTGCCCTCAAGCCTTTGGAAACGCTGCCTCCCATGCCGGCCCTGGAACCCTTGGAAATGCATGAAACGCCGCCGGTTAGTCTCATTAATTTTGAGAGTCCTTTGCAGGAGGAGAATGCTTTAAGAAAGATAACACCGCCGCCACGTGGCTTTACCGAACAGAATTTGATTTTAGCTTTATGCGGTTCCCTGCACTATGAGAATGAGCAGCCCTTGGCCACCAGCTACTCCAACTCCACTTCCAACAATTCTTCGGGTTCGGAGGAAATTATTTTGCTAGAGGAACCTCTCAAAAAACTAAGCAAAAAGCACAAACGCATGAAGCAACAGCAGCAGCAACAGCAGCAGGAACAGGATGAGGAACTGCGTCCTTTGATTAGCATAAGCATGTGCGATTCCCAAAAGCAGGAAGAAGAAGATTTACTGCATTTTGGCAGAAACAATACCAACACCAACACCACAACAGACAGCGAGGGACCCTTGCCGGCCACCACATCCGATGATAATCTCAACTATAGCTCCTCCCTTACACTGCATAAGCTCAAGACCAAAAAATTGGAACATAAAATCAATCTTATAGCAGCCATTGAGGCGGCCACCTCATCATCCACCAGCTCGGCTGAGGAAAGCAGTGTGGAGACCAACAAAACAGCAGAGGAAGCCACAAATCTAAGCACCAACACAGCCGCCAATCAACAGCAGCTGCCCTCCATGTCCTCCTCCTCCACCACACATCATGCCGCCGCCGCCTGCTCAAGTAGTGTGTTGGGTCTGGGCACCGGCACAGGTTCAGGCTCCACAGGTCAGCCGAGTGTCACAAAAAAGAAGACAAAACGTCGCAAGAGATAAGAATTAGCTATTTGTTTGTTGTGCGTCTTCAGTCTCATTGTTATTTGGCATTTGTTGTATGCAAATCATCAAGGCGGCGGCGCAACCAACCAGCAGCAGCAGCAGCAGCAGCATTCAAAACTGTTAATGATGACCACAACAAACATTTTATCTCCTCCCCCCCCCCTCCCCCCTAGCTTAATTTCAGTTATGAGCAAAATATCATTTCAAACGAAAAAAACCACAAAAAACAGAAAAAATGCAGAAAAAACAAAACTCTACAAAAAAAATGTGATTAAAAAAAAAAAACAAAAAATAACAATTAAAATGTAGCAATTCGTTTAAAAAAAAAAAAAAAAAATGCTAACAATTTTTAAGTGCAAAAAGTTATATTATTAGCTCTAAAAAAAAAAAAAAAAAAACAAACCCCTCTATAAAAAAAAAAAACATATATAAAACTATATATAAATATATATATATATAAATTTACACCATATACCATTTGGTAAGAAGAGTTGAGGCCATATGTAGGTCTTATACCAAGTTCTTATACTAAGGGCCATTTTGTAAATCCAGGTGCTTATTGTGAAAATATATGTAGCCTATTTTTAGTCGTAGAAACAAAAGCATCCTAAAAGTGGGCAACATTTATTTACTCAATAAGCACCAGGATTTACAAAATGGAAACATAAGAAAATGACCCTAAGTCTTATACTACAACTGTCATTAGTAAGAAGGGTTTGACCATGAAGTTCTCGAAGAATACACTTATAGGTGGGGGAATGCACTTTAAAAAGAGACTTCATCTCTATGTTATAATCCCTAAGGGGTTGGGATGTAAAAAAACAGTTTTTTGTGATTTTTTATCTCAAATATCGATTGAGCAATTTTATTCAAACCTTCTATACATTATTGAGCATAGTTTTGACTATGTTCTGTAAATTTTTCATGCAAAAAATATTAAACCATTAGCCCGTGACAGAGCTTCCCCAGGACGTCTTGAAAAAAAAAACCAATTTGCGGTGTTCACTGTAACTCGGCCGGAAATTATCAGAAAATGAAAAACCATACAAATTTAGTTAAATTATAAACAAATCTTCCCCCAACGTTCTCGGATTATTTTTTTTTATTTAAAAATTTTTGGCGGCCATCTAAAGTGTGAACCGTTATTTTCGACTTAAATTTCCGCCATTTTGTGGGTGGGAAACACACTTAATGTTAAAAACAAAATTTGTACTAAACGTAGGGGGAAGGTATTTTATATGAAGAAAATGTGTACAAAGTTTGAAATGAATCGGTCCAGTAGTTTCCAAATGGCAGTGAACACGGACTTCGAAAAGTAGTTTTGAGAAAAACGCGTTTAAGGGCTAATGGTTTAATAAAAAAGTGTTTTTTTTTTACGCTGAAACCCTTACCCCTCCCTTAACATCAAATTGAATAATGTCCTTCTAAGGTATGCGGATTGAAAAACGAACAAATGCGGTATGAGAAGTAGACTATATAGTTGATGTCTGAGTAGCCTCCATTTTAGAAATGTTTTTATTTACACTTTAACGTATTTTTTCAAAAAAATTTCATGACCATACCGATCGGCCTTCCTTATGTTTTGGGGACCCTTGCACATGGCCTCCTGTATTCCGCTTGTATCGATATTCGCAAGCTCCCTTTTAATTTTATGATCAAGGAATTAATTTATTAGGGCTTATACCTTTTGCCGTACACCTTTCTTTTAAAGTGGCTCAACATTTTTTCGATTGGCCCTAAATGGGGCACATTGTCATCCATACTAAACTTTTGATAACAGTGAAAAGAACAAGTTTCTGGAAAGTGCTCGTAGGTTCTCTTTGCTGTTCAAAAACATAAGACAAGTTTTTTTCAGCATATTGGTACTTTCATCTCATTAATATATTTATTTACAGTTTGTTAGCTTACATTATATTTTTTGACAAAAGTACGATATGATTTGGCAGAGCGTCCAACCATATCAGTCTTAAATTTGGCTTTTACTTCACTACTCTATAAATTGCATTTTGTTTCGGAACCACGATTTCTCTCCATTCTTTTTCCACTCTTTATATCCGATATTACATTATAAATAAAAGTTTTCTTAAATCCCAAACCCGAAAAATAATTAAATATTTAATTTTTCGGCTGCTTTGGGTTGTTTGGGCAATATGTGCAAAATGAATTTCGTCGCTCCACGACATTCAAAGACATGATTGCTACTGTGCGTTATCGAGAAAGCTCATCTTTGGTGCAACGAATGCTGGAATAGTACCCTTACTTTTTCTACAGTTCGTCTTGTGGTTGTCTTTTCTAAAGCTTTGTACGTGCCCTGGGAAAATTGTTCGTATTTCATTCCGCACACCTTATTTGGAAGAGTTTGCTTGAGTTTAATCAAAGTTCCCCTGGACGTTTGTACACTGATACGATCTACCTATTCATATATCATTGGACCTGTTCAGCAAAAGATCTTGCTCCCTAATCAATGAAATATTTCTTGGTTATTTACCTAGCCTTCTTTTTCTCTTGTGTTTAATAGGATATTTACATGTGGTTTTTCCCAATTGTCAATTTAAAAGTATGCTATATAATACGATTAGTTTTAAGGGGTGATTTTTAAGAGCTATAGGAAAGTTTAAAAAAAAAAAACACATACAAATCAGAAAAATGCATGAAATCTTTATTTGAATCGATAGTACGGTCCATATAATATATTGTTTGAAGATTATTTCATGCAAATGTTGACCGTGACTGCGCCTCAAATGGTCTCATCTGCTAAGTCCAATTTTGGCATACTCTTTCCAACATTTCGGCCGGTATCTCACGAATAAATGCTTCAATATTGTCTTCCAATGCGTCAATTGAAGCGGGCTTGTCTGTATAGACATGAGCTTTAATATAGCCCCACAAAAAATAGTCTAAAGGCGTTAAATCGCACGATTTTGCCTCTCAATAAGTCCATTGTTGCGCGTGCTGTGTGGCATGTGGCACCGTCTTGTTGAAACCACATAATCATGCAAGTCAAGCTCTGCATTTTGGGCAAAAAAGTTGGATATTATCTCACGGTAGCGCTGACCATTCTTTGAAGAAGTACGGTCCAAAAATGCCACCAACCCATAAACCGCACCAAACTGTGCGTGTTGATGGTTTAATGTCCAACAATGTAAATTTGGTGCGAAATTTAGTCACAATAGCCCGAATAGCCGCTTCAGTGGGTCGATTAAACTGACCATAAAAAGGAAGGAGCGCGCGATGAACTTTCTTAACCTTTTTTATAATAAAATTCAATAATTTGCAAGCGTTGTTCGTTTGTAAGACGATTCATGATTAAATTATAGACCAAACTGAAGATGTTTTATACAGTGAATCAAAACACGAAACGTGCGTGGGCTGTTTAAACCAGTGTTGCCAAAAAAGATAATAGCTAAAAAATCACCCTTTATCATTGGACCTGTTCATCAAAGATCTTGCTCCCTAATCAAGAAATATTTCTTGGTTATTTACCTAGCCTACTTTTTCTCTTGTGTTTAATAGGATATTTACATGTGTTTTTTCCAATTGTCAATTTAAAAGTATGCTAAATAATACGATTAATTTTATTAAGCTGATCAGTGATCAAGTGTCTCTGCTGAACGTGCCCATTGATTTATTGAATATTTGCATATTTTCAACTAGAATTAAATTCAAGTAGGCCAGGATAAGTGTGTTAAAGCGGAATTTCTTTCTTCATAAAATATGTCTGCTCAAATCACAAAAAAGCAGGGACCGTAACTGTTAGAAACTTTTTGGGAAAAAAATTTTGAAATAACAATTATTTTTTAATTTTTAAATAAAAATTTTGTTTTAACAGTTAAATGGTAATTTTTATATAAAATTTTTTGTATAACAGTTAGAAAATGACCCTTTAATATAAATCAACAATTTATGATCCCAATTTAGTTTATTTGAATTTTAAAGACTTGGTATAAGAACTATATATATGTAAAAGACCTATATATACACACATATATACGACCCAATTCTACAATTAATGCTCTAATTTTAAAAGAATGTATATACAAAAAAAAAAAAAAACACCCAACAGCCGCCACACACAATTGCTCGAAAATACACACACACCACATACACACCCAAAGTTAATCTTGAATTGAATTTCCACTGTCCAAATGCCACAATATTTTTGTTTTAAGTTTCGTTAAGTTTACGCCTCCCCCCACCACCTCCCGTTAATTCTGTCTTCTATTCTTTGTTTAATTTATTTACAAAAAAAAAAAAAAAAAAAAAAAAACCGATGCAATTATTGAAATTATAGTACATTTTGTTGTTCTCTTTTTGGCTAAAAAGAATTTTACGGGGTTTCATCATGTTTTTGGTCTCAAAACTGTTTTTTTTTTTTTAATTTCTGTGTAAATATTTAACTTGCAGTATTTATGATTTTTTTTTTATGAAACTGGGAAAGAAAAACAAAACAAACGCAACTATGAGAAATGAGAAAATTTACAAATTAATTAAATTAAAATCTATGTATATTTAAATAAATGCAATTTTAGTTAAAACTACCATAAAATTAACATTGTCTTCTTATTCGTGGGGGGGAATATAGAAAGGAATAGCTTGTAATCAGGGGAATCAAACCTGGAGCTGGGTTTTTGTTGTGAAACAACTTTAATTTTGGTACGGAAGATTCATTTTCCAAACAGCATACACTACAAGCAATCGCCTGGCCAACAGTTTTCAATTAAACTTAGTAGGGAGTTTTTCAACACTGTTTTCCAACATTGTTTTCAAACACTGATTTCTAACACTTCTTTTCATCATTGTTTTACAACACTCTTTTCAACAGTGTTTTCCAATACTGTTTTCAACAGTGCTTTCCAACACTCCTTTAAGAAAATTGTTTTCCATCACTGTTGTTCAACACTATTTTCCAACACTGTTTTTCCAACATTGTTTTCTAACACTATTTTCGAACTCTTTCCACTTCTGTTTTTGACATTGTTTTCCATCTGTTGTTCAACTCTATGTTCAAACACTATTTTCCAAAACTGTTCTTTTTTGTTTTCCACACTATTTTATTTTCCACTTCTGTTTTTGACATTGTTTTCCATCACTGTTGTTCAACACTATTTTTCAACACTATTTTCCAACACTGTTCTTTCAACATTGTTTTCTAACACTATTTTCGAACTCTTTCCACTTCTGTTTTTGACATTGTTTTCCATCACTGTTGTTTAACACTATTTTCCAACTGTTCTTTCACCATTGTTTTCCAACACTGTTCTTTCATTTTCTTTCAACATTGTTTTCCAACATTCGTTTTCGACATTGTTTTCCAACACTATTTTCCAACACTGTTCTTTTAACATTGTTATCCAGCACTGTTCTTTCAACATTCTTTTCCAACACGGTTTTCTAACTTTCTTCAACATTGTTTTCCAACATGGTTTTTTTTCTTCAACATTGTTTTCCAACACGGTTTTATAACATCTTTTCAACATTGTTTTCCAACACTTTTTTTAATTTCTCCAACATTCTTTTCTAACAGTGTTTTCTAACTTTTTTCAACATTGTTTTCCAACATTGTTTTCCAACTTGTTTTCCAACACTTATCTTCAACATTGTTTTCCAACAACTTGTTTTCTAACTTTCTTCAACATTCTTTTGCAACACGGTTTTATAACTTTCTTCAACATTGTTTTCCAACACGGTTTTCTAACTTTCTTCAACATTGTTTTCCAACACTGTTTTCTAACACTGCTTTTGAACTTTGTTAACCAACACTCTTTTCAACGGTGTTTTCCAGCATTCTTTTCAACAGTGCTTTCCAACACTCCTTTTTCAACACAGTTTTTCAACATTGTTTTCCAACACTATTTTCCAACATCTGTTTTTTCAACACTGTGTTCCAACATTGTTTCCTAACACTGCTTTTTAACACTGTTTCCTAACACAGTATTTTCCAAAACTGTTTTCAACAGTGCTTTCCAACACTCCTTTTTAAACATTGTTTTCCAACTCAGTTTTTCAACATTGTTTTCCAACATTCTTTTTCGACATTGTTTACCAACACAGTTCTTTGAACATTGTTTTCCAACACTGTTCTTTTAACATTGCTATCCAACACTGTTCTTTCAACATTGTTTACCAACACTGTTTTCTAACTTTCTTCAACATTGTTTTCCAACACTGTTTTCTTACACTACTTTTAAAAATTGTTAACCAACACTCTTTTCAAAGTTGTTTTCCAACACTCTTGTCAAAAGTACTTTCCAACACTTCTTTTTCAACACAGTTTTTCAACACAGTTTTCCAACATTGTTTCCAACACTGTTTTTTCAACACTGTGTTCCAACACTGTTTCCTAACACTGCTTTTTAACACTGTTTTCAACAATGCTTCCAACACTTCTTTTTAAACATTGCTTTCCAACTCTTTTTAAAGATTTTTCACTCATTGTTTTCCAACATTCTTTTTCGACATTGTTTACCAACACAGTTTTTCAACATTCTTTTCCAACACTGTTCTTTTAACACTGTTTTCCAACATTGTTTTCCAACATTCTTCCTCATCATTGTTTTCCAACCTGTTTTTTTTCCCACACTGTTTCCTAACACTCCTTTTTCAACATTGTTTTCCAACACAGTTTTTCAACATTCTTTTCCAACAACATTTTCCAACACCATTTTCCAACACTGTTTCCCACACTTTTCCTAACACCCTATGTTTTCCAACACGCACATTCTTTTCCAACATTTTTTTACCAACATTTTTCTGCCTGCTATTTACCAACACTGCTTCTTAACATTGTTTTCCAACATTCTTCTTCAACCTTGCTTCCAACACTGTTATCCAAGACTGTCAATTCTCACGGTATATAAAAACTTTTCAATAAACATGTTTCACATCAAAGCCAAGAGTTTTAACCACACTCTCACTTTTTTTTTAATTGGGTTTACCCTTAAAAAACTTAAAAATGAGGATAGGCAACCTGCACATACACTCCCGTTCAATCAAATAGACTCAGGGATTTTTCACTTTCAAAAATATGTAAATATATATTTTTCATTATTTAAGGCCTCATTGCGAATGGCATAAACATTTATTTCAGCACAATCCTTCATATGAATAGAAACACTTTTAAAAAGCTCTGTGAAAGCTGAGGCCTTTAATAATGGGGTTTTGAAATAATCAATCATCAAATTTGAATTTGGTCTGAATAAATGGGAAAATAATTTTCTCTTGTCTAATTTCCATCAATTTGCAAAAAAATAAAAAAAAGATGTGGAATGAAATTTTTGTTTTGTTTTAACATTTTCAAATATTAATTTTAACCTTTTTTCTTTTTCATTTTACAGCCAACTTTTTTACCACAGATCAGTTGGATGGCTTGCCACATAATAATAACAATAATAATAATAATACCAACAACAACATTATACCAACAAATGCGGCGAATAAGGCCAAAGGAGGCAGAAACAACAATTTGGGCAGCCAACAACAACAGCAACAACAGCAGCAGACTACGGAAATGGTGTCTTCCCCAAAGCCCTCAACCAGTGGCTTCTCTACGGCTGACAACAACAGCACAGAATTGGCGACCGTGGTTAACATTGATGTCTTTGATGATCAGCTAAGCCTGAGCAGCATCAGTACCAATAGTCGTCTCTCGTTGGAGGGTCCGCCATCGCAGTCATCGCCACCGTTAAGTTTAACCAATGGAGGGCTGATTGATACAAATCTAATGCATTTCAGTGCCAGCACTGCAGTTGTAACACTACCAGGAGGTGACCAGGATGAGGATGAGGAGGATGAAGATGAAGACGATGATGATGAAGACGATTCCGAAATAGCCGAGCCAAGGGTGAAAGCCTCGTCGGCCAGGCAAAATTTGTGAGAGTTAATTCAAAGGCCGACGGCACAACGCCTAATGCAGCGGGGGGCGACGCTGATCGGTGGAAATTTTACTTTGCGTCGCATCTGTGCGCATTTGTTTGATAATCCCAATGCCGAAAAACCTTAAACTTTAGCTTGGTGCTTGTTTTATCCTTTTTTTTTTTCTAAAATTCTTTCTAATTTGTATAGCCTTGCATACACGCATATATACAAGTATATAGACGATCTAGCCAGGTCCGAGTGTCTGTTTGTTTTTATTGGTTGAAGATTGAAATGATCTTTGCTCAGCACAATGACATTTTTCTGCTTTCAGTTAGTATTTCTGTTTGTTTAGGGCAATATAACAATGTTTGGCTTAGATCCCAACGTACTAGTTACTTTTCTGACCACTAGTGGTACAGGAAATCGCTAGCTTCAACTTTCACACACACCATTGAAAGTTCAGTCTATATTTCCATTGAGTTCTGAATTTATATAGTTCAGTCGTACATTTAGTAATATTACTATATAAATAGTTAGCTAAATTTTTGATAACGTTCGAGTTCTAAAATTTGTTTAAAAACTTCAAAAATTTTAGATACTATTATTAGAAAGTTCTGATCTAGTCTTAGCCAACTTAAAACCGTTTTAAACTTTTTCAAGGTGAAATCGAAATCGGTTTTGAACTATAAATATATCAAATTATAAGTATATAGTTTATCTGAAATGAAATAGGGAATATGTCTTATTCAATATTATCAATTTACATACAAATTTTTAAGTTCATAGTTAAATTATTGTCACTGATTCACTTTTAAACCGGTTCCATAAAAATATTGAAATATTGAACTTTCAGTTTTTGAGCTATTGAACCGGTTAAAACTGGTTCGGAAACGGTTTTGAATAGATAAAAATATCTAATTCCATATTACCCACCATTAACATAACCAAATTTCGCGTTTAAAAAGCTTTAATAGTTTCGATAGCTTACCAAACCGGTCGACGTAGAAATAATCGATAAAAATATCGAACTCCATTTACCAAATTTCAGTTTCTTAGCTTTAAAAAGCTTCAATAGTTTCAGAAATTTGGCTTTGTATCACTTTTGAACCGGTTCGATCGATAGAAATAATCGATAAAAATATCCAACTCCATATTACCCACCATCTACATGACCAACTTTCAGTTTCTTAGCTTTAAAAAGCTTTAATAGTTTCAGAAATATGGCTTTGTATCACTTTTGAACCGGTTCGATCGATAGAAATAATCGATAAAAATATCTAACTCCATATTACCCACCATCTACATGACCAACTTTCAGTTTCAAAGCTTTAAAAAGCTTCAACAGTTTCAGAAATATGGCTTTGTATTACTTTTGAACCGGTTCGATCGATAGAAATAATCGATCAAAATATCCAACTCCAAACCCACCTCTACATACCAACTTTCATTTAGCTTAGTTTACACCGTTCTCAGACCCCCACCTTTTTTTAAAATAGAACCGGTTCGATCGATAGCAATAATCGATAAAAATATCTAACTCCATATTACCCACCATCTACATAACCAACTTTCAGTTTCTTAGCTTTAAAAAGCTTCAATAGTTTCAGAAATATGGCTTTGTATTACTTTTGAACCGGTTCGATCGATAGAAATAATCGATAAAAATATCTAACTCCATATTACCCACCATCTACATGACCAACTTTCAGTTTCTTAGCTTTAAAAAAGCTTCAATAGTTTCAGAAATATGGCTTTGTATTACTTTTGAACCGGTTCGATCGATAGAAATAATAGATAAAAATATCTAACTCCATATAACCCACCATCTACATAACCAACTTTCAGTTTCTTAGTTTTAAAAAGCTTCAATATCATATATGTATCACTTTTGAACCGGTTCAAAATGGATCTGAAAATTATTTTGAATCAATTCAAACTGATTCTGAACAAGTATATATAATTTCATATTACAGGTTCGAAACTTGAATTATTTTCGAGATATGGCTTTATGTACCGCTTTTGAACCAGCTCAAACTGGTTCCGAACCAGTTTTAATTTTTTATTATATATATATAACTCCATATTTCCAACCTACACACTGAATTAAGGGTACATTACTTGAATTATTTCCGAGAAATGGTTTTGTATCTCTTTTGAACCAGTTCAAACTGTTTCGGAACTGGTTTTGAATTGATACAAATATCGAACTACATAAAACCCACAACCTACACTCTAAATTTCAGTTTCTTAGCTTTAATAGTTGCTGAGAAATGGCTTTGTATCACTATTGAACCAGTTAAAACTGGTTCGGAACCAGTTTTTTAAAGTCTTAAAATATCCAACTTAAAATATTACCATGTCAAATTTCAGTTTCTTAGCTTTAATATGAAATAAGGGCTTGGTAGTACTTTGGGAGCGGTTAAAACTGGTTCGGAACCAGTTTTAAGGCTAAAAAATATATAACTCCATATTACCAATAATTTACATAACAAATTACAGGTTCATAGTTTCAATAATATTCGAGATATGACTCTGTATCACTTTTAAACTAGTTCAAACTGGTTCGGAACCGGGTTTAAAACCGTATTTCCAACCTACACACCGAGTTACAGGTTCATAGCTTGAATAATTTCCAAGATGTGGCTCTGTCTTGCTTTTGAAACCGTTCAAACTGGTTCGGTACCGTGTTTGAATCATTATACTATATATATAATTCCACATTTTCAACCTACATATGGAACTACCGGTTCATAGCTTGAATAATTTCCAAGATATGAGTCTCTATCACTTTTGATCAAAGCTTAAACTGGCTCGCAGAGCAGTGTGCCCGTTTTCGATTTGAAGATATTGAGTTGCTGAACGGTGGTATTTTGGTGTTATAGGGTCACACTGGAAATTTATCTCACCCCAGCAGTTTGCATTCCTGTTAAAGGCCTCATTCCAAATGGCATACAAATTTTATTTTGGCACTTATGCTTCATTTTAATAAGACAGCTTTTCAAAAGCATTTAGCTTTTAGAGCTTTTCAAAAGTGATTCTATTCGTATGAACTATAGTGCCGACATGAGTTTTTATGTCATCTGGAAAGATGCCTTAATGGCGTAAGCTTATAGCTTTCTAATTGAAAGCAACTAAAGCACAAACTAAAGCTTTTTTAGAAACTTCATGAAGTTTGCTTCATCGTGTAAATACGGTCTTATTGTTATTGAATCATTTCGAAAACGATTCAAATCGTTGATTAATCAAATTTTTTTTAAACCTTTTGGAAACAAGCCTGATGGGGGTTACGCTTACGAGGGACCTCAAAAAAAAAAAAACACAAACCGAGCAAAAGGAAAATCGTTTTTGAATAGATTTTTTTTGAAGTATTACTCGTTTAAGTTTTGAGAACTCTTCATTAGCTCTATTATGGGTTTGCCAACAAAAAAACGAGAGCTTTTAAAAGTACAACATTTATGGAGCCATTATTAATATAATTTACTTATTAAAGGGAGGAAAGCAACAGGAAAAAAAAAAGAATATGTGTAAATTTCAAAACAAAATATAGTTTTCAGTTTAAAGACTTTTACTTAGATGAGATACAAATTTAGTTCGGCACAATTTTCAAAAGCTTCAAAGCTTTCAAAGTGATTCTAAAGTGTTTCTATTCATGTGGACTAAATTTTTATCTCATCTTAGTAAACCCCTTTAGATCGCTTGTTAGATGACATAAATTATATTTTCGGCACAATACTTTATATAAATAAGGAAGTTTTTCAAAAGCTTACAGCTTCCAAAGTGATTCTAATCTGTTTCTATTCATATGAAGTATTGTGGCAAACTAAATTTTTATCTCATCTGAGTAAACCCCTTTAGATCGATTGTTAGATGACATAAATTTTATATAAATAAGGAAGCTTTTCAAAAGCTTACAGCTTCCAAAGTGATTCTAATCTGTTTCTATTCATATGAAGTATTGCGGCAAACTAAATTTTTATCTCATCTGAGTAAACCCCTTTAGATCGATTGTTAGATGACATAAATTTTATATAAATAAGGAAGCTTTTCAAAAGCTTACAGCTTCCAAAGTGATTCTAATCTGTTTCTATTCATATGAAGTATTGTGGCAAACTAAATTTTTATCTCATCTGAGTAAACCCCTTTAGATCGATTGTTAGATGACATAAATTTTATATAAATAAGGAAGCTTTTCAAAAGCTTACAGCTTCCAAAGTGATTCTAATCTGTTTCTATTCATATGAAGTATTGCAGCAAACTAAATTTTTATCTCATCTGAGTAAACCCCTTTAGGTCGATTGTTAGATGACATAAATTTTTATATAAATAAGGAAGCTTTTCAAAAGCTTACAGCTTTAAATTAAAGTGATTCTAATCTGTTTCTATTCATATGAAGTATTGTAGCAAACTAAATTTTTATCTCATCTGAGTAAACCCCTTTTAGATCGATTGTTAGATGTTTTTTTTTTTTACTACCTTTTTTAACAAAATTTTATATAAATAAGAAGCTTTTCAAAAGCTTACAGCTCCAAAGTGATTCTAATCTGTTTCTATTCATATGAAGTATTGTGGCAAACTACATTTTTATCTCATTCGAGTAAACCCCTTTAGATCGATTGTTAGATGACATAAATTTTATATAAATAAGGAAGCTTTTCAAAAGCTTACAGCTTCCAAAGTGATTCTAATCTGTTTCTATTCATATGAAGTATTGCAGCAAACTAAATTTTTATCTCATCTGATTGTTCGATTGTTAGATCATACTTCATACTTCATATAAATAAGACATCTATTCAAAAGCATTCAACTATAGGCCTTAACAGTGTAGTTTAAAAGCGCAAACCGATGTTTATCTGCTAGCCTTAACGCGCGGAATGCGACTGAAGGAAACTTGTGGAGCCTTAAGGCTCAAATTAAACTTTTAAACGGAAATATTTAGCAATTTCATAACTGGATTCGGATTGTCACTATATATTTAGCATTTATAACGGTATATGCAAGGGTATAACCCAACTTCGGTACAGTCGAAGTTATTAGTTTAGCTATTTAGTTTATTATTCTTAGTTTAATTTTTTGCTAGCATAATTTGCGGCGTCTTTTTTTGTGTATCATCATTTATTTTTAATAACTAATAATAATAAAAAAAAACACACACACACACACACATAGATCAGATCAGACCTCAGCTGAATGCCGTGATATTTAAAATAAATATATAAAAAAAAAAAAAAAAAAACACAAAAAACAATAAATATATATATCTATAATAACCATTGAAAATGGCAACCAGAGATCAATATGCGCATGCAAATAAAAATCATTATTCTTTTTGATTTCAAGAAGCTTCATTTTGTACACTTTTTATACTATTAAAATTCGTTTTCCAAATAAAAAAAAAAACTATTTCATTCCACTAAACACAGAAGCCACAAAAAACACAGTTGTTTAAAAAAAAAAAAAAAAACAAAACATATCCATATACAAATATACGTATATCTATTTTACAATATATATTGGAACCACACACACACACACACACACACACAAACGTGAAAAGAAACAGTGCAAAGAAAACATATATATATATACATACATCTATTTTTGTAAATATTTGACAAAAATCAGATAAATCTATATATACAAAACTCAACTCTTCCTTCTTGCGACCGACTTGGGATTACTGCTGGCCAGATTGATACATTTTCCATACAAAACATTATATATATATATATAACTTTAAATATGATACGTTTTTATACTTGTCCTTCCATGCGCGCATTCGATTTCACAAATTCAAGTTCTATTAGTTTTTAGTTAAGGCGCCCCCCACACCCCATTAACATACATATATATAACATGCATACATACATACATAAATTGGCATTGCTTGTCCAATTAGCTTAATTATGCGTATTTTTACTTAATCCATATGTCGTCTATGTATGAACCTTTAGTTAAACTATACAAAAAAAAACAACAACAAATTATTTCAAAAGTGAAAAAAAAAACATACATACATACATACAACTTGATGTAAAAGTGTCATAAAAAAAAAAAAAATCATGAGAAAATGAAAATAAATACCTTAATTACAATTATATATATATGCCTATATCTATACATTATTTGAAAAATAGAGCCGATTTCTTAAAGTAACCACAGTAAGTTGATTAATTGACTATAATAGCGAACTCTGGGGTAAAAAATAGCAGCCCACCTCCCGCTCAAGCGCTAGTGTGCGTGCAATACAAAAAGGCTTAGGCAAAACATTATTCTGCCAGCCAGCGATTATTTTGACGCCACTCAGTCGCACAGGCAATGCGACGCTTCGAAAAATTAATATTGATTAATTTTAACAGAAGGAAACTTTTATGACCTAATTAAAGCTCTTGCTTGTTGGAAAGGGGAGGTGGGCCGGGATGCTTATCCCTCTACACCCTCTTTCCCCAAAACTGAGTAGAGGGAAAGCCGGAGCGTGAATTTAAACGTGTCACGGTGTGTCACGATGTTTCACGACGTGATCGTGAAAAAACACCGACTTTCGTGTATGTGCATTCGTGATCCGTACGTGATTTGTGCGTGTTAAAGTTATATATCTCGTGAATAGAAGACACTATGTTTTTTTTTTTTTATATTGATTATGAATATTATCTCAAAACCGATTTGCTTTTGATTTCTTTTATTTCGAAGCCCTGGATTTATATACGCGGTGAGTGTCACCATTACACCCATGAAAGAATTAAGGTCTCTCCACGCAAAAATTCGGGGGTGGTTGATCGTGCGTGAACATTCCTTAAACGTCGCATGTATCGTGCGTGACGCAATTCGCTTAAAATTATTGTTTCGTGAATCTGCGTCAAGATTTTTATTTCATGAACCGTGCGTTACGTGAAAGTAAAATCACGCTCGCACCTTTTGTCCGGAGCACCAACAAAATAAAGGCAATGTTATTGTTGGACTGCTCTCTAATTTCATGCACACTGCTGTTCCAGATGCCACTATTTGTTACATACAGCCATGTTTTCAATTCCATTCCACAAATGTCTTGTGATCTGTACTCCAAATTTGGTGCTAAAAAACCGGTTTGAAATCCAAAACTTTTGTGGGTGGTACCAGAACATGGCTAATAAACTAACAACTAAGGAGAAAAAAAAAATTTAGGTATATCAGACACACAACAGCATTTAGCTGGCAAAAAACGATCGGTTCTAAAACTAGTTGTGGTGAGAAAATTAGAAGAGGTTCGAACCGGTGAGTGAATCATGTGTCCGGTTCACGGGAACCGTTCGGACTCCCAGGTTTTAGTTCTGCTCAGAGAATCGTGCGCCTATACTCTCTCTCTTTGAGCCGAAACTAGGGACTCTGGTGCATGATAGCGGCAGACAATACGAATTCTTGTTTTAGTATTCCAGTTAGCCATTTTTATTAAATCTAAAGATCATTCTACAAAATAAACAAAAAACTAAGCAGATTACTTAGATGAAAAAAAATTATTGTTTTATTTTGTAGCAGCTCAATAACCACTCTATCAAATTTAACTTCTCAGTAAGGTAAAGAAAATTTATTCCCGTTCCGATTTCCCAGACTATTATGCCCCTTTCAATCCGTGCATGATATCTACCCAAAGCTCTATGATATCTCCACTTTCAAGAAGAAAGAAATGTTTATACCTACTATTAACT